>JAOSBN010000005.1:16641500-16669221 GCA_027563595.1 Erythroxylum suave
CAAACTTGACAATGTAAAACAACTCCCTTTTGAAGCCCATCGAACTCAAGCCATCGCTACATCTTCAAGAGGAAATGTTGTTCAATCGAGCATCACTTTGGGAGCACTCACTACTGTAAATACTCTGGAAGCATCCATGGCAGCAACAACCATGTGAGAGCGACGATGAGAAGTGAAGAAGATCGGTGATGGATGAAGGTCGAGAGTGAAAATGTTGAGTGTTTCTATCGGCTCTCCCCTCCTTGAATGTATTTTTCTATGTCTGCTCACTCTCTGTCTCTCCCGAATGACCTAATTTGGCATGTTTTTAAATGTAGGGTCACGGGTCGGATCGAAACAGTGAGAATTTTCCAAATATGGTCAGGTTTTCTACGTTTCGCCGCGGCGACAAATGGGCTCGTCGCGGCGTTGCGTCTTTCCTAGATCCTTCGCCGCGGTGTGGGAATTGATCTTTGCCTCGGCAGGCTTTCCCCGCAAGTTTTGCCCATTCTTCGTTCTTCGCCGTGGCGATAGATGGGCTCGCCACGGCGTTCTTCTTCCGACAGCTATCTCCTGTTGACTTCAATTCAACATATTGACTCCCTTCTCCTTGAGCATCCTACAATTAAAGAAATAGCAATTTGCAATATCAATTGGTCTTGGAAAACTTAAGAGATGCAATTAATACCAATTTTGACAATTTTTACTATCAAATTGCATTAAGTAAAACTGCACACTCAAGAATTAATTTCAACACAAAATCAAAAATTAAGAGTCGAAAAGCATGATAAAGGCCATAAAAGTGTTGCCAATTTAGATAATAAACTTGGGCTCAATCAGTTCCATTATTATCCTTTTATTGTTTTTTACAATTAAGGCAAACCTAGTGTCTTTCTGGGGTCCGAAATTTTTGAAACGTCTCTCGAAAACTCAAATCTAAAAATGACTCTATGTCTATCTGCGCACATGACATAATCATGTCCCTTGGTGCACGATCGTGACCGGTTTACCTGCTCTCTATCACGATCGTAGCAAATTCCCCCACGATCGTGGACCTATGCTTGATCTTTTGTCACGTCGAGAGATTACCTATTCCAAGAAGCTTCAACGTCAGATCCCACTTTTTCTTTCCTCTCTCTTTTGAGTTTCCAAATATAGGCAGAATGTAGACTCCCTTCTAAGTTTCCATCTTTATCCTTTTATAGTCTTTTCTAATTAAGGCAAATCTATTGTCTTTCCATGGTCTGAATTTTCTAAAATGCGCCTCGAAAACTTGAATTTGAAAGTGACTCTGCGTCTATCTGCACGCATGCCATGATCATAGCCCTTGGTGCACTATTGTGGCCTAATGTTGGTACTTCTGTCACGATCGTGACAAGTCCCCCACGATCGTGGTCATATGCTTTAGTCCAGTTCTCCTCCGAAACTCTTCCGAATGCCCTAAAACACTAACAAAATTATCACGGCACCTCATATATATATAATTGAAGCTCAAAAACATGTTCTCACCCAAAGAATACTTAAACACAAATGTTTATGAACTAACACAAATCTTAAGCTAAACGTACACTAAACAATCAACTTAACCACTAAACACATTTCAAATTACCTATAAAAATACAATGCAACCTACACCTATCATGACTCAATTACGTTAAACATAAGATTACAAAGGGTTATATACAGATAACCTATAAACTTAACCTAATATAGGAAAAATACACTATTACCTTAAATACTAATTATACATAATAACCAACCCCTCTCTATAAGCACAAGCACACTATTCTTCCTCTTTACATCATAAGAAAACTATTTTCCCTCTCTATAACACAATCAAACTATTCAACTTTTTCAACCTCAAAAGCAACTTTTTTAAAAAAAAGCACCAATAGATTGACCTCCCTCATAAAAAGAAGCAACAATATAATCACCATTAACTACCATAACCTCTTGTGCGTATCCTTCATTATGTCTCAATAAAAGATATTTAACGTTGTTCATAAGTACTTCTATAACCTCATAATTGTTCTTTTCAATTAATCTCATAACAATGATTTTCATCTCCGTTCTCAAGTCTCTAATGCCATCCTCAAAAGATTCATACGGGAAAAGTCTATATGTTATGTCCTATTTCTTTTACTTCCATTTTTTAGACATTTAATGAGGATTTTTATTACATAAGTTTTTTAATTTGTTGCCAAACTTATGTAATATGTATCATTCATAAGATAGAAAGGTAGATAATATAATAATTGAGAAATGTAATTACACAATAGATAACATAATAATTGAGAAATGTAATTACGCACTATCTACTTCTTACAAGTAGAAAGAAGATCATTTCTTTGGCATAATAGGATACTAAATTCCATACCTTGTAGATGGAAAATCACAAACAATAAGCTGTAAATGAATCGAATCCTAACTAGATAGATGTCCAAAACATCTTAAGTTTCATGTTTAGTCATGTGGTAAAAGCAATTCACCACATTCTTACCCCTCAAAGTTGTTGTAATGAATACAATAATTGTCAAATTTGTGTGAACCCCATCGATGGACCTGATCTTGGACTTGCTCAAATATAACAAACTTGAACCTTTAAGATTGGGACAATCAAATAGAAACATCCCTTTAGAAGTTTCCACCATAGTAAACTTGTCCATCCCTTCCCTTCACAAGGTACAATGAATGAAGCAAGAAACTATAAGAAGGTTAATTGGTAAAAGGTTATTAGCGTAGTTATAGAGTTGGCATACCCCATTGTTTGTAAATATCAGTGAGATGACCTTAAAGGCTAAGGGTATGCTTGTTGTAAAAAGATTATATGGACGGCTAAGAGCATCCAATTAATAAACATCTCCTATACAATAATTTAAAATTTAAAGATTAAAATCATAGAGTAATATAGGCTAAATATTTAGAAAATGAAAACAAAAAAATGTTATAGGACATATTAGAGATTTTTTAGAAAATAATTTTTAATATATTTAATAATTTTCATGTTAGAGTATTGATTTGTCAAAGGTTGAGTTTATGTGTCAGGTCATATTAATTCTGTTAACCATAAACTTAACAATGGGCTAGTTTGGCAACAAATTAAAAGTTTGGGCAATTAATTGACAGGATTGGTAGTTTTGACTAGTATTGTAAAATTAGGTAAAGTACGTGATTTTAAATATGATTTACCCTTTTTTAATTGGAAAAAGATAAATAAAAATTAAAAATACTATTAGGAGCACAAAATTGTTAAATGATATCATCATTGTCTATAACTATTTTTATAAAAAGAGCATATATGCACAAGCTATTGAATGAAGCATCTTCTAACTAAAAAATTGTCTTATGCATCATTATTTAGGCCTCAAAGAAATTAACATGCATCTATGTTTGTACTCTTTTCTAGACCTAGAAAGACAAAAGTAAATGAATATCGTCTTAGAGCCTATGAAATATGATACATCCCTTTCACTCTCTCATCCATATGTATGAATATTAGTTGGTCATAATGTTGCAGTAATAACTCATATAAGATATATTTTATTAGATGTTATTATTATATTGATTATAAACACACAATAATTTTTTTAATTTGAAGAAGAGTCTACTAAATTGACCTAAAGAGATGCAAGCAGAGAAAGATTAAAATTAATTCCCATAAACCTGAAAATTCTTGAATGCAACTGAAGATAAGAGGAGCAATGATGGTAATGAATCGAAGTCTTGAGAGTCATAAATAAAAGATTAAGCATATATTGTTGAACCTAGCAATGTTTTAAATAAATGAAAATATAAGCAGATTCTTTCTTTAAATAAAACATATGATAATATACTTGATGTGATAAACTTTGTTAAAAATTATAATTATATGTGTGAAAGAATTAGGGATGAAGCTTTGAGTGAAGAAAATTGAACATTAACAAATGCAAAAGAAAGATCAGTTTTAAAGAAAGGGAATTATTGTGGAAACTATTAATTTTGATTGATTTTAAACTACATTTAAAATCCTAAAATTTGACTAATTTTTAATACTAACCAAAAACTACTCAATTGATTATAATAAATATATATACTTAAAAGTACAAAGACATTGATAGTATAGTTGATTATTGTTGTATGTGCATAAGCTGTTGAAACCACAAAGCCATTTATTTCACAATCCTTCTTGTTGGGACAGCGGAATAATTACGAAACTTTTTCATAATCTTTGATTTCCCAAAAACTAAGATCTATGTAACTCTATAAAATGATTATACAAATCATAATAAAGCAGAAACTTAATTCGTTGCTTATTCTGAAGCTTGATCTTTATCTTGTCCTATCCCTCAAATAGTTCCCGAAACCGATTTGTCTTAACCACCATAGCTGTAAAAATGTTCGACCTCTAACTGTACCCACATAACAAGTTGAGAGAACTCTGTAACTCTTATAGAAAGGGTTAAGCATGAAGTACTAGCTCCATAAAATTTAAGCCTATTTATAATAAGCTTTGGGCGGTTTAGTAATTTAATTAAAATTAACTAGTTTCAATTAAACTTTAATTAGAATTATAAATAATTCTAATTAAATACCAATTATGCCCATTTAAGATTCAATATCTCATATGGATTCTTATTTATTAAATATCTCATATTTAATTATAAAGTTTCTCAAACTTTATAATCAAGTCTAATTTGATTAAATTAACTTTGCTCTCTTTAATTCATTCTATAAGTGAGACCTATTACGTTCCTAAATATGTTGACAATGATTATGAATTCTAATTCTAATTCATAATTAGAATTAGATAAATTAAAACAGCTTTTAATTTATCTTTAATTCTCCAATTAAACAATCTATAATCATTGTTGGACCTCACTTCCGGAGCCCGACTATCACATTCGAATATCCAAACCTTTTACACAAACCCTTTCATTTAAAACTAACCCCTTTTAGGCTCATCTCCACTCAAGCCTAAATATGTCAGAAATAGCATTGGTGAATCAACAATTTGCATATGTACATGTTTCGGGGCAATTAGCATAACTTCTTCATTTGTGTTTGGCCCATCGTCTATATTTGGCCTATCGTCTGGGTTTGATTATCTATCATCTGGGTTTAAACTCCTATCGTCTGTGTTTTATCATCTGTCTTTGACTTTTTATCATCTGTCTTTGACTATCTATCATCTGTGCTTTAACGTTTATGTTCTATTCATTTACGTCTGCCTTTCATTTGCGTCTGCCTCTCACTTACGTCTGCCTGTCATTTGCTTCTGCCTCTCATTTGCATCTAGCTGCCATTTGCGTCTGCCTCTCATTTACGTCTGCCTTTTTATCATTTGCCTTTCTTGCTCTATGTATGACGTCATCACTGACGATTCCTTTCGTCTGTGTTTTCCTTTGCGTCTATGTGTGACGTCATCACAAACGATTCCTTTCGTCTGTATTTTCCTTTGTATCTGTCTTTCTCTGGATCGGTGTGTGACGTCACCACAGACGATTCCTTTCATCTATGTTTTCCTTTGTGTCTGTCTTTCTTTACGTTTGTGTGTGATGTCATTACAGACGATACTCTTCCTCTATATTTTCCTTTCCTTCTGTGTGTGACATCATCACAAACGATACTCTTCCTCTATATTTTTTCTTTGCGTTCATAACACAATTTTTTCAATTTTAACATGCTATTCTAATAAAAACAACATTAGCAATTTCAACAGAGAAGGACATGCACATGTACGTTTCATTTTCCCAATCTTTAAATAACAAAAAAAATCTTACATAAAAAGGAGTTCAATTTTACTTTCTCATTTTTAGACACAGTGAAAGTTTGTTACATGTCAACATACACATCAAAACTTAAAACAAAATACAAAAGATGCTCAATGTTGATATGCTGAATAAGCTATCCAAAATCACTAACTTAGTACAAAAGTCTCTAACTATTGTGGAGTTTTCGATGCCTTGTACGGATCACTGTCGTCTTAGTTTACACCTGAAGAGGGAAGAAAAGGGGTTGAGCTACACAGCTCAGTGGTTAATATATTTATAGCCATCAGTAATTAGCACAAATTCAAGTATATTTATGTATAGGTACTAAGCAATTCAATTATTCTCAAGTAAGCAGATTAATGCAGCACACATAACACCCAAATGATCTTACTTGAAAATTTAAAGATGCAATGCACAAATAATTGGCTCAAGGATTCCATGGAATTAGAATGGAGAAATCAAAGTTTACACCATGAACAAAATAAGTCCTTTTTCGGAGCTCATATGCTATAAGTAGGCAGCCGAGAGAAGGCTCTCGTCAACGTGCACCTGACGAACAGAACGGTTCCACTCTCGCCCAAACAAAAGCACATATGCATTTATTCATTTATTCATATGCTCATACTTTTATGCTTGTTTATCTTTTCATTCAAACAAACTATCATGACTTATTTCAATGGCATAACTTGATCAAAATTCATAAATCACATGCATTTTCAATAATCACATAAATTCACTAACAAGCAAAATTGTACACGCACACACATATAGGCAAGAATTTGCCCAAATCACACAATAACTATAAATACATTACCCACCTAATCCGTTTGACAATCAAAGTTCACTGTTGTCTTTCCTCTTCTTCTTAGATCGGACTTGCTTGATTTCTTATAGCAAATCAAGTTCTCATTTAATATGAATTTAGATTTAAGAACCCACAGAACTAAAAGCATAAAATTGACCCTAGAATACTTAAACTCATACATTCGTCAAACTCTTTGAACCAAAACCCTTTAAAACTCCAAGAGCTTAAAAATCGACTTACTTTGAATCTTCACCAACTAGTGAGATTCTTGGCTCTAAAGAAAGCTCTTCCCTTCCTCTTTCTTTTTCCCTTCTTGAGTAACCTCAAATTTTCTCTTTAAGACTAAAAAAAATCGTAACCTAATTCAAAGCTCTATTCTTTTTTTTTTAACTTCACCAAAACCTCTCTTCTTCTTTCTCTCTTCCTTTTTGATTTTCTCTCATTCTTTCCTTCATTCACGTTTTTAGTCTTCTAATTTACAATATAGTCTTTTCCTCTTCCCAATCTACCCTTAATGGATATTTACAAGATAGTCTTTTCCTCTTCCCATTCTACCCTTAATGGGTGAGGAAAGTCCACTTTACTCTTCCTTTAATGCCTTAATACTTTTAACCTTAAGTAATCTACCCAAAATATCCTTATGCATTCTTAATTCTTTAATTAATACTTCAAATTTTCATCAATCCATGAAATAAATCCTCCTAAACTTGATATAATAATTAAGCTCCAATTAAAATGATTTATCTAACAATACCAAAAAATTTATTCAAATCATGCTTACTAAAATAAAAAAAATTCGGGGCTCAACAACCATAGATCAAGATTAGAGTCTAACAACGCATCATGACCACCCAAATATTTAGGAATGTCAAAGTAATTTTGACTAACCTTTCTGTGCTTGATTTCCCATATAATTCGATCCTTTCATCAACCAGTGCTCTAATTAGACATAAAGCAGGGAATTAATGTATACTCTATTTTGAGTCTAATCATATTAGTTCTCCATCATTAGCTATTAATTCAATTAATGATATTTATAAACTATTTACAAAATATCATTCCACCTTGGCCAATGATTTCTCAAATCAATATTAATCAAGAACAACGGAACATTCTCCCTAATTACTTTAGGGTAATGAATCATATCTTTATCACTTAATTACCTCCATATAGTTCATGCTACATACAATGACTATCGATAAAACGACCCATGATTAAATAGGTCATAGTATCAAAACGTAGCAATCCCTATACAAGATAACTTTGATAACCTCAAGTCAAATGATCACTTATACAATTATCACAATGAAAATTCCATAGACATACAAATAATATTTCAAATGGATTTCTCATATCTGGTTTGTTCAGTGAACTTGTTCTCGAACAAACACCTATATGTTTGTTTAAGTATCTCTATACTTTAGGCTATGAGATTGATTATTTCATTCATAAGGAAAAAAACACAATGTATGCTAGTCTTTGTACATGTTATTAATGTCCAATCTTAATAGAACAATGACTAGGAACATTTAGGAATAATACATAAATGCAATATAAATCTCATAATTATAATCTCATTATAATTTCATTTGCAATGTACAATTATTTCATAGGCTTTATCATATACATCTAAACGTGTACAAGATAAATAATGCCTTTAAATAATTTGTTACTAAACTACGACCAAAGCGATTAGCTGTAGAGTATAAACCAATAATCTCTCATTTGCACTAAGCCAATCATTTAAGTGTCTCATACCATATCACCATATGAGGATTATTTTACTACTAGCTTAATGAGAGAATTCTAAAAGATTTTCTATAGTAAGCACTTGCTTCAGTCTTACAACTCCTATCTTAATTATCATTATAATTAAGAAAATTTGCCTAAATACATTCTTGGATCTTTGATGAGACATTAGCTTTTTATGCATACCCAATGGCTTTAATGTTTTACAGTACATTACTTTCTTGAACAATGCAAAAAAACTCTATCAAATTCACTAAAGAACTTGTTGATCCAATTAATCATTTCCACTAAATGAAAAATTTATTATGGCTCAATTAACAACCATTGTTAAATTGAAACATTTCCAATCCTAAATGATATTGTTTTAAGTAAATAAACCTTAACTAGGATTTACTTCTAAATTTATATCCTTATTATCTTGAACTCAAATATCAACTCACGCATAAAGTAATGGATATCTTTAATACTTCATAAGTATATGATATCTTAAATACTGAATATGTACTTAGACTTAGAATAAGTTAACAACGTCCAATCTATCTCTATAGATCTAATTCCCAGAATTAAGTTGGTACCTTTTCATATCCAACAAGAGTTGTTCTTGAACAATTATATGTTCAACAATTGAAAATTAGAACTGTTGTTCTTTGTGAGCAATATGTCTCTACATACTCTCGTTGAAAAGGACAACTATATTCCCACTAACCTTCTTGTAGATGTGATAAATTCACAATCATTTCAAAACAAACTATTTGAATTCATCATGAAAGTAAATCTTTCAATATCTCTTATCCTTTTAACTATACATCAAATGTATCATTAAAGGCACTATTTCCAATTAAATGTATTGTCATGAGATTTGAACTTTTCAAATTTCATATTGCTTCCACTCCTTATCTTGAAAACCATTCTCCTATAAGTATACATTGAATCAAACAATTTGTTCAATGAATCTATAAGATTATATCCAATGTTTTGGATATCTCATAACCTTTTATTATCCAATTTAGTTCTAAACTTAATGAATAATGTATGCTCCAACCAAGCATCACAATCTTGAATCATTAACTTTGACTCTTTCAAAGACTTACCATTTCATATCTAATATGAAATCTTGGTAATTGATTCAATTAAAACTATTGAAGGTAAATTATTATACTAGGCAATAGAAGAGATAATATTGTATGTTACTCCTTACATAAAGCTATACTTTTATGAATTTAGTTATGAAGGTATTTACCAGAGAATCTCATTCCCTATAAATAACTGAAAATATAAAACTTGCCACAGAGATCTCATCTATGTGCTTCAGCATTTTCAATACTTAATTTCTACTTAGATTTAAACAATTTGAACTTTTTCCAAATTTTAAATCATCATTTCATTTAATACGTTTGACTATCACATAAAGTCATTAGTAATATAGTGAAATATTATATTATCCTTTTATGAATTGTTATTCCATCCAATACATCACATGTATAAGATTTAACAATTCAATACCATCATTATCCTTTCACTAGAGGTTTATTTGGTTATTTTTCAACTTTACAAGTTTCACAAGTTCTATACGATTCATAATCAAAAGGATGCATATATCCTAGTATGTAACTTTATGATTCTTGTTATGTTGATTTAACTAATATGGCATAAAAGGATAATTTCGGTTATCAAACTTTTACTTCTTACTACTAATGTTAAGCATAAGTTTCCTTTGATCCAATATATATAAACTCTTTGTATAAAATTAGATTCGCTACTTTTACTTAACAATCCATTTTTGATCATGCATTAAACATTACAATAATGTTGAAACTTAATTCAGTATCAAATACTCATAAGTATGAATTAGAAATAATATGATCTCTATCATATCACATATAAGCAAGAAAAATCATTCAATCATTTTCTTCTTAAGAAAACTATTATCATACTAAAGCAAAGCCTTTAATTGTAGTCTATACTTATGCTTTTAGTAGGCTAAATTAAGTGAAACAATTTTATCAAGGTACTATACATTTTAGCTCTACTCAATGCAACCTCTTGCATCTTGCTATCATGGTATTGACATACATCTTACATGTTGTCTTCAAAGTTTATGCAACATTAGTCAATTCAAAATGTTAATACATTTTGTCATCTATATGATTTTGACGTATCTCTAAAACTTTGTCACTGAATCCTCAACAGGGATTATAGCATAATTGCATAATGGGCACACATATTTCTATCTAATTTTTGAGAATTCTTCTCAAACATGATCTTATGTCCAAGAAATTTAGTTCGCTAAGTATCAACTATACTAAATAAGGTAAATTACACTAAGAACAAAATAAAAATATAAGAAAAGCAAGTAATCAATTATATGCCATGACTATCAAATTAAATTAGGACTTTAATCATGTATTTGGTTACTCTTACTATTTTATTCGAAATAATAGCCCTCACTATTATTCGAAAAGATTACTCTAATCTTTTTAGTAGGCTAAGATCCCGTTCAAGTATAGTTGACCTTGAGTTTACTTATCAAGCCAACTAGACTTAAATAAGGTAGATAATAACTTTATCAATCACATCTCACGTGACTCTTAGATCCATTAGGTGACAACTCTTAACGAAACATATCTAATATGTTTTTCCTAGCACTGTCTCTAAAGTAATGTAACCATGAGTTTACTTATCCAAATCACACAAATTTAGTTTAGTAAAACCCATTATCGTAAGAGTAAACAGAACCCTGATTTATTCTTATAATAATGGAAGGCAACAATCACATTCCTAACATGTACTTAATATTTTAACGAGACATTTAACTTCATTTGTCTCATCAAACATAAATTGCATGTAAAATATCACACATATAAAACATGCAATTTATTATGCATCTAATATATATATCAACCATATAAATAAAAGTATGCAACTTATGTACACATAATCAAATTATATGCATAAAATATCATGCTTCGTTTGATTCTAGTTATTGATCTTCATAATTTAAAATAACATTTTCAACTCCTTGAAAAATTAAAATGGATTAAAACCAATGATTCCTAAATGAATTAAATTCCTATTCCAAATAGAAATTTAATTTGATTTGAAAACAATTCTCAAATCTAATTTGAAAACTATTTCTAATTATCTTGACTCCTTTAATAAAATTTAATTGAAAACAATTTTCAATAAATTGTACTTCTTATTTATTATAATTTAGAAAAACTCTTTTTCAAAATTATACAAATAACATATTATAATCCAATTAGAAGATTATTTCTAGTCCCATTAGAAATTATTTTTCCTTAATTAGAAAATTATTTTCTAAAATTAAAAGAAAACTACTTTCAAAATTAAATAAAACATCTTTAAGAAAGTTTTTATATTATTTATTTAGAGATTGATTTCTTAATAAATTAGAAAACCTTTCTTTAATAAATTATAAAACTATTTTCAAAATATTAAAGAAAGCACATTTTTATTAATTAATAAATGAAAACACTTTTCAAAATTTATTCAAGAAAAATACTTTTCTAAAATCAAGAAACTTATTATTTATAAATAAAGAAACAATTTTTTAATAAATTAAATAATAATTCTCCAAACAAATAATATCATAAATTTAATTTATCTCAATAAATAAATTTAATTAAGAAAGATAGACTTAATAAAATAATTTTCTTAATTTTAAGGAGTCTAATTAATTAATTTCAATCTAATTGAAATTAATTAATTCTTATTTTAGAAACTACTTTTGTAATTAATTAATTTCAATTCAATTGAAAATAATTAATTCTAATTTTAGAAACCACTTTTCTAAAATAATTATGAATCAACATAATTATTAATCTTAATCAAATTAAGAAAAATAATTATCTTAATTTTAGAATTGAATGGATAATTCAATTTAATTTAATAATCCAACCCCTTGAAAAATTAAACTAAAATCTAAAGCGTTCCAAATAAAATTAAACCTTTAAAAATAATTTTCAAACAATTAGATTCAAAAAATAAAATAAAAAATAGTTAAAAGGTTGAGATTGCATGCGCCAGTCACGTCAGCACTGTGACAGGGTTAGCAAATGATGGTGTCTGAAACGTGCCCATCGTCTTCTCCACAAAAACTCTCCCCATTTTTCTTGTCTCTCTAAAACTGACCCACAATCTTTCAATCCAACATGTTTCCCTGTTTTACTCCTAAAACGCAGGTGTGTGTATGTGCCCATGTTTCTCCAATCAATGTTCCCCTTTCCCAGAGAACTTTCTCATGTAGCCTCCATGCATTGGCACCATTGCGTCATTTGGTGAAGGGCGGTTCAGTGATAGCACCAGTGAGGAGAAGCCTCACTGCTGTCGTAGTTGCGCCACAATTCAGCAAACCTTTAGACGAAATTGCAACAGCTGGCTCCATCTTATGGAGCTCACCACGACGGGGCCCTCAGTGGTATCTCATACCCTTGGCGCCTTGCATTTGTGGGTGAATACCACCCTTTTTATTCTGGGTGATGCTCATCACTTTCAGTAGCCACACAAAGCCAAAACACAATCCCACAGAACACGCTACCAATCGTAACCTAGTGAACACAAACACGAAGACCCAACCAGAAAATCCAACCAGAACACAAGTAATAGCCAAAATGCACTGGTTATGAGTTTCTCAAACCCAGATCGTTCTTGACCAACACCAACGCTTAAAACTCATCCTCCAACATCAAAGTTATTTTGTATTTCCACAACCCACAATCGATTTTAAGATTAGGGACTTCTACATTTCTAATTTTTTGGGTTCAAAAAACTAGTTTCCAGAACAAAGCAAACCTCAGATATGCTTTAAGCGAATTTTCGAAACACAAACCCAAAATAAAGGAATCAATTTCTAGAATACGTAATCTAAGTTTTCTTTTTAGGGTTTGTTCAAGAATAAAATCATATTTGATTTTTCAATTCCAAAATTTTCCGATCAATAACAATCACTCAAATTTAATTAAATCATAGAATTAAAGATTGCTCTGGTACCACTGTTGAAAAATTGAGTCAAGATTCGATCTCAACTACAGCGGAATAATTACTAAACTTTTTCGTAATCTTTGATTTTCTGAAAACCAAGATCTATTTAATTCTATAAAATGATTAACACAAATCATAATAAAGCAGAAACTTAATTCGTACCTTATTCTAAAGCTTGATCTTTATCTTGTCGTATCTCTCAAACTGTTCCCGAAATCAGTCTGTCTTAACCACTGTAGCCGCACAAATGTCTAGCCTCTAATGACATCCACATAACGAGTTGAGATAATTCTGTAACTCTTACAGAAAGGGTTAAGCATGAAGTACTAGCTTCATAGAATTTAAGCCTATTCATAATAAGCTTTGAGCGTTTTAGTAATTTAATTGAAATTAACTAATTTCAGTTAAATTATAATTAGAATGATAAATAATTCTAATTAAATGTCAATTATGCCCATATAAGATTCAATATTTCATATTGATTCTTATTTATTAAATATTTTATATTTAATCATAAAATTTTTCAAACTTTACAATCAAGTCCAATTTGATTAAATTAACTTTGCTCTCTTCAACCCATTCTATATGTGACTCATTAAGTTCTCAAATATGTTGGTAATGATTATGAACTCTAATTCATAATTAGAATTAGATAAATTAAAACTGCTTTTAATTTATCTTTAATTCTCCAATTAAATAATTTATAATCACATATCAAAATTAGCGTCTAGCAACGCGTCATGACCACCCAAATATTTACGAATGTCAAAGTGATTTTGACTAACTTTTCTGTGCTTGATTTTTCGTATAATTCAATCCTTTCATCAACCAGTGTTTCAATTAAACATAGAGCATGTGATTAATGTCTACTCTATTTTGAGACCAATCATATTAGTTTTCCATCATTGGCTATTGATTTAATTAATGATATTTGTAAACTATTTACAAAATAACATTCTACCTTTACCAAGAATTTCCCGAATCAATATTAATATTTACAAAATATCATTCCACCTTAGCCAAGGATTTCTCGAATCAATATTAATCGAGAACAATGAAACATTCTCCCTAATTACTTTAGGGTGATAAATCTTATCTTGATCACTCAACTACCTCCATATAATTTATGCAACATCCAATGACTATCGATTAAACGACTCATGATTAAATAGGTCATAGATAGTATCAAAACGTAGCAATCCCTATACAAGATAACTTTGATAACCTCAAATCAAAAGATTACTTATACAATTATTACAACGAGAATTTCGTAGACATATAAGTAATGTTCTAAATAGATTTTTCATACTGAGTTTGTTCAATGAACTTGTTCTCTAACAAGTACTCATACGTTTGTTTAAGTATCTCTATACTTTAGTCTATGAAATCAATTATTTTCTTCATAAGGAAAAAACACAATGTATGCTAATCTTTTTATATTCTATTAATGTCCAATCTTAATTAAGAAATGACTAGGAATATTTAGGAATAATACATAAATACAATATAAATCTCATTATAATTTCATTTGTAATGTACAATTATTCTATGGACTTTATCATATACATCTAAACATGTACAAAATAAATAATGTCTTTAAATAATTTGTCACTAAATTACAACCAAAGCAATTAATAGTAAGGCATAAACCAATACTTCATTTTTTTTTTTGAGTTCTTTGCTTCTATCATACAAGTTAGAATATAGTTGGAAAATTCCATTAATGTGAGAGCTATATGATATATGTTATTATTTGTCGTTATTGATCAGCCTGCAATGGTAGGTATGATATTGGAATATATGCTATTGACAATCTGTGTAGTCAGTAATGTCTAAACGAAGAAGTGGCTTATCATCATTCTTACTGTAAGTCTCAGCTCTCAGTGCTCCAATAAGTATCTGTCTCTTTTTCTTTTTTCCCACGAGGTGTTCTAGGCGAATTTCAATTATGAGAAAGCACCTTTAAGTCATTCACATCCAGATTAATCCACATTCAAGCCGGGTAGATCCCTTGCGGAAGGTAAAGCTCTAATCTCAAGTTTTAAACAGCTGCATACATAAGGGTAATTCGAACCCGCGACCTCACTGAAACCAAGAGAGCCCCTTACTAACTCATCTACATATTGAGATTATAAGTATTTGTCTTTTCAGTGTACATCACTAAGTCCAACCTGCCCAATTGGTACATGAATTTCCTTCTTTTTTTAGGATTCCTTTTCCTTTTTCTATTTATTTATAATTTTATTAATTTTTAGTATAAAAGATCATGCCTGCGCAATGAGTCACGTCAATATCATTAACTATAAGGATAACACAAAAAAGTTAAAATTTTAAAAATTTTAGTAATATCTTCATTCGTACTAGCCAATAATGCAAAATTAAATAAAAGTCATGATTTTAAATATAATTTATCATAAAAATACAACAATATTAATTATTGACAAAAATATATAAACCAACTATTTTATTAATTATCAAATCAAACGAACCTATAAGTCTACATTAAAAAATAATGAAGTTATAAGGATTCTTAATACAGTTACTTTCAAAGCTTAAATTCAGTTATCAAATATAATTTGAATTGACTTTGAGTTAAACTTGGACCTAGTAAGATTATTTTTGGACTGCGAAATCAAGTGCTCGATTTAAACTCAATTGAAGCTATAACTAGGCTTAAAGTCTAACTGAGTTCAAAGTATGAAAAGTTCGAGTTCAATGAAGCTTGAATTTATATTCAACCCAGCTCATCCAATAAAATAAATTGGATCTGGGATTCGACTGCAACCAAATTTTGTATTGTAGCGACATTGTAATTAATATTCTCTAAAATGATGTTGGAGATATAATTTGATGATTATTGTCAACTTTTCCTTCATCCTCAGTTATTGTTGTTGGGCTTATGAATAGAGTAGCATGGATATGGGGTTTGGACAAGACAAGGAAAGAAGTTCGCCAAGAATGATGATTAGACTGTAAACAGATTTAATTGAATAATTAACACGTATACTTTAATCAAATGCATTCATCCAGGTGGGCGGCGTTGCCTATGAAAGATACGTCACCACGGAATGACGTTGCCTGTGAGGCAGGAATTTGATTTGTGAGCGTGCATTTAAACATGAACCTTACAAGAAAGATACGTCACCACGGAATAGCTTTCAGAAACAACACTTCAACTCAACAACGACAACCAAGCCTTTTCTCCTTAAACCTATTTGTTTATTTTAGTAGTAGTAGCTCTCAATTTTTTTTCCAGTGCGCCCTACGATCCCACTGATCTCATTACCTTGAACGGATTCTCTAGCAGTAGATTTTGAACTTGGTGTGACTTGTGATAGTTCCCCAACTGTTTTAAGCGAAACGACAGTCAGTTTCCAACTCAAAAACAAGATTTACAAGAAGAATATGTGAATCACCGGGTGCTCTGGATCAGTTGAGAATACTTTAACCTTTCTCACAATTTCCTTTTTGGGCAAATTGTTTGGTATCCAACACATGGACATCCTTGACTTGAGCGACGATGACTTGGGAGGGGCTGTTACGGTTTGATCTAATTGTGAGGTATGAGACTTGGATCTCATATCGATTAAATACAAAATTGGTGTGAGATTTATAAAAACTTTGGGCTCTCCACCCTCATAAGCTAGCTTTTGGGGTGACTCTCTTAAAGTCCTTATCAATTGATATCAGAGCTGATCTTGGAGTAGTGACCCATGAACTGGTGGCCTGGGAGTGCCAGCCGTGACCAACGTGGTTGTGACCAATAAGAATCTCGGAGTGGTGACCCAAAAGTATCAGCCGTGACCAACGAGAACGTTGGTCCTGATAGGAGGACAAATGTTACGGTTTGATCTAATTGCAAGGTATGGGACTTGAATCCCATATCAATTAAATACAAAATTGATATGGGATTTATAAGAACTTTGGGTTCTCCACCCTCATAAGTTAGCTTTTAAGGTATGGCTCTCTCAAAGTCCTTATCAGGAGTAGTACTAGTAGCCGTTAATTTGCCCTCTTATCATCTATTTAGCATTTCAATAACTTCAATGGTTCAGCTGATGCTACATTTTAGCAGACTACACCCAGTATTCAAGTTCTTCACTTGAGGAACCAGTCGTTTTTTTGTGAAATTTCGTCCAGTTTTGGGACGAAACTTATTTCCAGCAACTCTTCATGTATGAAGATTATCTAAAGAGAAGTTTTCCGGAGAGTCTTCTACAGATAAAAGACTTTTAACTGCTAGAATAGATAAGCTTTGTAAGTATCATCTTTTGGCCAATGTATGCTATGGTGCACTTCGTGATGATTTTGGCTGGAACGCTTCTCTGCTAAAAATTAAATGAATTCGCTGGCATTTTACCCAACTTACTGGCTAAATTCCCCCTCACTTGCAACCGGATTTTTGTAACAACTCTTCAACAGGTCCCGTAAACCTCAACTGCTCTGTGATGATCCATCTCAACTTCATCGAGCTAAGTACTAATAATTTCCATGGATCATCGCAGAAAGCTTGTCTTCCAACACAAGTTCGGTCATAATCTTCACCGAAACAAACTTGACGACTGGATTCCCAACAACTTCAAGAATGTCCAGGTTTGTTTCAAGCAATAACATTCTTGTAAATCTACCAATAGATCTTCAGGTTCAAGGGCATTGAAAAGCCTGAATGTTTTAATCCTTACTATAAATTTTAGGGATAATGAAATTCCTGCTCATATGAAATTTCAGTTTGTAAACCTCTGGGTACTTGTTAGTCGTTACCTTAAGACTTAAGAGGTTCACTTATACTTCTGTTGAACACTACAAAATGCTGCAGATGTTAGACCTATCCTGGAAATTTTTGGGGTGATTCTTTCCAAAGTGACGAGGCAATTTCAGAAATTCTGACTTAAGACTTAAACAACTCTTTTACTGATCATCGGCCTCAAAGCTTGACAAACTAAAATCTCTTACCAGTACATACATTCCAATGTACAGAAACCAGCGACATGTCAAGTTTTCCATATAACAACCAAGGAATCTATCAGCAATCCTTCATCTACACAATTTCTCAGGATTGAACTAGCAACGATTTGGGAAATTAATAGTTTATGTTTTTAAAATTTGAACAACAATAACCTAAAAGGGCCAATTCCAGATAGTCTATCAGACATGAATATGCAAATTTTGGACTTGTTTGCATCATAGATTATCTGGTCAAATGTCCATTTCATTGATAATGCTGAGATCACTATCGAGCTTCAATACAGAGCATACAATTAGCTGCAACGGCAGATACCAACAAGAGGGCAGGTCATGACCTTCCCATCCGCGAGCTTCAAGGTTACACGATGTCCATGTGTGACACTTCTAAAAAAATAGAGCAAGCTATGAAAATAATAGTTGAATTCATCGTTTTCTATATTGATGTACAAGTATTTAAAAACTTCAGCTAGAACAAAAAGGTAGTTCATCTTCCTAATTAAGAATGAAATAATACTTCCTCAAAATTCTGCTCACAAACCTCTCATCCTCTCAACTATCTAAATATGTTACATAGTACATAATCAAATCTTGTACATAATTACAAATATTTCGGATATCTTTCAACGCTCCTCCCTAGGTTGGCATGAAGATATCACTAATGGCAAGCTTGACAACTAAATTCGCATATTATGCCTTAGGAAGTCCTTTGGTCGGTATATCCATGATTTGATCCACAATAGGTATGTAAGAAAAGGATATCACATCACTATCTATCTTTTTCTTTATGAAATGCTTATCTTCGACATGCTTTGTCTTGTCGTACAGAACTGGATCAAGAGCTATACAGACTACAACCTTGTTATCACAATGGACTTTGATATTATGTAGGAATCTTTAACTCTTCTAAGAGTTTTTTTTTTTATAACACTTATACAAAATCCATGAGCTACAAAGCGAAGCTCTACTCTCCTTGCAACTATTTTTCACTTCTAGAGGTAACTAGATTTCCCTCTACAAAAGTGCAATAACTTGATGTGGATATTCTATTATTCACATTGCCTGCCCAATCTGCATTAACAAAGGCTTTTACTTAAAGGTGACCTCTATTTTTGAACAAAAGTCTTTTACCTAGAGACCCTTTGAGGTATCTCAAAATTCTGAACGCAACATTAAAATGACTTAGGCCGAGGTGAATGCATGAATTGACCTACAAAGCTAACTATGAAAGCCATGTCGGGTCTAACATGCGCCAAATAAATTAGTCTCACAACTAATCTTTGATAACACAATTGGTCCATTACTTTCATTTGTGGAGATTCTCCTATTGGATATTATTCCTTCTTCAAGTGAGATTCTTCTTTATAAAGAAATTAATAAAATTTTATTTTGATTTTTAATCTTCTAAAGTACCTGGTCCCTATTGTTAGACCCCTAAACTTCGAAGCACCTCTCAGCGTCCTTCAAGAGGAGCCTTAGGGGGGAGGTTCACTAGATTCGCACATAAAAGAGGCATGCAAAAACTCTAAGGCAAACATGGGTGAGTGGGATCGGACTTAGTGCGAATTTTAGTAAAGTCTCGGACCTCGTGGAAATTGACTCGATCCAGGCTAAGGTCTTGACGGACTAAGGACTTAGCACATGCTTGGATGGACAGACCACGACTAATGGGCTTGTTGTGGGAAGCGTTGGCTCGGGCTAGGGTGCTATGCGGGCTTCGCCGAAATCACATTGCATCATCAACGGATAAAGATTATGGGGAGATCTTAGATGATGTGGCGATGACAAAGAATTAGAATTATAGTGAGATTCAACATCTGAAGATAGTAGAGACCTTCGCAGATAAGGATACTAGTTTCCTAATGGAATGTAAACTCTATTTTTTTGTTATCGGTGAAAGTTTGAGTCCCAAGAAGACCTTTGTATTAATTGGTATTAGAGCCCAATTTCGAGATGGTTGTAGGCAATTTGACGGAACAAGTGCCTAGCATGGAGGCGCTCATTAGGCCTATTCCTCAAGGGGAGAAAGAGGTCATATCTCACAATGCTCGGTTCGAGATGTTGGAGACGCAAATGTAACAATTACAATAACAGTTGGCGGAATTGTTGAAGGCACATGAGGAGGCCCAGCTAGAGATCACTGTGCTGAGGCGTGTTGTTACAACACTGGATGTCAGTCGTGCAGAAAGCTCAGCACCGAAACCTTCAGCGATGAAGGTACGAGAACCTAAGGTGCTCGAAGGCGTGCGAAAAGCCAAGGTGCTTGAGAATTTATTATGAGATATAGAGCAGTACTTTGCGGCTGCAAGGGTGCCCGATACTGAAAAGGTCAATGTGATGACTATATACTTGGATGAGGATGCCAAGCTTTGGTGGAGGACGAGGACCTCTACGGAGATCAGTGCAGGTAGAACTCCCATAAATACATAGGAGCTCATGAAAAAAGAGTTGAAGGATCAATTTCTTCCATTGAATACTTCATGGCTTGCGAGGGATGCCTTAAAGAAATTGAAACAAGAAGGTTTGATAAGAGATTATGTTAAGTCTTTTAGCTCTCTGTTACTTGATATTGAAAACAAGTCAGACGAAGACAAACTCTTCAACTTTTTGTCCGGGTTACAACCGTGGGCGCAAATGGAGTTGCGGAGGCAAAATGTGAAGGACGTGGTTGGTGCAATTGAGGTCGCTGATGCCTTGATAGACTTTCGAGCAGCGAAGGAAACTAAGGCAAACTCCTTTAATTCTTTGAAAGGCAAAGGTCATGCTCAACAGGAGAATACCAAGGGGAAGAAGAAAAAGAAATTCAAGAAGGAAGACTTCGATGGGAAAAGCAAGCAAGATAGTGGCTCCGAGAGTAGGGAGACGTCCTCTAAAGGCCAAGATTGCTTGTTATCTATGCAGTGGACCACATTATGCGAGAGAGTGTCTGAGGAAAGAGAAGCTAAACGCCCTAATAGCCGAAGAAGAGAAAGGATCTTCGGAGGAGGCGGGGATAAATCCAATTGTGTTGTTGAATGCAGTTAGTAAAGAACCTAATCCTTATGATGAATTAATGTATGTGAGAATACAGGTCAATGGGATAGAGGTGACCGCGTTGGTAGATACGGGTGCATCACATTCCTTCGTGGCGGAAAAGATGATGTGCAAGTTGGGGCTTAGTGTCTACGACCTCGATAAAGTCAAGAACCCCTACGAGTAAGGCACAAGCGATGATAGGAGCTGCTTACAACGTCCCAGTGAGTATAGGGAGCTGGGATGCCAAGATGAATTGCTTGGTCGTACCACTTGAGGACTTCGAAATGATATTAAAGATCGACTTCCTTAAGGTAGTAAAGATGGTGCTGTACCTAAGTTTGGGAGGTATGGTGTTATTTATGACAAAAAATCTTTCTTCGTTAATTGTTGTAGATTCGTTGGTGGGACGAAGGAGACTACAGCACCGGTAGCACAAGTATCGACTATGGTCCTTGAAAAGGAGTCAAACTATGCTCAAGGAAGCCCAAAACAAAAGTCAGGTAAGGAGCATATCGTTGCCAAGATCGCGGATGATCAAAGTGACAGAGAAAGCTCAGCGGATGGAGCTCTTCTCAGCACGTCTCTGATAGGCGAGGTGAGCCTTGACAAGGCGAGTCCAAATGGAGGCAAAGACAACCCCGATGGATTGGGAAAATGATACGTGAGTGAAGTGCCAATTGATGTGAAGGCTTACGACAGTCTTCAAGAGCTAACCGAGGACTCTTTAAAGAAACCACTCATGGAGAAGTGCCAACAGACTAATTCAACGAGAGCGTCGAATCCATCTGGTGGGGGTGATTTGTTAGACCCCTAAACTTCAGAGCACCTCTCAGCGACCTTCAAGAGGAAACTTAGTGAGAGGTTCGCTGGATTCGCACATGAGGGAGGCATGCAAAAACTCTAAAGCAAACTTGGGCGAGTGAGATCAGACTTGATGCAAATTTTGGTAGAGTCTCAGACCTCGTGGAGATTGACTCGACCCAAGTTAAGGTCTTGACGGACTAAAGACTTAGCACATGCTCGGATAGACAGACCACGACTAATAGGCTTGTTGTGGAAAGCGTTGGCTCAGGCTAGGGTGTTATGCAGGCTTCGGCGAGATCACATTGCATCATCAACGGATAGAGATTGTGGGGAGATCTTAGATGATGTGGCGATGATAAAGAATTAGAGTTACAGTGGGATTCAACATCTGAAAATAGTAGAGATCTTCGCGGATAAGGATGCTAGTTTTTTAGTGGAATATAAACTCTATCTTTTTGTTATCTTGTAGATTCTATCTTATCAGTTAGAGTCCTATTTTGATAGGAGTGTCATCTAATTGATCCGTGTGACGTAATCTGATAGAGATAGACGTGATCTTAACTCGATCCTAGGTAGATCAGTTTGAATGGAATTAAGTAGTTCAGATTGAGAGAGATTCTGAATGTAACTTGACTTCAGAGTCAAGAAGCCTATATATAGCTTATTCGAGCTTTGCTCTCAACTCACTTCAGAGAAAAAGCGTTTCTTATATTCTTTTGAGGGAAAGTAATATAAAGGTTGGTTTAAGCCGTATATCTGTGGATTCAAGTTGTCTTTACTTTCTTATTGCTTTCTTAAGCATTGTTTCTTCGAGTGTGCGAGTAAAACACTTCAAGGGTTTATTGAGGGCTGAGTTTTGCTTAAAGCAGGCTAAGTGAGACTGCCGTACAAAGGTGTTGGCGATAGAATTCGGTGAAAATTTGAATCCCAAGGAGACCTTGGTATCACCTACCACATTGTATTATTTCCTGGTTAACACCCTGCTATTCCCCAAAAACTGCCAAGCCTTGACTGTCTTCCATCATGTATAAGCCATCATGCTTTCTACCACTGCCAATCCTCTTCCCTGTTTGAAGGTCCCCAAAGATACAATAATTAAGAAAAAAATCGACCTTACATAGAACTTTGGTGATAGTAGCAGATAAAAGATTGACAGGGAATAAGGAACATGAAGAATAGACGACAACTTAACATTAGGATACATACAATAGAACCTGTCTTAGAAATAGGAGTTAAAGACCCTTTAGCCACCTTGACACTATCCCCCTTTTGACAAGAATAGTTAAGAAAGCCCTATCATATGTCTATTCGCCCCAGAATCAATAATCCATGGGTCAAGTCGACCAAAAGTGTTACCTGACTTGACAAAATTGGCGGTAGCACTGGCGGAAGAGTTGAGTTGTGACATGAGGCGCCTAAAATGTTGAATTTCATCAGAAGAGAGACTATCAACTGAAGTAGATTCCTTGGATGGTTCTTCAGTTTCTAGCAAATTTGCTTGGGCCCTTGTGGAGTTAGCTCGTTTTACCCTCGACCCCTAGTAGGTCAACCATGCAACTTTTAGCAAGTCTCTTTTATATGTCTAGCCTTTCCACAGTAGTCACAGTGCAAATAATCTTATCAGAAGTAACATCCTTCAGCTGCTCACGAGTAAGATGAGCTATTATGCCCGACTTCTCAACTGGTGCAGTATAAAGCATGGCATTTCTTCTGGTCTCTTCCTGCTGGATTAAAGAGTGTGCCTCCTCAAGCAAGGAAAAAGGAGATCTACCATCCAAAAAATCATAGACTCGCTCCTTTTCAAGCATGTTTTGAATCAATACTGCATTATCAACACACTTGGCCCGAAAACCTTGATAATAATCCAGTTCTTGCCATAAACTACCAAATTCAGCAAAGTAATCTGAAACAGTAAGCTCACCTTGTTTTGTTATATGAATTTTTTTCCGAAGTTCAAAGATCCGAGCATCATTTCCAATACGAGAATAAGTGGTTTTTGCAGCTTTCCGGATCTTCTCCGTAGTATCAAGTAGTAAACATTGTCTATAAATCTTAGGATGCATGGAATTAAGAAGCAAAGACATAACCAATGAATTATCAAAGTCCCATTGACTAAAGGTAGGATCAGTAACAGGTGGTGGTTTCTTATTCCCATCAATATAACCTTGTAGCCTTCTCACCTTATAGACAGCAGGAAACATGATCTAGACCAAGCTAAATAAGTGCTACTGCCATCTAGTTTAATAGGACTAATCTGCTAATAGGGACTATCATTAAGTGGATAATATTTCTCTACCTCCTTTGAAGCTTCCTTAGTGTCTGACATAATGCCAAGACAAAAGTAAAGAAGGAACCACAAAAAGACGACTCCGAAAACGGTAGAATCTGTTCACGAGAGGTCCGGAAAAAACAGCAACATCGACAGTGACCAGAAAGTAGCTAGTCGAAATCAAAAAGGGACGACAAACAAGGCTGTCAGAAAACGATGTCGAACGGTGGCTGGAGTTGATGACACGCGCTACACACGCCACAAGTGGAGGACGCTGTCAAAGTGAATCGGCGGCTCATGTGCTCACGTGCAAGATTAGACAATGCCGGAAACTTGGATGTGGGCCGAACTTCCCCTTGGCTATGCTCGCCGATGGCAGCTGCGTCGAAAGGAGAGGAGCGAAACACGACCTCTTCATCGTTGCCACATAGACACTAAACCAAACCTATTCTTCCGAAATAACTTACCACAAAAGGGAATAAACTCAACCTTCAATCGACAGTGGCTCTGATGCATGCATGTTTTTGAGGAATTAATCCAAACTTTTATTCACTCTTACGTAGGGATAAATACAAACAACCTACACACTTATCCTAATATATGAAAACTACTCTATTACCCTTACTCAACATAAATCTTAAGCATATGTCCCTTTATATAGCTTCCAATGAAGCTTATACTCTCACCCACTTCCGATGTGGAATCGAAAACCAACATCTTTTGTTTCAAATCTGATCTAGCAGCTTAAATGGAGGAAAGAATAATCATTCAATAAAGGCAAAGGTAGAAGTAAAAAATTTTACTCAAAAAAGTAATTCAACCTCGCGGAATATTGCGACAATAAGCAACAATAGTTATTGATTCAAAAGTAACTCTCCTCTCAATCCCTATGTGCGATTGTAAGATATTGTTTCTATGTAATGTATTGTACAGTTTTGAACAATTTGCGACAGTGTAATCCCAAGCGTAGAAACTTTTGCATCCTCCCAATTTCTAAAGAGATACTGTATCTTCACATGAAAATTGAAGTTCATAGACCTGAGGCAGTCTAATCGTCCCTCATCACAATGAAATCTCTCGGTTGACAACAGTGAACAAAGCTGTTGCTTACTTCTCTGCACTCTATATATGTGTAATTGCATTATATTAAAGATATAAAGTCATCAATCTGTCAAATTAGTCATGAACATCAAGGCTCTTAACTGGGACATTTTTGTTTTGTTAGATGTCCATTATGCTAAATAGGAGCTCTATACTGCTGTAATAACCACTAATCTAAATGCCTCCTATATAAAAAATTATGCCTACTATCCTACGATAATACAACCTTTATTGAGGATATTGCATATTCCTGATGATTTTGAAGAATAATTTTCTGATCAACTAAGCTTATACAGGAGATCTTCATAACTAGAATCTTTTGATTAATCATAAATATCATTAAGATAAATGCTTTTGGTTCTTCCTTTTGTACTATGCCCCTAAGCATAAAGCTTTGAGATGCCTCTTTTCAGCATTAAACAGTTCTTGAGAACCTACGAACATAACATATTTCTTAAGAATATGCTTCTTTAAAGAAGATAAAATTCTTGAAAGGATAATTAACAGTGTTAATCAGTAACATACCAGTGCAAAATCCATGTTCAGCATTTTAGTAGGTTAAGCTACTAAAAGATGGTGCTTCACTCTGGTCTATGTACTCACTCATTGCAAGCTGAGTTCATCAGCCAAGAAGGTTTAATTACTGTGATTCTCATCTAGACAAACCTTCCACCATGGTCACATAGGGAAATTCATCTATTGATCTGAGCTTTTGAAGGATTACTTTCTCTTGCTTGATATCTGTATTACTGACAGTCAAGATAAAAACAATATAAAAAGATCCATAGATGAAAAAACTATGGATCCTAACAACTGAGCTACAAATGAATCATCTTCGAATTTTCTATCCCTACACACAGATCACTATGAAATACAAAGAAAAGGAACATTGTGGCTCAAATATGGACTAATTACAGGATCCATATATAGTTGCTCACACACACATCCACAAATTGTATCCAAAATTTCAATAAGAATTGCAACTGGCCATCAAGGAGACAAACTGATCATGATGGTGGGAAAAAATTAGAGACTGCATTATGCTAGAGATTCATTCCTAGACTCAGTAATCATATTAATAAAAAATACTCCACACAAGCATAGATAAGTGCCCTCTTACACATGCTTTCCCGTTAATGACATTTAGACAACCACTACACACTGAAAACTAACTATTTTTTGCCATTACCAGCTGTCTGATTGTTATTCAGAATGATTTCCAACCTTTGTAATAAAATTTGGGAGATATTCTACAATCAATTAAAAATACATGGTGTAGAGTTTAAGAATACCCTTCCTCAAATTTGGTAATCACTGTTCTATCTTTTTCCTTCACTGACGCAAATTAGTCTCCAATAATAATATGTTTAAACGAAATCATTGTCCATGGTAGAATTTCTGTCTCTGCTTTTTAACTCCAAAAGTAACAAATTCAATGGACAATCAACGATACTTCTTTATGAATATAATATTTGAAACACTGCCTATTAGAAGCAATTTGTTACTCTGAAAGCAAAGTCAAGACGGAACAACCATGATTGCTTAAATCTATCTGTTGTCCTGCTTCTTAAAGTAACATAGAGTTGTGATGCCTGGATGTATGGATCATACATTTTGCATGTTATTATAATGCATAGGCAATTATGTGTCAAGGATACACTCCTGATCAGGGTTCTCCACAAAATTTGAGTGCAGGGAGTTCCCGACACTGTCCACAATGGCTGAGATGGTCATAGATGATTCAATGCATAAAACTGCCATAATAGCATCCTGTCTGGTTACTTCATTTCTGAACATAAGTCTTGCATGAGCTGCAATATTGAGGGAGTTAAATTTCTATAGAAAATGAGTAATGATTGAAAAATGCTAGAATATACCTTGAGCTAGACGTATTAAACTTTCAAGCATGCGCACAGTTGTTCTTGCTGCACAAAGAAATGTAGTGAAAATATTCTAGACCAATAAATGCATGAGTTTAGAGTATAACAGCTTATAAACCTGCATTATGTGTAGCAGATTTTCTTTGCAGTTGATAATAACTTGAGATAACCTTTTCTGCATCCTTTGTAAGGATTGGTCTGAAATAACCTTTTACAAAATAAATATACCTGCAAGATGATATCACAGAAGCCGACTTATGTCTTGTCTTATCACATTAATCTCGCTGCAGAGTGCAACCATAGATTACAAATTTAGAAATGGTTTCAATTTTGGACTTTAAGGATGCCCTGTAGCAGAAAATGCACATCTAGTCTGCAAATTCTATAGTACATACTGGAAATTTGA
>JAOSBN010000005.1:16675532-16694104 GCA_027563595.1 Erythroxylum suave
TAAGAGTCTAGAGGTACTGTAGAGCCTCTAAAGGTATTTATAGCACTGCCTCGTACAGGCAAAATTTCAGGTGAAAAGTGGGAAAGATAATTGCTTTGTTCAAAGTTTGAATGAGAAAAATATTTGTTAGTCTCAATGATGCATTTGTTTTGTCATCTTGAAGGATTATGATTTTCTCCCTCTTGTTTCCCTCTTGATGGTAAAAAGGACAAAGAGAACTCAAGCCATCAAACAGATAACCTGATACAAATCCCAGATGACTTGCAGCCCAAAAAAAAGTTCTAAAATGACACTTATTCCTTTAACATGTTTTAAAGAACTTTTTAGTTACTATTTCTTTAGAAAGCATTTTCTAGTATTCGGAATAACATATAAAAATAGGAAAGGGGTGTCTCTCTCTTTCCTTTTCTTGGTAAGACGAACAAAAGTAAGAAGATACGTAAAAACTGTCCTCCACTCCATTCTGCCTTCTTTCATCTGCCTTGAATACCCACACTAAAGCCAGAAAATTAAATCATCGTGATCTTAACTATAATAGTCACAAAAGATATAAAAACAATAATGACCAGAAAAATCAATAAGCATCACATATTTGCGCCTAAACATTTCAATTACTTCCTAATTTAGTCTTGGGTCTGAGAAAAAACACACCTACGAAGCATTGACAAGGTCCACATGTCAGCCAAATCTTCATTATGATTGTCCTTTCCTGATTCTGCCTGCAAATTGTTTTCACGAACACCAGTAATGTAATCTAAGAATTGAAAGATTGCTTTCCCTGTGAAACTAGATAGTGTTTTAAAAGCATGGTACCTCAGCAAGAATGTGAGATGACACAACAGCATCCCATTCTGGATTCTTTGTATCTAAAAGCACGAGGACTATATCAAATCTGCTCAACAATGGACCAGAGAGGGCAGTGTTGACAGAGAGAGCTAGATTGGGTTAAGAGGCATAGCACTGTATACATAAGAATGGGACAACCATATTTTCAGTCCTTCAACTTAATGTTGTTTCTTATTTAAGTCCTCAAACTATTAAACCTTCTAAGATAATCCGTGAACTTTGTTAATCACTTTATGATAGGACTTTCATTAATGTGCTCAATGGAAACCCCATGTGGCATCAATGAAATCCAAACTGGACACAAAACTTGGAATGATGTGTCTGTCCAACTTTGATGCAATGTAGGATATTTGGTGAGAAATGTGCATAAAAATCATAACATAGAGTGACTAGTAAAGTTCAAAGACCATTAGAAAATTTGATAATCAAAGGACTGAAATAGGAAACAATACATTAAGTTGCAGCACCAAAAATATGTTTATCCCATATGAAAATAGTATGATTATGCACATGTCCAGAAAATCAACTTTTTGTTTTTTTTTAAATCATAAAATGTATAGTTAGACAAATAAAAATTTAAAAGATGCACTACATTTGTAATTCAAATGATGTCAATGCCAAATGGAACAATGAGAAACATGCCATTGTCAGACAAAAAGGCAAATCAATTTACTAATTTGAACTAATGAACTTTCTAAGAAATAGGATACTTTGATCAGGATCATACTGGCCCTTGGGATTTGTAGCACCAAAGACAATTGTCTTAGTACTGAGAGTTGTAACAAGACCAGCCTAGGGGAGAAATGGGCATTATTTCAGTATATAAGATAGAACCAAGCACTGAACCGGAGAGGAAGTAAATTATACAAGAAAAATAATTAAAATAAGAAACTAAAACATCTAAAGTAGCAATGATGCACAAATTATTGTAAAAGTTAAGAATGACCTAAGAAGCACGGACACAGACACGAACACGCGACATGAAACGGACACGGACACGGACACGAGGACACGCCAACTTCTAAAATTTGGTGGACACGAACACGGCAAAATTCAGAATTCATAATATGAGAAACGTTCCCTTTTCTAGCACACAAAAATTTTAAATATTCCATCAATTCATTGGCATACTCATAGTGACTAATCAAGCTAACTACTATAGTGTTAATTGAATTCTTGATTTGCAAGAATAATTTGGTATCATCTCACAATCATTCCTTGCAAGTGTTGTCTAATGGTGGATTGTCAATAAGGTGATAGTCGTTAGAATCATTTTTCAAATAAATCAGAACAAGTTTACACCACTCTAAATAATTTATATCAATCAACTTATTTTTTGTGATTTTAGAATCATTTTCAAATAAATCAGAACAAGTTTACACCAATCTAAATAATTTATGTCAACCAAATTATGTGGTGTGATTTTAGACATCACATGAATTACATCAGTCACAACCAAATTCTTTTGCTCATCAGCCATAAAACATTCAAAATAACAAACCAAAAACTTTAAAGTAATTTCCTCTATTTTAGAGTAAAAGAAAAGTGACATGGTTAAAGACCCTTTAATACTGTTACAGTAATCGTAACATTAGTTTAAGGCACCACAAAATTTTTCCACCCAAATAGACCCAATGAATAAAAACCCTCAGATTTCCAAGTCGAAAGCACAAGTAGTCGATAATAGGTGACCAAGATGAGCTCTAGGGGAGGATCAACTTAGGGCAACAGATAAAAGCCCAAGGCCAGGGGTGTGATTGACAGCGATCGATGGTGAGTTGAAGGGAGGACTATGCGAAGATGGTTGCTTGCAACAGTGAAATCCATGACCAGTGACTAAATATGGTAAGGTGATGAATTGAGCAACTTGTAAAGACTACAACAGGTACGTAACTTGTCAAGCACTAGCACATGGGCAAGGGCATGAAAACTTCGGACGATGTGAGACTCACATGCAGAGCTTCTGGTGGCAGAACATTAAGGAGAGTTCAATTGACAAACAACGCTCCTACTAAATTAAACAAGTTGATATCAACTGCTGGTGGGAAAGCTAATATATTTATCTCATACTAGATCAGATATTTCCTTTGTTATCAGTACGCTAAGTCAGTTTATGCATACTCCCTATGAAGAACACTTGGAAGCAATGTACAAAATCTTGAGGGTTTTTGAAGAGTGATCAGTGAAGAGTTGAAGCTTACATTGATGTAGACTGGGCAAGATTTGTTAGCAATAAACAGTCTACTTACAATTATTGCATCTTTTTGTGAGTAAATTTAGTAGCCTGGAAAAGTAAAACAAAGTGTAGTGGCCAAGAGTAGTGTAGAGGTAGAATACAAGGTGATGGTTTAAGGAATTTGTGAAACAATCTTAAGTAATGAAGAACTTAGGAGACCAATAAGGCATCCAATGAAGTTGTTTATGTGATAATAAATCAACTATTAGTATTAATAATAACCTAGTTCAGCATGATTGAACAAAATATGAGGAAATTGATAGGCATTTTATGAAGAAACTTGAAAGTAGACTCATTTGCATACGATATGTATCTACTATACAACAAGTTGTAAATTTCTTTATCAAAGACAACTAAGGCAAAATTTAAGTTCTTTGTAAGCAAGTTATTAACATCTATGCACCAATTTGAGAGAACGTGTTTATATTCTAGGGATAATTAGCTGATTTAAGGGCCGATTACCTTTCTTTTAAAGAAGGCTAGAAATTAGTAACTGAAATAATGAGATTTGATAGCTTAGAGAATAAATGAATCCTCCTTGATTTAAGGAGGTGATTAAGATTGTGCTTTCTTATATATTCCCTATGCTATCCATAGAAAAATTAAAGAAGAATTGTTTTTCCCTCTAATTTCTTCAAGTAGTAAATTGAACACAAAATTTTAGTGTAGACCTTAAAGGTGATCTTTCCTTTTGGTGATAATTAGCCATTAGGAATTAAGACACTTCAACCTTAAATGCCAAGACTAAAAAGTAACGAGCAATCTAGGGACAATGGCTGGAATTTATTAGCCATATAGTAAATTATATAAAAATCAACAAAAGAAGAAGTAACCTTGGCAACACTTATAGTCTGCTGCTCCATGGCCTCGTGTATTGTTGCTCGATCGTGTTCCCTCATACTACCAAACAAAGGATAAATTAGTTTGTTAATCAAGCAAAGCAAAGTATGTTGGTAAATATCTAAAAGTTGCATTCTAGAGATAATGACTTCATATACAAGGTCTTGTACAATGATAAATGGGAAAAGCTATATGTTATAGATTGAAGAAATCATATCACAGATTGTATAGCTAGGATAGGATATTCCGGAGTCTAATTATGGGCTTAATTATAAGGATTACATTCCCTAATTAAGGTTTATATGTATGTATATGTTTGTATGTGTGTGTGTGTGTGTGTGTGTGTGTGTGTGTGTGTGTGTTTGTGTGTGTGACCCTACTATGTCCAAATCATTAAGAACATATTAAATACATTTGTTACAAAGTATCAAAGCCTAGTCTGACTCGTTGAGGGTTTAGTTTTCATTTTACTCTATGAGTAGAAGTTTTCATCTTTAGTCTTAATTCTAGCTAGGGAGTAGAACATTGCAATTGTTTAGGTCACATGTTCAAAGCCATTTTCTATTCTCATCGTCAACAACCCTTGACTCGCTAGCAACTGATTGGCCTCTTCCCCAAGACTAATCACTATAAACCCCACAAGTGATCCACACATGACGCCTAGAGATTATGTCATTTGTCCCACGTATAGGCACGTGGAAATGCTTGCAATAGAGTTATGTTGTCTAGTCACCTTTCCAAGTGTCTCTCCTTCACCTCTCATGGGTGTTTGCTTTCTTCATCACCATCAATTGCCAAGTTAGTTTCCCACTGTTTTGCCACTAAACCATTTGCTATTGAGTTTCAATCTTTGCTTCTTTGTGTTGCAAAACATGTTGGTGCTATTGCCACTGTGGGTAACTTGTGTCGAAATTGTTAGTGGAGTTATTGAAAGCTACTAATTTCTTAAGCATTTTGACTCAAAAACTAAACAACAAAGTTTGGCCTTCTTTTCTTTATCAGTTCTCTTGGTTTTGAGTAGTTTATATAAGGAGTTGCTTGCTTTAAATATCTTTTTTTTTTAGTTTACTTAAGACTGCCTTAATTGCATCTTTGGTTTTTTTGAAAAACTTAATTAGGTACCTTAATTGGTTTGACTATTTTATTTTTATGGATTGTTAGCTCAAGGCTCTTAAATTAATGATTTTGATGATAACAATCAATAATAGTTAGTTACATTTCAAAATTCAAACTGGATTACCTCATTTATTTAGAAAGATAATGATATAAAAAGAGTGGTTATATAATTTAGTTATTTGTTTAAATGAAGAACGTCTAACAATTCCTATTTTACAAGAAACAACCTAACAAACTCATTCAAATAATCAAAAACAGTTTCACAAAATCTGGAATAGATAAGTTACTATCTTTTTTGTACAATCAAAGGATCCATATGTTCACTTGATTCGATAGTCAATTTCAAGACACAGTCAAAAAATTATCCAAACAACCAAATATTTGAAGATTCTATCAAAGATAGCAAGGAAAATGTTTTTATAGATTCAAAGTCGATCCAGTCAGGCCATGATAAAATTGAAGCAATGGCTAGTTAAAAGGATTTCTTATTTAAGGGAGAGCTACTGCATTCGAATATACACCAGACTTTCAGCAATACATCAATGGCATCAATACTTATTCTCGAAAAGTTACATTTTATACCCTTTGTGCTTTAGAAAGTGAAAACACTATATCAAGAGAGAGAGATTAATATTCATGGATGCTCATATTGAGCAAATCCAATTTTTATTTGTTGAGAGCTTGTAGAAGCTTGTTAAAAACAACTAGTGTGGAAGGTTGAAAAACCTTGAAAAAGATACTTGTGAGTTTGGATAGGCTCATCAAATTCCTACTTGGAGATTTTTAATGAAACACTCAAGTTGAATACTTAGGGACTAGACATAGGCTTTGTTATAAGTTGAACCAATGTAAATTGACTGCATCATTCTTTCTCTTTTCTTTATTGGCTTCTTTTTGTAAAAAAAGTAGAGAAATAACAAAAGGGGAAAGAGACAAAACTTAGGTTAAAGGGAGAAATTAGGGAAGCAATTAAATTTCGTTGCCAATTCAAAGCCCAAAATTGAATCTAAACAATAAGCATGAGATATCTAAAGAATTGAAGTACCCAACTGAAAAAGAATTTAGTTGATAGAGAATCTACATAATAGGAGTCTGAATAAGGAAATAAATTTTAAACATAAAGTAACTAAGTCAATGGTTTCAAAGCATTTTGCCTCTATCAACTAAGATGACCTACAAATCCCATTTCGTGGCATCAAGATCCAGTTCAAATCTCATCCTTCAAAAGGCAACATCAATAGCAGGATAGTTATAGAAAAAGAAAAGGGTAGGAGTGACGAAAATCATTATTTTGTAGATTGAGTAATTGAAATAAATTTGATTAATTTCTTTTAGGAGTGCTAGAACAGAAATAAAAAATTAAAATAGGAAAGCTACATTATGAATGTTTATCAATAAAAGAATGATCAATAAATTATTCCACCTGAAACAAAGATTATTTATCTAGCTCCGAGGCATGTCTATCCTCACCAAGTAGGCCCCCATGTAAAGAATGGAAGCTTAGGTGGAGCGTAAGATTTACAGGAGGGTTTTGGATTTAAAAGTGCTATAGAGAGGCTCTGATACCATGAACAGAAACTGAAATTCTTCTCTTCTTTCTCCATCTACTGAATACACTAATATATACAGAGTCATTTGTCCTCTTTTAGGAAACCAACTAATTCCTACACATTAGCCATTGACTAAGAAAATTATAATCAGCCTAAATAAATGAAAATTACAATAAGCCTAAATTAGTGAATCAGAATCATAGCTATTAATTAGCTATTTACAACTATATTAAATCTTTTAGAAGATCATTCTTATTTTCTAACACAAAAATATGTTTGTTTCCTCTAATGAGTTCCATTAGGCGGAGTACTTTTTTATGTTTGTACTTTTCATTGATAGGTTTAATCGTGTCAAAATATTTTTTAATGATATTTAAATGAAATCCACTTCTACCTTAAAATGTCTTTCTTTCCCTAAGCAATAAAAACCAAAGCACATAAAGAACATGTATTTGAGCAGTAAAACAAATTGCAACCATGATGAGGATGACTTGGAGAAGCATTCAGAAAATCACAAAATTCGCAAGTAACCATCAACATTAGCAAGTCAAGAAGAGTACCTATCAAATTCATCAATACAACAAAGCCCGCCATCAGCTAGAACAAGTGCTCCAGCTTCCAACATCCATTCTCCTACACATAATCTTTGCTTGGATAAGTATAACTTTTGTACAAAATAAAAGATTAAGAAAGTAGTCCATTAACAATAATAGACGTTTCATTTGATAATATACGAAAGTGAGTTTTAGACTAAGAATGGCAATGGACTAGACCAGGCATGAGTCATATGCACTATAAGGCCAAACCCTAAGCTCAAATTTAATTTACAGACCTAAACCCAACACAAAACAAAACTCGATTGGGTTTGAGACGCCAGCCCGATTCTGGTCCCTAACCAAAAGCCCGAGCCGTTATACTAAAAAAGGGATAAGAAGTCAATTTCAATTCGAATCATGCTATATTCAGGCTGAGTACTACTAAACATGAAATAATTTTTGGTACAAGGACCTAACCTAAGCCCAAACCCAATGTGAACTTGAACTTGAACTTGAGCGAGGTCAGCATAGGCTTAAGCATTTTTGCAAAACTTGTTCTAGACAACACAAATCTTTTACTTGAATCAACTAGAGATATAAATGAACAATCCATAAACATGAAAATTGAAGAAAGAATGTTAAGAACTCCACAAGAGTATTTGTTTTGTTCTTATTTTTAGCAAAAGGGTTAAATAATGAAACGCATAATAACTATTAGTGCAACTAAGTGTTTCACTATATATTGAAAATGTTGGGCATTATATCCTGTAATTTAAATGACTTTAACTGTATAAATCTCATTTCAAACGTCAAAATCTTAATCCTTCCACTATTTATTATTTCTTCAACCAAAGACCATAATGCAAATGGTTTATGAACTATCAAACCAAGGAAAATTGAATGGGTTTCTCTAAGCTTTAAAATTTTTCGTAAGTTCTTCGTTACAACTATAAAGGTCATATCAATAAAATTTTCAACAATAGGCGTAAACATATGTAAGCATCCATTTTACAGATGTTCTAATTATCTCCATGAGAAAATGATACCATAACAAAATGTAGATAAGATCCTCTTTTCCATAATATTCAAGGAAAAATGCGTCCCTTCACAACTAACATTTTTTTGAAATTGACAATGAGCTTTCTATCTTTTCACATTATTCATTTCTTCATACTTAGTTTTACATATTTTCATAGTTATACCTTCTAATATTAAATTTATTTTTAGTTAATATGTAATTTATAATATTTTTTGTATTATTTAAGTCAAAAAGGTCAAATTCTTCATGAAAAATATTAAATCAGGTATATAATAGGTCTCACAATTATGGTTAGATAAATGTACAATGTCCATATGCATATACACTGCAAGTGTTGATAGTTGTACTCGTGATTTTAGGTCTAGCTTTTAGGAGTTAATTATGTACAGTCTTGTAATTAGATATTAGTTATTATTTTCTATTTAGCTAAGGATATTTATGTATATTACAGATCAAGGTTTAGCAAAATTCTTCTTTTCCTTTCAAAGTATAGCATACATGTTTATACACACATGTTTATATTATGCTTTCCTAAATTATAGACAATAAAATCTATAAATTAGATACTTACTAAAGTATTCCTTAAATTATATGCTACTAAATATGTACACAAAATCTGACAAATTTTTTCACACTCCCTCTTAAGTTGGTGAACATGGATTATCATTCCTAGCTTGTCAAGAATATTCTGAAATGTTTGAGTGCTTAGCCCCTTTGAAAGAATATCTGCAAGTTGACTCCCAATTGGAACATAAGGTGTGCAAATTATTCCACACTCCAATTTTTCATTAATAAAGAGAATATAAACCTCAACATGTTTTGTCTGATCATGTTGCACAGGATTATGAGCAATACAAATTGCTAACTTGTTATCACAATCTAACTTCATTGGGCCATTCCATTTTATATTCACATCAACAAGTAAAATTTTCAACCACAACAATTCACAAATACCCAAAGCCATTGATCTAAATTATGCGTCTGCATTTGACCTACCCATAACATTTTGTTTCTCACATCTCCATGTTACAAGATTGTCACCCAAGAACATACTATATCCTAAAGTTGACCTTTTATCAATCGGTGAACTTGCATAATTAGCATCAGTATACACTTTAATAGAAAGTACATTATTTCTCTTGAAGAGAATCCCTTTGCCTAGACATCCCTTCAAATAATTTAGAACTCGATAAGCTACTTGCAAATGGACTTCCTTGGTATCAAGCACAAGTTGACTTAAAACGCTAACTACATATGCTATATTTGGCCTCATATGACAGATAAATGAGCTTTCCAACCAAGCATTGATACATTTCCCGATTAATAGTGGGCTCTTCTTTAGCTTCACTAAGTTTATGATTAGGTTCTACAAGAGTAGGGGCTAGTTTACAAGCTAATCTCCCAGTTAATTTTAAAAGATCAAGAACCTATTTTTGCTATGAGATAAATATCCCTTGTTGAGAATGAGCCACTTCAATTCTAAGAAAATATTTCAACCTTACTAACTCCTTTAAATTCCCTAATTAAACAAACCTTCAGTGATTTTCTCCCATTTTCATCATTGCCTGTCACAATTATATCATCAACATAAATTAACAGAATTATAAATCCCCCTAAATTTGAATGCTTAATAAATAGTGTATGATTACCTTGACTCTGCCTATAACTCATAGCACACGTCACATTAGCAAATCTACCAAACCATGCCCTTAGGTGATTGCTTCAGACCATAAAGTGTTTTCTTTAACTTGTAAACCTTACTACCACCACCTCCCCACCGAATCCAAGGTAGATATCCATGTAAATTTCCTCTTCTAGGTCTGCAAAAAGAAATGCATTCTTTACATCAAATTTCTGCAATTCTCAACCAAAGATAGGTGCCAAGGAAAAAAAAACTCTCATAGTGTTCATTTTTGCATCAGGGGCAAAAGTTTCTATGTAATCAACTCCATATGCTTTGAGTCTATCCCTTAGCTACTAATCTTGCTTTACACCTCTCTAAAGATCCATCATCCCTATATTTCAAGGTGAAAACCCATTTACATCCCACTGGTTTACTCCCTTTTTGTCATTCTAACAACAACCGAGTGTTGTTTTTCTCTAATGCATCCATTTCCACTTCCATGGCTTTCCTCTATTCTTCATTAGATAAAGCCTCAAATAAGTTCTTGGGTATGGGGATAGTATTTAGGCTAGTAAGAAAAGTTCTATGAGAATGTGAAAATCTATAGAAGGATACTTTGTTAGATATAGGGTATAAAGGTCTCTTGGTGCACTATACGGTTCTTTCCTCAAGGCAATGGGTAAATCACTATCATTATTTGAAGTTTGTGGTTCACTAGGCACTTCAAGTTGAGAGGGTTCAGATATCTCATATACCTCATGGACTGGTTGATTCGGATTTGATTGTTGGACTATTATTGAATCAGGAACATTAGCTATCTTTCTTGAATAAACCAATCTAAATCACCTATCATTAGTAATAATATCTGTAGCACTTTTATCATGCATCATGAACTTCATGTTGGACTCTGTGTTGGATTCTAATGGTCTTATCCTAGTAGTATCCAAAAGAATATCATTCTTTCTTTTTGACACCCAATTTTTCAGGTGTATAAACACAAGATGATTCATAAATAATGCCTTACTTTTTATTAACATAACTATAACAAAAACTAGTGCAGAAATAATAGGGAATAATAGACTTCTACTAAAACTCCTCTACTAGACTCCTAATGAAACTCTCATACTCCTCTAATAGACTCCTAATAAAACACTCATCCATATCAATTACCTCCATCCTTAACAGCTGTGACAGTTAGTCCGGCACTAGTGCTTCCCAATCCGGTAGTGATAACAGACCGGTTGCTCAACTTTGCAGCAAATTTTAAGAACTGAGACTTCCCTGTGCCTGAAAATTGTATTATGTTTATGCACAACAATATATTCCATATAATACCATATTTGTAGTTAAATTCATTAAGTTTATAGATTTCTATGCAAGATTAAGCAATTTATCTTCATCAATAATGCTGAATTCTAGAATTTGGGACAATAATCAATTATATCCCATGTGAACTTTAGCTCATGGATTATACTGTGATATCCAAGCAACATAGTTGTGAAGACTCATATAGTTTAGTCAATGGAGTGAACAACAATAATTCATTAAAAGTAGAAGATCAAAGAAGGAATGCCTTCCATTATGTAAATGATAGGTTACCGAACTCATGCTATAGATGGTCATCTTTACTTTCTTTACTTTTTCATAACTTGATACTCCAATATATCTTCTAAATATTGCTAGAATCTTTCCTTTTTCACCTTTCCTTTCCCGACTCTTTTACTGAATAACTTCTCTTTCGCATTTTTAGTAGTCTCCACATAAGTTCTAAATGGTTACTCATCTTAATCCTTTTCAATACCAAAACATGGTGTAGTTCAATAAATGTTCATGCATCACATATGCAATTCAATAGATTTTCCTATTTATACTTAGTACAAGGGGTGGAGACCCTACGAAAACTCTAAGAATAAAACATCAAGTGTAGCACTACTAGTGCATATCCTTTTCTTAAAGCGTCTACTGATGTTCTACTTTTAGTTCTCATATCCATTTAGATGATTCATAAAGATCACAAAGTTGGCTCATTCTAAAAGTATATTTGCCCTCATATGTTAATTATGATACTTCTTTTCTTTATTTCTCACAAATATAATCAAGTATACAATTCTATTGAATAGTTCCAACTTTCTACTTCAAGCTTTATGTTGATTGTCATTCAAACATAGAATAAATATGTTTGGCTTTAATTTAAGGATCATAAGGTAGGATAGAAAATCACCTGGATCACCAACAAGTAGTAAATGAGACTCTCCTCGAATCTTTGTACCAGAAGCATCAACATGTTGCACACCTCCAATAAGTGTTAATGCAACTAAGACCAAAGAGGCATGTTATTGTAACCAAGGAAGATCTTATGGCCAATGCAACTAATTAGATGGAAGCACACAAAGCAAAAGATACTTGACATTCAAACTTCTTTAGCAAACGTCCTATGACTACAAAGGTCACTAATTTTTCAAAAGTAGTAAACAATTTGTAATAACAGCATACCAGCAAGCTTCACGGTAAAAAGTCCAAAAACTTGTGGGCAAATACCTCGTAGAATGGCGTTCCTACCTGTGTCCAGACAAAAAGTAATCCATATTTGTAAGAGAAGAACTATATTGAATCTGAAGCAATTATATATAGATGAAACAAATATTAAACATGTACTCCTCCAAAATCTTTTTACCTTTTAAAGGAGCATCCTTAAAGTCTAACCAGAACTGCTTGAATTTTTTTATAATATCATCAGGGATGTTAATCTCTGACTTGAGCTCATTGGTTCTCCTAATCACAAAAGGAACTCATTTTAAGAGAGTTGTAGAGAAGAAGATATGGCAAAGGACAAAGATTTGAGAAAGCAATCAAACTATGCTGTTGGTTGGCTAAAGATGAGTAATGAGCAAAGAGTTAGTAATGAAATAACTCCTTAAGGAAAAAGTTTAAGAAAGAAATATAGGGCAAGGTTAATGGATCTAGACTACCCTATGCCTTTCAAATTTTTGGAAATTTGGCCTTAAACTTCAGTTTCCCAATGTTGAAAGGGCCCTTCTATTTAGACTCTATTATTTGTAAAAACTATATTTTTTTAAATATCTCTTCGTGCTAATGGAAGCCAGAATAAGAGCACAACGATCTGAAGCCAAATTGAAACTCAAAAGGGATCCTAGTAAAAGTCAAAACCCTTTAGAAGCAAATGCATCAACAAAGGGTTAATAATTTTTCAACTAATATTCAAGGATGAAGTCAAAACTATTACATCCCAAGGAAATGACCATTCACACTAGTTCTAATGATTTGGTAGAGATTTATTTGCAAGATTCAGCAAAAGATAGAAATTTTTTGATCTAATCTATAATAGACTACTTCATATACCTGAGATGATTAGCTATTAATGTAGGATCAAGATTGCAGCGAACATCTTTTAAATCAGGAGACCACTTTGCAGTCAAGATACCTGTAACAATGACATCATCTGTGCCAATCCATTTTAGCTAATGGCTAACACTTCAAAACAAGAAACCAGCAGCCAAAATAATAAACCCAAAAAACCAAGAAAAGATAAGGTTCATATAAATAGCACCTCCAGCTTTAATAATGTCAACTAGATCATCCTTTAAAATGACTGAAATTGAACGAGGAATGACCCCAACACCCAAAACTTGAGTGCTTTCTTGAATTTTAATTTCCTGATAGTCATGGCGCATCACACTGTCTTTTAAACATTCAAAACTAGTGCCTCCGCAAGTTTTAGAACCCTGCAATTTTACATGTAAAAGGATAATTAGCATCAACATATGCCCAAAAGGAACAAAATCCATGGAAAAGAAAACAAGTAAGCCCCTTCTGAATTAGAAATATCAATCTTAAACTCACATGGACCAAGAGCAAAAAGTAATTCAATTTAACGCCAAAGATATCCATCCAAAAATGTGAACTATAAACTGAAATATATTGCAGTAAGTCATTGAAAATTGATATGAACAAGAAAATTCTTTGTATTTCTAATATCTATATACATACTCTACTTTGCATCCAGATATCTACATAAGGCATCTAAATTAGGAAATTATCACCAAGAGATTATAGCTATGAATTTTCTTATATTTACAACCTTGATTAAAGCCTAAACTCCTATATTTACATAAACTTCAGAATGTTCTAAAGGACTATACTATCCCAAATATTCTAAAAGAATGTTCCCTAATCCAACACTGCCCCTCAAGCTGGCTTGTAGATGTCTTCCATTGCCAACTTGTTTATTAGAATGTCATTGTTTTTTCAGTAGACTATTGGTGAGTGTACTAATCAGTTGTGGACAAGTAGGAAAACAGGAATCACAGATTAGCCAATTTCAAGATTTTTCTTGATAAAGTGCCTATGAATTTTAATATGTTTACTTCGATCTTGAAGCAACGAATTATGAGCGATTGAAATGTTAGCTTTCTTATCACAATGAACTCTCATAGGAAGTGATACAGGAAACTTTAAATCTTTACTAATTTCTTAATCCACATAGCTTCACAAATCCCATGTGCAAGAGATCTAAATTCTATTTCAGCACTACTTCATGCCACAACATTTTGCCTTTTACTTCTCCAAGTAATTAGATTTCCTCCAACAAATGTGCAATATCCAAATGCTGATCGCCTATCTATTACACTACTGTGGAAATACGAGCAAGATTAGTGGGATGGTTATCCCACGATTTTAGGAATGAGCAACATTTGTGGAAGTCCATAACTTAAGGAATTAGTCAAATTAGAATAAAATTTGTGATTGATTCACGGTCAACTGTTAAGATTGTACCCTTAATTTAGGTTATTTGTTTTAATTCTGTGATTTAAGGCTACTGTTTATTTAGGCTATATATATGCCTTTGCTAGTTGTAATTGTAAGTCAAGAAGTCATGGAATAAATCAGAGAGCATTCCAAATTATTCATGGTATCAAAGCACTCAATCTGCACCAATTTCTTTCCCCAAATCAAATCAAATTCATAACCAAATACCCCAGCGCCACCATGGCTGGAAACACCGAGAGCCCATCTAAAACTTAGACTTGCTGCCTTGGCTCAAGATATTATCTGAGACTTAACAACAGATATGCTAGCTAAATTGTCATTATAAACCTTAAGAGCATAAGGAACTTCACTCACCTCAAGTTACATTTCTTGTAATTGTCCTCTAGTATGTATTGTTAGATTGTTAAACTTCACAGTGCTGTTTGTAAATTGATTTCACTTTCAAAAAAAAAAGTTGTTTATAGTAACCAGAACTTTTTGGGTTACACTTGTACCCCTTTTGATGAAAACATATTTTTTAGCCTTTGGATCAACCTTGGATTAATCCTTGATGGGAAAATGGACATAAGTTGTGCACCCAAACATTTTTTAAGGGTAAGTTGGATGAAATTTGTTTTTTAGGGAAAAAATTTTGAAACACTCAAGAAGTGTAAAGAATTTAAGTACATGAATAGGCATTTTGTTTATCAAAAAAGTTTTAGTTAACACTGCTCCCCTTAAAGATACTTTGGAACATTCATAGAAAACATAAGAGACTGAACCACTTTCAATAGGTGTTAATTTTTACACACAACTGTACTATTTGCTAAGGTGTACATAATGAATGCCCTTATATCTCAAAAAAATTTCCAATTATTTCACTAAAGTACTTAGTACCATAATCAGTATGAAAAATATCAATTTTAGTTTGAGATTGTGTTCCAATCAAGTATTAAAACTTTAGACTACTGTCTTAACTTTAGATTTATCAATCATTAAATATACCCAACATAGCCACGTCTGATCTTCAATGAAAGTTACTAATCATTTTTTACATGTATAAATAAAACTTTGTGAAGGATCCCAAACATCACTGTAAATTAAATAAAATGATCGTGAAGGTTGATAAGGTTTTGAAGGATAGATATTTTTATGACTTTTTGTCATAATGAAATGTTAATGGTGAAAAAAAGAACAATCAATTCCTTGAAATAAGGTACAAAATTATTTTGAGAACACGCACTCTATGAAATATGAGTGCAAGCCAAAAATGCCAGTAATACATAAATGAAGTGTAGTCATAAGTGCTAGTAACACATAAAATGTATATTTCATATAGTGCATTTTTTACAAAAATAAAAGTTGTCCCTATTCACTTTAACTGTTAATTTATTTCATGACCTAATTTAGGATTAAAAAATAAGGTGTCCTAGTCTATAATGGCCTCGCTTATTTTATCTTTAAGTAAGGTGTTTGTCAGATTTAGTTTCATTAAATGAACTCCGATAGTAGTTAAGATAAATATGAATTTGCTACAGTCTTTACTATGTCAACCGAAGTATATTGTAGGTATACCTGATGTAGAAAGCTGCACTAATTTCGTGGAGGATGTAGCTACTCTGTATTTATTGCATTTTAACTTCATTTATAACTCCATTTATTACTCCCAATTGCCCCACCATCTCTTTTCACCTTTAAAATGGAAAAACTTAACGCAATCTTACATTACAACATATTTGTACACAAAACTCTCCCTATATTTCACTGATACACAAAGTGAAGAAAGGTACAACAATTTACATATCAGATTCCAACCAATGGCGTCTTCTTTAGTAAGTCGATTCTCTCCTTTCTTCCTGAACACTTGTTAGTCACCATTGTTAGTTGTTCTCCATCATCATTGTTACTTGTTCCCTGCCAATAGTTTTCTTTAGGCTGTGTGGCTTATGTTATTTGGCATGTTATAGAAATATGAAGATGAACGAATTGAGCCAGAGAATTGTGATTCTTATAGTGGCTACAAGAGATCGAAAGAAGAAATAAAAAGCAAAGAAAAAAGTGCTTATGTGTTGAGTTTTAACAGTTTTATAATGTCTATAATAGTTTTGATATTCCTATTTATATACAGATTAGTCTTCCAAATATTCATATTGTCAAACAAAACGCATGAATATTTTGTTTTGTTTGACAAACACTCATGTTTTTGAAATGTTGTATCAAACATTATAAATTTCTTATTCATAATAAATATGCAATCCTAAAAGGACGCATCGCACGAATATTTTTTTTATTTGACGCACACTCATGTTTAAGATGATTTTCTCTAGATTTTTTATTCTTCTCCAAAGTTTGTTAATATGATTTCGTAATCATGCATTAAAACTTGATTATTTAATATTTACAATTTTCTATTTATATTTTTCTAATATTATTTAATTATTTAATAGTTCTTTTGTTACCAAAATAAAATTAGTATTTTCTTAAGTTATTATATATAAACAAACAGTAAGTAATTTAATAGACAAATATTTAATAAATTTCTTATTCACAGTAAATATGCAATCCTAAAAGGATACGTTCATGCGAATTTTTTTCACTTCATGCACACTCATTGTTTTTGCAATTGCTAATCAAATTTGTCAAATTTAGTGACCCAAAAAGTACCAGTATTTTTTATAATGACTTTTTTAATTTAGAAATCTCTCCTATCATTTCATTGAAGCCTAACTTGCAACTATTTTGTTTTATCACTAACTCTCTTCTCTCTCTTTTTTATTTTCATGTTAAAGATAGTTTTCTCTAGATTTTTTATTTTTCTCCAAATCTTGTTAATATGGTTTCGTAATCATGCATTAAAACTTTATTTAATAGTTTTTCTAATATTATTTAACAGTTCTTTTGCTGCCAAAATGAAGTAGCATTGTCTTACATTATTATATATAAACAAACAATAATTTAATAGAAAAATATTTTTATAATATAATATTTTAAATAAAAAAATTTACAATAAAATTTTACATAATATTCACAAGTTAATTCAATCAATCATTTTTAACTAAGAAATCAAATAATTTTAAATTAAGTAATTAATAAAAATATATTGATGATAAAAAATATTTATATGTTTATTTTGTTAAAATAGTCTAATTGGAACTTAAATCTATCTGGTGAAACCAATTGCAAATTGATTAACTACTATATAATCTTCTCTTTTCTTGTTTGATTAGATGGCATCATCCCAAAAAAGAAACAAAGGAGAAAGTGAATGATATAGGTAAAGTTCATTAACCAAAAGAAACACTTCTTATCTTTTGTGACATTTGTAACCAATATATTCAAAAAAGTAGGGGAAACGTGGTGGAGTTATTTTTCAAAGAATACCATGGAAGAAGGTAGAGGAAGAGTTTCACAAAGCGACTAACTTACAATGGGATAAAACTAAGCTTAAAAATAAGTATGATTGGATGAGAACCAGATGGAGTCTTTGGAAATGGTTGAAAGGGAAAGAAATGGGATTAGGATGGCACTATGACAAATGAACAATTGCTGCTAGTGATGAGCGGTGGACTTTGAAGATTAAGGTTAGCTCATTTTAAGTTTTTACAAGATTAAGGTTAGCCCATTTTAAGTTTTTACTTTAATGCTAAATAGTTAGCTAAATATAAGTTAATTATTTTTGTTAGAGAACAACAATTTTAAAACATTTAAAGAGGAAGGTCATGAACTTGAGCTTGAATGCAAATTGGATCAACTTTTTGGATGTTTAGCCTGAGGAAAGGTTACATTTTGCCCTATGGTTGACCCCCCACAAGAACAAGGAGAAGTTGAGGAAGTATATTGTTACGGTCCCTAGATAAGGATCTAGTTATGGGGCGATGGAATGAGGGATTGGTGGGTGATTGGGATGACGAAGGGCGTTTACTGCGACCTATGGTTACAGACGTTCAGGCTCAATAGAGGGACCCTGAAAACCTCTTGAGTTTAAGTCTCAAAAACTGTAGAAAGTTCAAGCTGTCCT
>JAOSBN010000005.1:16694204-16708866 GCA_027563595.1 Erythroxylum suave
ATAGGGGAGTTAGACCCAGTTTAGGTACTGTTCATGTGGCAATTTCGGACAGAACATTTGAGAGGATTTTTCACCTCCAGAATTCTAGATGTTGTCTTTTATGCATGTTTAATGATTTATGGGTTGGGCTGGGCTATTGGAGCCCCTTGTTGCTTATTGGTTTAAGTGAAAAAAAATTTTATGGCCCTTAAATCTAGCAAGTTAATCTTTTAGAAGAGCTAATTCAATTCTTTACTAACCCCTATTTTATAACCAGATCCACCCTCAACCTCATTTGCATTCAAAGAGTAAGTGAAATCACTGATTGCTATCCACAGATTTTGCACTCTAGCTTGGAATATTTACAATTCTGACCATAGCAACTCTCTTTAGAAAGCAAAATTAGAAGCATAAATGATAGTAACTTCAAAGACTATAGACTAACCTTTAGTTTGGCAGAGCAAATGGATTTATTGATCACTCATTCAGTTTACTTATACCTCTATAATCTCTAAATTATACAAACAAATTATATGTCCATTGTAATGGTAATTGTGATATGTGATTTGCATCCAATTAGCACCCAAAATTCTCTATCCTAATTCTACAAGATAATCTCGAATGTACCATGGTCCCAACTCAATGATATCACTAACATTACTGTCTATAAGAAACTTGAAAAATATAATTCCATTTTCCACTTGTAAGGTTTTCTCAAACCCCTCTTTCCCCCATCTAGCACTAATCCAGGCATTAGTGATTGGGAAGGCAGGCCACATATTCCAAACTAAGCCAACCAAAGCTAAGGATCAAACTTTCTTACCTGCTTTGAGGAACTCAATAGGTGGGATGATTGCACCATCCTTCATAACCTCTTGGTAATGCTTAAGTTGAATCTTCAGGCACTACAGGTTGACTTTGATTCTCCATGCCCCAACATGATTTGACATTGGTGACTTATTAGTTCCTTCTTCTGGGTGTGTTGAGACAACAATGACCTTAACAGAATCACTCTTAGGCTTTGCAAGGCCCTCCATGAAGGTTGGAACCTCAACCACCAATATGTAATCGGAGCAACCAGATGTGAGAAATTAAAAAAAAACTTTAATCAGAATTAACTAAAACTTGAAAAGAAGAATAGTGGTGTATTGATGATTGGCTATAACTTGTCTTTCATGCTATTTTGTACTCCCAAATTTTGATCCTCAATAATATTCATAACTTCTCAAAAGAAATTGTCAAGAGTGAGGAGGTGAAATATTTAATGTTTAAGGGTTAATTTGGTAAAAACCAAAATTTAAGAGGTTATCTGTTTCAAGCATCAAAATTTAGGGGGTTGAAAGGGCTTTTTTTCCTAAAATTAAAATAATTATTTTAAAATGTCGAATATACTTCTCTTAGTGTGAGAATATGAAGAATAATTGTAACAACCTTTTTAATTTAATAAAATTTTATGCATTAGACTAAACTTAAAAAATTTCACTTAAAAAAAGAAAAAAAATTTTAAATAAAATTTTTTTTCTTTTTTTAAGTGAAATTTTTTAAGTTTAGTCTAATGCATTAATTTATTAAAAAAGGTGCAAGTTATGCTATTTTAAAACAAAATTCAAATTTAATAGTACATATGTACATGGAACAAGTATAATAAACTTATTATAAATACATATTTAATAAGTATGATAATTTTCCTATAAATAAAATTTTAAAATTTTTGTCATACTTTAATTTTTATAATATATGTTAAATTTAGGGAAATAATATTTGGTTTCACCTAACTTTACTTTACATGCACGTTTTTATAATAAGAGTTATTTTATTACTTTTGAAAATTGATATATTAGGATTAATAAATAGATTAATTCTTTTTAAAAATTATGCGAATAAATATATGCATATTAGTATGTGAAGGTACTTTTACATAACTCTAAAATAAATATAGCTTTAATATCTAAATACGTATGAAGTCAAATTTACTTCTAACCTGCTTATTAAATTTTTTTGGTTTTATATACGAGTTAACTGTTGTAAAAATTTGCAAGTTTGAAGTTTAATTCACTTTTAGTATACAAAATATTTATAAACTCTTATGTCTCTTTTGTTAATTGAAATAGAAACATATATAGTTTCGAAAGTTGTAAAAAGCAATTCAACTGCATCCAAAAATCATTGAATAGCTATATCTCTATGAAAGGGATTAAATAATTATTAGTAACTTCAACTTCTTCTTACTATAGGCTAAAGGTTTTGATGATAAAATCTAGCTTCCACGGATGTAAATCCCTTATTTGCATGAGGAAACTACGTATGATTATAGGAGGAACTTAAGAAACTGAGTCACGAGAACTGCGAAAAATCTCACCCATACATCACAGGGAGTTTTTATCAAAAGAAGGAAAATTAGGGATATTATCATATTACCAAAAAAGATTTTTAAAAACTACAGTGAAAAAAAACGCTCTATCAAAAGTTATGTACTCAATATTGATTCCATAAAGCCTTTAACAATTGGAATTTCGTTTTTCATTTATTAAGGTCCTTTTACTGTCCCTTAAATTTAATTAATTGTATTAAGCTTTGCATAATTCTAGTATCTTATGGTGTATTGGTGAATGGAGAGACAGCTAAATTGATCAGAGATGGGAAAGGTCTAAAGTAAGGTGATCCAATCTCTCCTATTTTATTTACCTTGAGCGTAGAAGTTCTCACTAGGTTTTTTAGGAAGTTATAAGCCAAGAAAGGAGATTTAAGTATCATAATAAGTGTAAAAAGTTCAAAACATTTACTATATCTTTTTTTAATGATTTGCCCTTTTTATCTAAGGTTGATCCTAGCTTAGTGAGTGCTTTAATTTTTGCTATTTTTATATTCAATTTATTATCTGCTCTGGATATCGACAAGGAAAAGAGTCAGATCCTTATAACAACATGAGTGGAACAGATCTCTACTTGTCTCTCCAACTTAACAAGTCTCGAAGTTATGAAGCATCCTTTCATTTACTTTGGTGTTCCAATCACTATAAAGAGACCAACCTATATAAACTTCTCCCCCTAATTGAAAGAATCAAAAGGAGAATTAATAAATAGTGCAATAGAAGTCTTTCACTTGTAGGAAAAGTATATTTAATAAACTCAATCCTCAACAACTTGCATATTTATCGGTGCTATAATTTAGTATTCCCCAATAACCTAATAAAAAAGTATAGAGAACGTATTGAGATGCTCCTTATGATCTAGTGACCTCTTAAGAAAATTAACTAGCAAAATCAAATGGATCGAGGTTTGCTTGCCTAAGGATGAACGGCACTTAGGTATTAGTCCTATCATACTCACAAACAAAGTCTTGATGATAGAAAGGAAAACTTATGGAGTGTCAATCCAAAGACTAGCACTTCTTGAAAAATGGTATATATTCTTAAGTTGAAGGATTAGGTTAGAATAGAAATCAAGTAAAACCTTAGAGATGGTAGCCCAACCATCTTCTGGTTTGTTAATCAAAGCAACATAAGACCACTATATAGCATTAGTGAGCTTTCTAATTCCAAGGAATGCTAATGTCAAATAGGCTTTAAGAGAATCTTTGAAATATTTCTAGAAGAGCAAAATCTAAGCTTTTGTAGCACATCTCAAACTACTTCCCCCAACTGTTATCTGGTGGATAAAATCATTTGGTTAAAACATGCATCAAGGAAATTCCCAAATAGCTCATGTAAGCAACTACTTAGACCTTAATGCTCAAAGGTTAGGCAGAACAAAATTATGTGGTTTGAACAGTCACTTCCAAAGGTTTCCTTTACCCCTTGACTAGTGATTAAGTTGAGGTTAAATACCTTAGATAGGCTAAAGGGACTTTTCAATGTACTTAGATGTTGTAATCTTTACAAGCAATAGGATGAATCCATCAACCTCCTATTTTTCCAGTGCCCATTCTCCTCAACCATCTAGAAAAGATATAACAACTTTATAACCTCTCGAACTATTTGATGAATTGGTTAGAAGTTATTGACTGGATCATTCGAAGAAGACGTACATGTAAAGGAGAACTTCTTGTTATACAAAATAGCATCTGGGAATATTATGTACGCTATATGAAGAGAAGGGAACCTTATAATTATCTGGAAAAGAAATCTAATGTCCTATCCTAATCCATAAATTGTTATGCTTGATTATGGAGTAGCTTATCACTCATATAATCCATCTTATCTGCAACAATGATCTAGCTAAACATTGGAAATTTTCCAGACCTTAAATAAAATAATGTTAAGCTTTAGTGGTAGTGATAGAAAGCAGGGAATGCTCTATACTATTTTTTATTTTGAAGAATAGTCTAACACTAAACACTACTACCTGCCTATCTAAAGGTCCTGACGTAATATGATGTTGAATGGAAGATATTAAGAAATCACGATACATGGTACTTGGCAGCTCTGAGCTATGAATTTTCTTGCCTAAATGCTATTTACCCATTTATAAATGTGGGAATCAGCAAGAAATGGAACTCTTTTTGTTCACAAAATAGTTATCCCTTCATTATCTCCAAACTAAAAGGAAATATTTGTCTTATGGTTTAGGTAGCTATAATTTTAGTTTGCAACTCTTTGAGCTTTTCATTAATCAAAATTTTCTTTACTTTTTCATGATTTATTTTTCATTCTCTTTCACTGTAGAGCTCCATTCTTTTTCAATTTTTTACATGGTAATGCTAGTTATGGCTGAAAGGGAGTGAGTAATAAATGGTTCCTTTGTTTTAAACTAAATCAAATCATATAAATTTCTGATTAAACCAATCAAGTCAGACAAACTCCATGAAGTAATTGGGAATACAAAATAAGCTCTACCAACTCGTTAAAATAGTGAAAAGGAGCATGTCTCATTTTTTCCTATCTTTTAATAAAATAATACTTTCATAAATAAAAATTAGAATATAAAAATTACGCTAGCTCTCCATATTAAAGCAATATTCTTATAAGAAAATTATGATTACATGAATAATTTATTATAAATATATAAAATTAATAACTCCTAATTTGTAAATTGAAAAGAATGGTTTAGTACTAATAACAAAAGAACTCTTTACGTTTGGCAATAAAATAAGTCAACATTGAATCTTTAAGAGATAATATCTCAAAAGTAGTTTATTTATAAAAACAATTCTTTTGTCGACTTTATTTTGATAAGAAGAAAAAAGTATTCAATATGAATTTTTTGAAATAAGATTATATAACTATTAGACAAGCAATTTAAGTTTCAATATTTTCTTAAATACCGATTGTTTTAATATGAGTAATTATAATGGTTAAGTAGATAAGATTATTACATTGAATTTTTTTATTTTTATTAAAGAAAAATATTAATTATGATTAGCATCGAGAAGGAAATAAAGCACTTTGCTATCCAAAACTTGAGTTAAAAGTAAGGCGGAACCAAAATTTATAAGCATCCACCACGCTCCACTTACGTAGCCCATACCGATACAAACGTGTTCCATCCTTACATTGATTGATCTGGGATTCAAACTCTAGACATGGGTTGTCCCAAGCTATAGCCTAGTAGCTCTAATATCACTTTATTACCCAAAACTCGAGTTGAAGGTAAAGTGGAACCAAAGTTTATAAGCCTCTCTTAAACTTCTTCCTAAGCCATCTATCTCCTCTCTTAGCTTGTGTTTTGGCGTTCAAAAGGCAACAAGGCAATAAAGTATGATTTTTACACATTTCGAACATTTCCTACCAAATATACACCTAAACATGTAACTTTAGGATCAAATGGAATTCTCAATTTAGATTGTGTAATAGCACCAGAAAATTATTATCAGAATAGTCAAATAGATTAGCATTAATTATACAATTAGAAAAACCATTTGAAGGAATTAGTAATATAAGTATTTTATGGAATTTTATCACTTATAAAACTACTGGCTTAATATTAGATTTTTTATTAGATAATGAGATACAAATAAAAAATCTAATAAAAAATACGACTGATTTTCTACACGCAATTGAACCAGTAAAAGCTTTTTAAGTAGTAGTAAATGAAATGAAGTTGATTACTTGGGTGGCAGTATTTTCTCAGACAATAATATTTTTAATATAGACTACTTGGATGGCAAAAACAATTTACTAACAAAAAACTTAGCAAAAAGACAATAGTAAATTGGAAATATCTTAGTAATAAACTCAGATAATTTCAACTTAATAGCATTGATTTGATGTTGTTTCCAAATTTTAACTTTGTTGTAATTAATTTGTTTTTATTTAACAAACTCATCAATTTTGAAGATGTTATCAATTTGGGACATTGCAAGGTGAATTTTATGTTGAAGTACAAATGTAATTCAAATACTAAAGCAACTATATTCCCTTGTAAAATAATATAGTTTGCCATAATGTGTTTCAAAAAATCGTAATTTTTGTTGTATTTTCTTGTCTTTCAAATCACATCGCAACTAAATGAAACAAGCATAAACAATATAACATAGTTTCTTTGACTGACAAGTGAAACTATTCCCACCATAATAGCTCCTAGCATCTATTTTCATAACTCTTACAGTCTTGTTGCTTCTACTTTTGCGGCGAAATCCCTAGAGCTTTGAATCATATTATTGACCTAGCATTTTGGCTGCAACAAGCCCTCCTGCCAATGCAGCTCCAAATAAGGTGTGCAATCGCACGCAATAATACTTGGCCATGAATATCTTCCCTTTATCCTGCCAGGTTTTTGAAAATTGCATGACATGACTAGGACAAGATTTGGGTCTATTCTGAGAACAAATACGAAGACGTGATCAAATAGATTTTTGTGTTATTCTAGTTGCATTATAATTGAGGCTTGTAACTAGGATTCAATTTGTACCTTACTTGTATAAATAAAAACCCTACCACTTTCATTCTTAACTCTTTTTATATTTTGCTAATATTTAACGTTAGTCAGAAAAGAGGGTTGAGTATGCAAATAGAAGATATACTAACTAGTTGTTAAAAATTTACAAAATTAAGAAATATGACTAATATTAAGCTACTAGAATATCAAGTTTTAGGTCTAGATTTCAATTAAGAATAATGAAATTTCTTTTTTTTTTTAGGATTTGATTGTTGAAAATTTAGACTTAGAATTTTAGTTGAAATTTAGGTTAGGTTTGCTAAAATTTATTGAGAAAAACAAAAGAGTATAGGGTAGAAATCTAGGAATCGCTACCAGGATCTAAAAATCACTTTTAAAAGAAAGCATAACACTTTCTAGTTAAAAACCAAGTTTGTGGAAAAATCCAAGATTGCTTGTCATTAAAGGATTGAATACTCACATATTTAGAGAGAAATTTTTAAAACTCTTATTCTAATAGGAAAGGGGTTCCTAACAAATTTACATCATATTAAATTTCAGCTCTTATCTTTGATGTCAACTAAATTTCTCAATCCTTATTCCACCAAATTAAAAATTATGGTTAACTAATCTTTCTTTTTTTATTTCTTTCATAGACTTTATATTCTTTTGCATTATGTTCTTTTGCATCAATTCTCCTCAATTTATCTAAAATCATCCTCAATGTAGAATGTGATAAATACCAATTATATAAGTCCGAGTTCCTTAACGTAGAATATTATAAATACTAATCATATAAGTCTGAGTTCAACTTCTAAAATTCAAATTCTAAAATCCAAGTATTGTAAAAAAAATTGGTCTTCTTTTCTAATTGACAAAAAATTGTCGATATCCTTTATCTCTTGTGACTACAAATTTTTTATCAAAAACATCTTTTATCAACCTTAGAGAAACCGGTAAAGTTGCTCCTTTGTGACCGTCATAGATTTAAGTCACAAAAATAGTCTCTTTGTAAAACTACAAAAGAAAAGTTGCGTACATTATGACCTTACTCAGACCTCACAAAGCAGAGTCTTGTACATTCGTTATGTTGCTAAGAACATCTTTTATCACGTCTTTAAGACAGGGAAAGGTTGAAATTTTCACAACTGTAGTAGGAAATTGTGTATCATCATATTCATGATAAATAGTTAAGTCCACAATATTAAAAGTAGGACCACTTTTCATGTCACTTGGTAATTCCAAAACATAAGCATTAACACTTACCTTTTTAATGAAAAGATATACAACTCCGTAAATGAAGTTTTCTTATATTTTCCTTTCGAAAACTACTTTGGATGAATCATGACCATCACCATATTCCCTTCGTTAGATTCCGCTAATTGATGATGTTGATCAACATGTTCTTTTTAAGAGAAGTTGCTAGTTATTATTTGTTGTTGTATCTCATCAAAGATGTCTCTTATATGATGTCCAAAGCCTTCAACTTCAACACAAACTTGTATTGTTTGGGGTAAAGGAACCAAATAAATAGGTTTCCTTGTTTGAACTCCCGATACTATCCCAAAAGGAATCTTACCAGTTAATCTATTTATAGAACTTATTAAGATGTTTGTCTCCATCAAACATCTTAATAAGTCCCTCAAGCCTCTATTCACCACATCAGTTTATCCATCAATTTGGGGATGGAAAGAACTTAAAAATTAGAACTTATTGTTTAATGTTTTCCATATAGTTCTCCAAAAATAACTCATAATCTTCATATCACGATCAGAGAAAATGGTTAAAGATAATTCTTAGAGACGCACAACCTCTTTGAAGAATAGTTTAGCTGTGTGGACAAAATCATAAGTCTTGACCAATATATTTGTAACTAGTTTCATAACAAAACAATACAATTTCTCCACAACATAGGTATTGCTACTTGTAGTTAGATGCACTAACTTGTCATCATTGCTAAATTTTGACTTTGCAAGTGCACCCACAACTTCTCCTTTATTCATATGTTTTGTTAATTTCAAATCTACTTCTTCCTCATCACCCACTACAATATAATCTTCATCGACAATACCAAGAATAATTTTGAATTAACAAGTTTCAAAATCCCAAGTACTAGCTAGTTAATCTTTTTAGCCCCTTGTTTTGATATATTAGCTTACTATCTTATTCTTTCAGTCCACTGCCATGTTGTTTCAGCTTGTTTTCCATTAATTTTGATTTGTTGTTCAGGGGTTTCAGCCTGTTGTTTAAGTGTTTCAATCTCCAACTTAGGCATTTCACCTTGCTGTTTAAGTGTTATTATCTAGTTGTTCCAACTTTAGGGCTTGCTAAAGAATCCACTTAATTTTGTTTTTCACCTTTAATGCTTTTATCATCTCCCATTGTCAAATTCTCCATGTCATCAAGTATTTGACTTCCTTCTACAAGTAGGATTAAAGATCCTAATTGATTAGTTAAAGGAGAAGTGTCTTCACCACCCATAACAGACACTTCCTCTTTGATCCTAAGTGATTAGTTAAAGGAGAAGTGTCTTCACCACCCATAACAGACACTTCCTCTGAGGTAGTGCCTATTAAATTTGAGGAATCAAAATTAGTATATGATTTTCCAACAAATCAAAGGAAGTGTCTATTAAATTTGAGGAATCAAAATTAGTATATGATTTTCCAACAAAGATTTTTTCTTGCATTGTATGTTATTAATCACTATCAGTTCCTTCATCTTGCTTAACATTACTACTTTCTCCATGTTTAGCATCAAGTATAGGTTATTGGTTTACATATTTTTTTTCCTATGGAAGTTTTGACTTGTAAAGAATGTATGTCAATGCTATCCATCCTCTCCAAAAATTGTCGAACATGTTTTCTTATAGGAGTTGTTACATGTAAGTCGATTTTTGGAGCACCCTGTGAACGAGGAACATTGATGCCAATTTTTTTGCAATATTCAGAAGTATTTCATCTTGCTCTAGGTCGCTAAATATTCTTATATACGCTCTTCCATTACGTGATGTTATTGTGAACCAAAGCTTTGATACAAAATTAATGTAGGACAAATAGAAGAAATACTAACTAGTAGCCAAAATTTACAAAATTAAGAAATATGATTGATATTAGACTACTAAAATATCAAATTTTGTGTCTAAATTTTGATTAGGAATCTTAAAATTTCAGATTTGGTATAATTGAATTTTTAGGGTTTGATTGCGGAAAATTTAGCTTAGAATTTTAGGGTCTAATATGGCTGCAAGTTAGGTCTGAGATGACTAAAATTTAGGTTAGGTTTACTAGAATTATCAAGGAACACAAAGAATAGGTCGTAGACATCTAGAAATCATTTCTAAGATCTAAGAATCACTCTTAAAAGAAATCATCACACCTTCTAATTAAAAACTCGAGTTTGTAAAAAAAATTAAGATTGCTTCTCATTGAAGGGCTGAATATACACATATTTATATAGAAGATTTTAGAACTTTTATTCTAGTAAGAAAGGTTCCTATCAAATTTAAATACTATTATAATAAGATATCTATTTCCTAAACAAGTAGGATAATATATCTAAAATAGAATAACATACTTTACTTACTGCTACTTCCTATCTAATAAGGAATCCTAACACAATCTAAATTTCAGGCCTTATCTTTGATGTCAACTCAATTCTTAATCTTCATCACACCAAATTAAAACTTGTAGTTAACTAATCTTTCCTCTTTTATTTCTTTTATAGATTTTAAATTCTTTTGCATCAGGATTCTTCGTCATAATGGCAGAGACTGCATGCTTTTTGCTCCACATTGGCCATTGATTTTATTCCGCAAGGTTTATACACGAGTTTAAAGTTTACCTCATGGTTTTCTAGAACAAAATTGACAACCAGCTTTCCCATGGGTATGGTCATAGCACATAGAAGCTGCAACAAAACGTGAATTTTAAATGAATATGGAAGAATCATTCACAAGGAAACGTGTCAGCTCAACTTAAGAATTAGAAAGGAGCAACTGCTTTCATCAATTTAGTAAAGGACTTACGACGCAAGTGTAAGGAAGAGCTCTACTTATTCCAAATGCAAACAAGAGCATGTAGAGTGTCACGACCGACAGTTTTACAACAGCAGAACCTCTTTCAGTCCCAAGTCTAACCTGCATAAAGAAAAATAAAAATGGAAACAGATAGCGGTGCCAACTACAAACTAGATCAGGGAGAATGGCTGTCAGATGTACAAACCAAGGGGGATACTTTTCCAACAGCCCTGTCTCCTTCTACCTAGGTGGACAACATATTCATGTTATTTTCATGCTAGAAACAAAGTGTATGTTCATCCTAGGATTCACATAAAATGAAGTTAGACAAATGAAGGTAAAGGAAAATTGCCTGATGAAAGTGACTGCAAAAGAGAATTAGAGCTGTGGTGAAGCCAACAAGGATTGAAGCAGAAAGAATTGTGCTCGTTAGTGGCAGAGGGCTTAATCCACTGTCAAATCCAACTAGATTGATGTCAGAAAAACATGAATCTTCAGTAATGCTAAAGAAAGCTAAAGTGAAGATTGGAATTCTAATTTGATTATGCCACACTACCATCTGCGGCCCAGTAATAAATAAAAAGCTGTAGTTGCAAATGGGCCAAATGCTGCCAAGCACAACGGTTCTCCCAACCCTTGGTAACTTAACCGGAATGGTGGACACTAGAATAGAGCAAACTGAAAGTTACGCAAACTGTGTAGAAACGAGAATAGTAGCTTGTAGAGAAATTATGAAACGATTTTTCCACCAAACATATTAATTTGTTGATCCCAGTGGCAACCCATTGAGCAAAAAAGATGTCAAGATGGGTAATTCATCCTTGAACAATAATTAGGACAGTATATTCAGTCCTTTGAAACTACATTAAATCTCTCGTACACATCTTTAAGATTATCTGCACCTGATATATGTAGCCACAGATAATGGCACAAGCAAGGAGAAATATAGCCCGCAAGTTTCCTGCTGCCAGGGATGTCAATGTTATCCCCGCAAAGCCCAGAGAAAGTGAGAAATAAGCACTGATAAGGGTACCTGAACGGCTTCCCAAAGCCACAGCAGACAACAGCGAGTCAAAGTTTACCATGCATACCCATAACACAGGATAGAAATTAATATAAAGGCAATGTTTGAATTACAAGACAAAAGACATACCTGCCAACCAAATTTACAACAGATTCTTTTTTTCCCTTATCTGCTCCCGTATCAAAATCATAAACATCATTGCTGCACTTGGAGCACAGAAAGAAAAACAAACAATATAACTTGGTTTCTAATGTATATTTTTATCAGGACCATCCTGAATACTTGAAAATTTCTCGTTATATTTCAAAATCTGTGGAAATCACCTTAAGTTGAGCCAGGTTATGATAAGAATTGAAGAAGCCAGGAGAATAATATAGCGCCCACCTGAAAATACACCTGTTTGCAAATATGCTGCTGCACCACCTACCTGTCCAACATTAGAAAGTTTTAAGTATAACCAGAGCTCTTAAAGTCAGCAACATATAAGACTGCTATACCATCTTTGTTTTCTCCTCCCTGTTGATTATCTTATATAACAACTAACAGGGACTGCTTTTCCAAATAAATAATAACATTGTCTCTGAATTATAGCCAAATCATGCTTCAAAATCTTCAAGGAACTCACTGTTAGAGGAATCAAAGCAACAGAGTATATTGGCAATTTGATTGCCCTCCATATCACGGTCGCTTTATCAACCTCATCCGCTTTCTCCCTTCCACTGGTGTCATAAGAATAATTAATTCTACTGTCAGAAACCACCTGTAAATGCCAGCCCTGTTTCTTAATTTCTGTCCCGCTTATATGATTTGAGTGCAAAAGTGTTGCCGCATTACAACAGAACTGGGATGATCTTTTTAATGTATTCGGAAGCACCACAGAATAGTACCTGATGGAAAAGATCAATGGTTCAGTAATGAAAAACTTATTTTATCTTCTTTTATTCTCGGGTTAGATAAGAGTGGCGAAGAAGATCCCAGTAAAATAACGAATCATAGCGACGGTTCAAACTTTAGTCTCCTTAATATATCACTTATGTTAAACCAGACGTTTGCAGCAGATCATGGATATCACAGAAGCAACATCGACATTGGTTTAAATTTGGACCAAATAACGGAGACAGGTAAGGTAATCCTTAAAACTTTTGCTCTGCTAATCTAATTTCAGAAACTAAGCTTCAAGTATTTCAAATATCCATCTGGTCTAACAACGTTCAGCTCCCTTAAACACTCACTGACTAAACTTTAAGTGATACTTCAAGTTCAAGTGAGTAGCACTCTGCCTGTATGATGCCAATAAGTCATAAAATATCTTAAAATTTGGATATCTGTAAAAAGAACAAACAAGAAAAATAGGCACACAAATAAATTTCAGAACCACGACCACAGAGAGGAAATTGAAAAGCATAAACAAAGGAAAAGTAAAGCTTGCCTCTGCTTCACATAGAACTCCTCAATTTTCTTCAGGCCAGACCCAAAGACAAATCCAAGGTTACACAGTGTTGCTGCCATGAGTAGAATCTCATGTATTCGCACTTTTACCTACGAGTAAAATACCAGACAAGATAAGAAAATGCATCTCTTCAAATGCCGACCTCCTGATCACTTCAAGCAAATCAACTACAAAATTGGACTGTTTTTCAGCACTTGGAGATAGAGAACAAGTAGTTTAAGGTTGCTTAATTACAGCAGAGACAATAAATCCTAATGTTGTTCGATAATCTAGAGGAAGTACCTTAAATGGTTGGCTGGGCTCAAGCAGAACTCTTATCTGCAGATATGCAAACCAGGAAACAAGAGATAAGAGGAAACAGTAAATGTGATAACTGTAAACTGTCAGACTCGGACAATAAGGTTAACTAGCCTAAGTTAGTATCTATCTGGTTTTTTTTTTTTTTCTCAAAAAAGTCAGAAAAAGGAAAAGATCCATCTGATATGGATGGAAAATTAAGCTTGTCGACGCGCCTTAGAGGTAAGGAGGTGGCGTAAGAAAGTCTGGATTGTCTGTCTAATCTTATCTTGTCTTACTCTATTTAAGAAGAAAACGATATCGTTTTATGAACAAATTTGACAGATAGTAAATGAAATGAGTAGGTACTTGTGGGACTCACCCACAAGCGCTGTATTTAAGCCACTAGCTAGCCACTTTTAAGAAGTCTGTGGCTGTTATTCCAAAGCAGAATTCAAAACAAAAGGGTTTTGGTTATCTGGTTATTTGGTTATTTGGTTATTCAAAACATAAAAATAATTTAAGAAACTTAACGTTTTTATTATTTATTATTAGATAATTTATTATAATAATTCTTCAAATAATTTATAAATTAAAACTGATTATAAGGAATTAGCAAAAATAAACATATTTTTTCCTTATTATTATCAAGAACAAATTTTATAATAATTAGGGATTTAATCTTAGTATTTAATATCATTAAAAAATAATTTATTCATAATAATAATAATAGCAAGTAGAGATTTAGTGATTGAAGCTCATTTGAAACAATTAAATTAATAAGGATAATTTAATAACTATAATAATTTTTAATAATAATATAATGGTGAATAATAATAATAATAATAATTTGAATAAGGAAATTAATAATAATAATAATAATTAATATATTAAATACTCACCAATAAATTACATAACAATCACAAGAAATTTAATAATCATATTTTAAAGTGATAATAATAATGAAAATAAAATTAAATAATAAATTTAATCATAATAAGAATAAGGATAATAAGAATAATAATAATAAATAAAATAATTAACATTTATAAATTTAAAAATATTAAGAAGGAAATTTATATTATTAATATAAATAAATT
>JAOSBN010000005.1:16714078-16754227 GCA_027563595.1 Erythroxylum suave
TCTTGAATTTTTTTGTTAAACTTTTATGTTCTTGATTTAATTGAAATATACTTTATGGTGGTTACCATTTTAATCTTTGATCTGAATCAGGAGATTAGGTTAAAATATCTGTGTTATGTTGCACAATTATGGATTTAATTTAGCCATGAACTGTTAATTTTTTAGGAATTACTCTTGAATTTTTTTGTTAAACTTTTATGTTCTTGATTTAATTGAAATATACTTTATGGTGGTTACCATTTTAATCTTCTATCTGAATTAGGAGATTGGTTAAAATATCTGAGTTATGTTGCACAATGAGAACTATTGCCATAATAAACCTATAAACATAAGATTAATAGGGAATTAAAAGAGATCTTAATTGCTTGTTAGTTCCCTATAAAATTGCTTCAAATATAATTAGATTATCATGAAGAGTTTTGAGAGATAAGAAGTAAGAATTTAATTTTTAGCTATTTTAATTGGGATTGCTTGGCTAGATCTCATCAGAGGGTAATCGTAATTATTGGATATCTAAGGTCAGATATCATTAAATTAGAAAGGCAAGGTGAAAACAAACAAAGATAGAAATAATTCCTAAGTTATTATCATTGATTATTCACAAGTTCACTGTTGCTTTGTTATTTGATCAATTATCAATTTTCTTTAGATTAGTTTATTTTTTAGTTAGACTTATTACATTTTTTACCTTAAACAAAGTGTAAAAAAATTTGTTAGGTTTTTAATAACAAACAAAAAGTTTTGTTAGGTTTTAATAACAATAATCGTGGGAAAGATATTATTTATATTATAAAGATATGAGTCGTATACTTGTGGTATAGATAATTAAAAAAAATTAAACAAACAAGTTTTTAGGGTTCGTTGTTAAGGATTGTAAATTTAGCAACTAGTGTAATTTGAGTTACTTTTCTTTAAGTAATTTAACATTTTTTCTTATGTGATTTTAGATGTATGAACATAAGAACAATAAGGAGTTCTAGCAAACTCAAAGATATACAAGTTTCTAACATCACCAAGCAAGAAAGGGAAATTTGAAAAATAAGACATCAAAAAGTTATGCAACTAAATAATTTTAAAATTAAACTAGCCTTATTGAATTTGCTGCAAATTGATATCCATTTTTATAGGTTGACCAATAAAGATCCTAATGCTCATTTGGCCAATCTCTTGGATATATGAAATACATTTAGACATTATGGGTTATTATAAGATATCCTATCAACAAGCTGACTTTGGAGGACAATCAAATGTCTCTTTAATAGAGAGTTTTAACTTTATAATTACCTACCATATGCCCTTGTATGTAGTTGCCAATTTAGAATATTATAAGCATTTATATGACTAAGGTATAAGTATTAATCTTATGTCTTTGTCTACTTTTAGGAAATTAAGGATAGGAGATGTGAAACTAACATCCATGCTCATTCATTTGGTGGATCAATCAATAAAGAAATCGTTAGTAGTGGAGGACATGCTACTCAAAGTTGACAAGTTTATTATTCCTTTAGACTTCATAGTACTAAAATTTAAAAAGGATCAAAACTATCCATTATTTTTTGGTAAACAGATTATGAATACGAGAAGAGCATTGGTGGATGTACATGAAGGAAAAATAATTCTTTAAATTAGTGTTGAACAAGTTGAGTTTAATATAAGTACGTACTAATGAATTTGAAGGAGAGCAACGCTTGCTTGAAAATTGATATAGTTAATGAATGTGTAAAAGAGAAAGAGGAAAAACATAAAGACTTAAGGATGTGGAAGAACATGAAGAGTTAAAGAAGGAGGAGGAAAGACAACTAGAAAAAGGATGAGAGCCATAGGATGGAAATTTTCAGATATAAGAGGCATATGTCCTAATTTGGTGATGTGTAGGATCAATCTTGGTGAAGGTTGTAAGGGAAGGTTGTAAGGTGGTGAGGGAGAGATAAAGAAGATTAAACCCTAATAGGAAAGAAGTGATCAAAAAGAGGTAATGAAACTTTTAGTTACAGGTATTTACTTCCCTATTTTAGATAGTAAATGAGTGAATCCAATACAATATGTACTTAAGAAAGGAGGGATGGCAATGATGGAAAGTGAGAAGGGTGAGTTAATCTCTACTTGAACAGTCATAGGATGGAGGATATTTATTGATTATAGGAAGCTTAACATGACTACTAATAAGGATCATTTTCCTTTACCATGTATAGATCAAATGATAGAGAAAGCAACTAGACACATATTCATTTGGTTCACATGTCTTTTTGGAACCTTTTCTTATAAACAAATGTCTTTGAACTCTGCAAAGCACTATCAACTTTTCAATTAAGCTTAATTGGTTGTTTTTATATTTTTTAGTTTAATCTTATTTGAATTTTAATTTTTCCATGAATTAGATATTTAATTTTGTGTAATTATTGGACTGATTTCATGCTCGTGACCCTTGAAATTGATCTTCTTTCATCATCATGACAATTCATTTTCATAATCATGATCCTTAGCTGGATCACTTCTGTCATCACCGTGACAGTGATGTCACAATCATGGCTTGACTCTTTCTCCAAACTTTCTCTAACTTCTCTTAATCTTCTTAATCTGATTTCAAATACTATCAAACACACCAAAATAAGTAAAGTGCACAAAATTAAAGTCCAGTGACATACTCTAATCCATATAATACTCAAAAACATAAACATATAATCATACTACACGATCATAATCCTAAACATGCACAATTCATCTAATCAACACCTAAAGACACACTAAAACATGATACAAACTATAGCTATCATCATCCCCACACTTAAACTTTTAATTGTCCTTAAGAAAAATAAAACAAATAAAAACTCAAACACTAAATAATAACTCACATATACATGCATATGCAATAATGATACAATGACATCGAACTTCACAAAACAAATTTAACTTCAAACACAATCCTTCAGGTTGTTCTAACTTATTAACTTATGAAATCTATGCATAGAACTTTACACTAAATATACATACTAATAAAGATTTTAATGTCATATTCACTAACCCTCAGCATTTGCATACACATATTGATAATCAGTTGTCAATTAAAATTGCAAACATCACTAAGTAGGCTTTCATGATAAATTATGTTATTTTAAAATATTGGTAGGGTTTATTTATGAAAAACCATTTTCTTAATTTTCTTTAACATTGACCTAGACTTTTGATGTGAAGGAAAAAATTTGTGATGAATGTTCCCCGATTACTTAACTAGGTCATGTTTTATTAATAGGCTTAGTTGGAATTTCATTTTAGCCTTATGATGCAAAGGCAAACATTTATGACGAATGTCCCCCAGTTACTCAGCTATCTCTCATTCTCAACTGGCTGCTAGCTCTATTTATAACCTGAAGCCCAATGGAAAAGTTATTTGCTTAAGATATACACACTTTTTTCACATTTGATTACCTACCTCATTTCTTTACCTAACCATCCTGATGATAATATACTAACGATGCTACTTATTCAACTGAACTATGATTATAAATGTGTATAACAAATTTCCTAACGTGAGCAAACTTACATCAAATCCTAATTAACATGAATATTTAACTAAAGATACCTAGAGCATAAATTGCACAAACTAATAAATCTTTACAACTTAGAAGACTATGTTCAAAGCTAAGCTAATTCCATTAAGTCCTAGCCATTTACACATTCATACAATTCACACCATGAAAACCTAAGCAAAAACTAACATAAGACATGCAAAATTCGCACTCTTGATAAAAAAAATACAATGTGCACCTACCCATACTTAGACAATACATTGTCCTCAATGTGAGAAGAATAAACAACACGTAAGAGGGGAATAAAACAAAATTACAAGAATAGATTAAAAAAAGGAAAAGATAAGGGATAGTGCGTAAACCCGTCATGGCGATTAAGATGTTGATGGTGTTGAAGAGATTTGGAAATACTTCCGGCCATGAAGCTCATTCTCTCCTTCTTCTTCTCATTTATCCTTCTTCTCTCTTCCTTGGCATCTTTCTCTAAATAGTAAGATGGAAGCTTAGCTCATTAGGGTCATTTTATTTCCTTTATAGTTATTTTGCCTTTTAGGGTTAAAAAACTATGTTTTTTCTAGGTTAAAAAGTTTAAAACGGCCCTCTAAAAATGAAAACGGAAGCAGATCCCTATGTCTATTTTGCTTCTGTCATGATCGTGACAAATATTTCATGATTTTAACCTTGAAATGAGCGGCTGTCACAATTATAACCTTGGCTAGATCACTTTTGTCACGACTGTGACAAGGATGTCATAATCATGGCCCGGCTCTTTCTCCAAACTTTCTCCATCTTCTCTGGATCTTCTTCATCTGATTTAAAACACTTCAAAATACTTCAAATGCACAAAATTAAAGTCCAATGACATGCTCTAAACCACATAATACTTAAAAACATAAACATAAAATCACATTACAAAATTCTAATCCTAAATATGCACAATTCATCTAATCAACGCCTAAATAACACTAAAACACTATAAACTACAGCTATCAATAAAGGCCATGTATATAGCCAGTGTAATTCATTATGCTAGTGTAAAATCATGAATTTAGGATTTTTTTAGATACACGGTCAACTACATGACCATGTAATGACTATATATAACCAAGAAACCTTAATTTTTACTATAAAAGGATATTATGGGAGGCATATTAGAGGAGGTGAGACTAAAAGCATTTTTAAGCCATAAGAAACACAGAGAAGAGGCATTTTTGAATAGAGGATGAGGAAAACATGAAGATTATGTCACAATATCTAATAGAGAGCATCATTCGATCTAAATTGTAAGAAGATTCATTAGAGACAAAACGAGGATATAGAATATGAACTTTTTATTTCTATTTTTTATCTTACATATTTGTTATTGGTTTTGGTTTCTATATGTAGCAACTAAATTTTTTAGTGCCTAGGTGTAATGAACCTTAAGTTGTGATGATTATATGATTTAATCTTTTATTCATTGTAGTTTTATTGATTGATTTGTTGTGATTCATTTATGTGTTATAGTCTTAAACTAATATATCCTGAATGATAGTCCATTTTTTGATTTCATATGAATAAGATCGAGAAATCTTTTGTCTGAATAGATCTATTATAATTGAGAGATAGGCTGACATAAATCATCTAGATTAGGGTCAAACATAAAAATGAAATTCATAAATCAATAATGTGATCTAAGGGGTTTAATTAAAAAAGGATTTCAATTAATCAACCTAGGGTTAGTTGTTAATAGTCTTGAAAAAGATATTAACATAAGATAGGAATTTCCACAGTCCAATAATCAATAATTTAATTGCATGATAAAGGGTTAGTATTTAAGATATCTTAGGGGGATTCATCATCTAGGTATTACACATTTGATATTTACTTTTCATGGTATTTTCCTTGTCTTAGCTCATTATTGTGTTAACTTTAGTTTAATTTGTTTAGTTTAATTTTTAATTAAATCCACAACCTAATTTGGAGGTTAGATAGTAGGAAAGGGGTTAATACTAGTAATTACAATCCTTATAAGATTGACTTGTACTTTCCAATGCTAGTTATAACTTGACATATGCTTAATTGATTGTATAATTATTCTATAACACTTGGTGATTAATGACATGAAATAGCTTAAGATACTCACTTCGACTCATATGTGATTTTTAGCACAATTGGAAGCAAAGGAGTTAAAGTTAGTCAAAAGTGCTATATTTGGGTCCTTTTTGGAAGATTCATATCCACTTGTCTTCATAAAGCAAGAATGAGAAAGATTGGAGCAAGTTAAGACAAAAAAATAACAAGATCATGAAACAACATGGCTCATGGCCATCAAGAAAATTCCACAACCAAGCAATATGGGACGGCTAGCAAGAGGAATTTGGTAGCTGGATATAATGTGACAAAGCTTGGATAATAAAACAAAGGTGTCGGCTGTTAAAAGAAGAAAAGAACATCTTGGTAGACAGCTAAACTTGGAGTAAATAAAGCATGAAAGAATGAAGAACGAAATTTGTTCACAGCAATGCTGGAAAAACTGAATAGGTGTGAGATGCTCTTATACCCATGCACGTGAGACACCACAGACACACTAGCTGCCATTCCACTTTTAAATATAAAGAATACATGTTGTGTTTGACGTGAAGAGAGATGGAAAAGGATTTACGATTTGCTTGAATAAGCAAGGCTTCTCACAACTGTGAGAAGCCTATGTCACACCCGTGAGATCACATGTGTGTGAGAAGTTTCCACATCACCTAAGATTTTAATATAAACCCAGAGGTGTGATAGTTGAGGATTTTTATAAAATTTTGTGGGTGTTTTTCAAGTGGAGAAGAGGAGTGCTTCAAGAGAGAATGAAGAGGGCAAAGAAAGCTCTCAACTGTGAGAGACTCATAGAGTGCTAGCTTTCCAATGCTGATTTGGAGGTGACATCGACGTTGATGATCCGATTAAGCATTCCCTCCTTGTATTTATTGTTTCTTTCTCTCTTTAAGAATTGATTGTGTTATCCTATATCTATTATTTGGATTTAAGAGAAGATGATTTTAATATGTTTATTGGATCGTTTTATTACAATCCCAGTGCTAGAATTTTAATATAAATCGTAATTGTTATATTAAAATTTATTTGTAGTGACTAATGGTTTGTAATCATTAGGGATAACATAACCTAGGTTAAATGATCCATCATATGTGATTGTTGCCTTGATTAATCAATTTTTCTAATTTGTAACACGGTTGCCCAATTAAATCTAAAGATCGTATCCTAGATTATTCGATAGCCATGTTTAATGAACGATCGTATCTTGATTAAACACATCCTAAGGGAAAATTAGGGTTATAAGAGCTTATCATTAACCCATGATCAATAGTTTCTAGCAGAGGTAAAAGAACAACAAATCAATGAAATATATTTAATTAAGGTGTAGGCTAAGATAGAACCAAAGAACCGGATTCCTACCGAATTCACCACTTTCATCATTTTTAATGTTTCACCACTCTCCGTGGGATCGACCTAGACTCACCAGTACTATAATAGTAGGTCTAGTTTATTTTGTGTAGCACTACAACATGTTACCAATTTTGCAGTCGTCATTGGGTAGTACTGTGTTTTAGTTTTTGTTCTTGATTTTAATTTTTGTTTTATGCATTCTTGTTTGTAATTAGTTTCCTTTCATTTGCTTCTTGATCTTTTTAGTGTTTGTGAAATAAAAAAAAATTCATGGACATAAGTAATTTTTTCTTTAACTCACATTCCCAATCTTATAACCATGTTTGGACTAATCAACCTAACTTTAGTTATGGGTGGGACAATCAATAGAATTTCTTCTTTGATACTATGCAGGACACAACAATTCACATATAGACTAGAAGTTTCTTATCATGATTCACGTACATCTCTAGAAGAATTGATTAATATTGTGAATGCTAACACTTTGTAATTGTAACAGGGTGTACAACAACTTCAACTAGATGGATGCCAATTTTGGCATGATACAAGGTTTAGCATCCAAGATGTCGAGAGTCAACAAGATTCAAGCACATATTTGGAAGCAAGATGTACAACAGCGGTTCCAACAGGAAATGATGCAAGTCCATCAAGATACAATATGTAGACTCTAAGACATGGTAAGCCAAATAGGTAAGATGGCAATAAGGATCAACTGCTTAGAGATGCAAAGCGAAGAGGAACAGCCGTATCAACCCAAGGTATACCTAATGGAGATTAGTGTGGAAACCTTATAGAGTGATGAGGAGCTTGAGAATCTTGAGATGAATACCCAAGGAATTGCTTGTGTTGAAGAAGTTGAGGAGGAGCTTGAATCAGAAAAAGACATATCATTTAACTCAGAGGTGAGTATTGAGTCTATGATTATTTTTTAAACTAATTATTCACCTTTATATAGCAGATTGAAGGAATTAAATTAGGAAGAAAAAGGTGAAGAGACATTTGAGATATTTCTAGAGAGCAAGGACTCAGTGGAGATAAAGAGTTGGAAGATAGGGAAGATGCTAAATGGGAATAATTATCAAATAAGGCCCTATCCTGAACTAGCTCACATGGAAGCGGCTCAAACTGTGATACTCGAAGATCATAATTTCACCATATGAGGAGAAGTGAGGAGTCAAACCAACAACACTAAACAAAGACGCTTCTTGGGGGGCAACCCAAAAGAAGTAAATTTCTTTTCTTATACTTTTTCACACTAGTTAGGTTATGCATATGTATTTCTATGTTAGTTTGTTTTTACTTGTTTTTAATTTTTCAATCAAAATAAGATAGAGAATAAAACAAGCAAACAAATATTTTCTCATTTTCTATTACTTCTAGGATTATATAGTCAAAATTAGAGAATGAATTGACTAGAGATTTCATGGCAACTTTAGCACATACTTTCACTTTTGTGATTGGTCAATTTGCATTACCTTTAGAAGAGTAGTGACTAATGGTAGACAAAGTTAGTGAGACTTTGAGCCTTATTAGACTAACACATCTATATCAATCTCAATGTCTTTTGTTAATATATGACCTTTATGACATGTGCATCCTAACTTTGCTTTGATTTCTATTCAAGAACACATTTTAATCACATGCATTAAAATGGAAATAATTAGGCATTCTTTGCTTTTCCGAACTATATTAGCCAAATAGCCTAACCATTATATGATTTTCCTTTCAATAAGCCCCTTAGAGCTATATTATCCTTTCTTTGTGTACTATCCACATTATATGTTTTAAACCTAACCAAATGTCCTTTCCAAGCCTTAAATCTAATGAAACCTTTATTGATAATTGAGCTTGTGGATATATAAAAGTATAAGTGTAGGCGTGTACGTATGTGTGGGTTGGTTATAATATTGGGTTGCTATTTTATATCATATCATTGAAATTCACATGTTGATGTAATTTCTTTCAATGTTAATATATAAAAAAAGAAAAGAAACAAAGAAAAGAGAAAAGAGAAAAGAGAAAAGGAAAAGAAAGAAAAAGAAAAAGGAAAAAGAAAGATAAAATGTTTAAATAAATGTGTCAGGGTGGAAATGGATATGTGTTGAAAAGTCATTTATGATTAACCTTTCCTCCTAAAGTTGTATTGAATGGGTTACTTGAGTATGTTGGATATGAGGTGGGTATTGCTTTTGTTGGTCACTACCTATAGTTACAAAGTCATGCTTATGATAAACTTTTGTGAGTGATTTATGTTTCATATGGTTTATGTGTGGCAGCTCAAGTTTGAGCTGTAAAACATCATTTTTACATTAATCATAGTTGATGTACACAATTGTGGCTGAATGTTGGTTTTTGTACTTGATATCACATTGATTGTTATGTTTTTTCCACTAGCTTTAATGACTTCTATACTACTTGACCCAATTACATCTCAACTTACCTTTGCCCATGTTATAACTTTGAAAAGTCCTTTGATTCAAAATTTTACATGTTAACTTTAGTGGTGGAGAAATGAAATGAAATGCAAAGTTGTGGAAAGTCTTAATTTTGAATGATGTTGAGTGTACCGAGAATATATCTTCTTTAAACATATTTTTCAAGTTTATTATTAGATTGCTCAGTTTTTAAAGGTATTGAATGTTGATTGATCATTAGTAGAAGCATTGAATGTTAAAAATTCTTTCTATGAATTTTGAAAGTCATTCATCTTTATTTGTGATTATGTATTCTTGGAAAATATGGGAAATGAGTAAATGTTTTTGGGTCTACGGGCTTAATTTTGATGCTTTGCCCAAGGAAGACCAAAAGCTAAGTGTGACGGAAATTGAAAACACTGTCTTTGAGTTGTTTTCTGAAGATTCATATCCACTTGTCTTCATGGATCAAGAATGAGAAATATTGGAGCAGGTAAAGACAAGAAAATAACATAATCATGAAGCAATATAGCTCACGGCCATCCAAAAAATTTCACAGCCATGCAACGTGGGACGATTGGCAAGAGGAATTTGGGGGCTAGATAAAACGTGAAAAAGCTTGGATAATAAAACAAAGATGTCAGTTGCTGAAAGAAAAAAAGAACGACTTCGTGGATAGTTGCACTTAAAGTAAATAAAGCATGAAAGAATGAATAACCAAAGTTACTCACGACAATGTTGGAAAAATTGCATAGGTGTGAGAGTGGTGTCTAATGTGAGTGACACACCACACACACACCAGTTTCCCTTCCACTTTTAAATATAAAGAATGTTATATGTGATGTGAAAAGGGCTAGAAAAGGATTTACGGCCTGCTTTCATGAGCAAGGCTTCTCACGGTTATTAGAGTTGCCACATCACCTAGGTTTTTAATAGAAACTGAGAGGTGTGATGGCTAAGGGTTTTTATGAAAGTATTTGGGTATTTTTCAGGGCAAGAAGATGAGAGCTTCAGGAGAGAATGAAGAGGGCAATGAAAGCTCTCAACTGTGAGAGACCCATAAAGGCTAGCTTTCTATTGACGCCGACGACCCGATTAAGCATTCCTTCCTTGCATTTGTTATTTCTTTCTCTCTTTAGGAATTGATTATGAATCCTATGTCTATTGTTTGGGTATTATGAAAAGATGATTTTAATGCATTCATTGGATCATTTTATTACAAATCCATTGTTAGAATTTTAATATAATCTATAATTGTTATGTTGAAATTCATTTGTAGTAACTAATGGTTTGTAATCATTAGCGATAACATAACCTAGGTTACCCTATCATATGTGGTTGTTGCCTTGATTAATCAGTTTTCCTAATTCGTAATGTGCTTGCCCAATTGAATCTAAAGATCATATCTTAGGTTATTCAATGGCTAGGATTAATTAACAATTATATCTTGATTAAACACAAACTAAGGAGAAACTAGGGTTAGAGCTTATCATTAACTCACAATTAATAGTTGCTAGGAGAGGTAAAAAAAATAACAAATCAATGAAATATGTTTAATTAGGGTTAGGCCGAGATAGAACCAAAGAACCATGTTCCTATCGAATTAACTACTTTCATCATTTTTTATTTTTCTTTAATTTATTTTCATTATTTTTGTTTTATTTCTTATTTCAAAACCAAACCAAATCCCTTCTCCCCCCCCCCCAAAAAAAAAAAAAAAAAAACCCTAAACACCAATTAATTTCATTTCAAATCTAATCGAACACTCTTTGTGGGATCGACCTCACCACTACTATAGTAGTAGATCTAGTTTATTTTGTGTAGCATTGCGACATGGTACCATAACTACATCGTGGACTTGCAACTAAAACTTATAAATCTTTATAAGTAAATTGATATATGATTTTTAGTGCTACATAAACTAAACCTACAACTATAGTAGTAGTGATTGTAGGTCAATCCCACAGAGTGTTCGGTTAGCTTTTGTTATGAAAATAATTGATGTTTAGGTTATGGAGGGGTTTTTGTTTTGGGTTAAAATAAAATAAAATGAAACTAAAGTAATGAAAACAAATTAAATAAAACATTTAAAAATGATGAAAGTGATGAAATCATTAAGGACCTGATCATCGATTTAATCTCTACCTACACCCAGTTAAACATACTTTATTAAATTGTTGTTCTCTTACCCCTCTCTATTAATCCCAATTTTCCCATAGATCTTGTTTAATTAAGAGACCCTTGTTAATTAAACGCAGTTATCAAACAACCTAGGATAAGATCTCTAGATTAATTGGACAGCCACATTACGAATTAGGAAAATAGATTAATCAAGGCAACAACCGCACAAGCTCAGGTCATTTAACCTAGGTTATGTTATCTATATTTATTCGACACCAATCAAAAACACAATAATTACAAATTGTATCCTTAATGATATAAAACCATTAGTTGCTAAAAATGAATCACACCATAACAATTACTAATTATATTGAAGATTTTAGTAATACTCAAATGCAACAATTACTGATTATACTCAAGATTCTAACAATGAGGTTCATATATAAACAATCTAATGATAATGAAAATAAAGTTCATTCAATCATGAAAACCCAAATCCATAAGCATAGTATAACATAATCAATCCCTAAAGAGAGAAAGAACAATGAAAGAAATGCTTAATGGCGACAACAATATCACCTCCTAACCGAGTCAGGAAAGCCTAACCCTCCATGGGTCTCCAAAGGATGAGATTTATGCCCATTTGTTGCCTCCCGAAACCCCTAAATCATTTTCTCAAACCTTTCATAACATTTTTTCATCAAAACAATGTATTTATACTCAAAACTAGGTTTTTGGGTGAGCTGGCAGGTTTTAAGCATATGTTGTTCACGGGCGTGCATGTGAGTCATAGGAGTGTATGGTGGTGTCACGCCCACGATAAATTAGTCATGGGCGTGCATGAAGTGTCACACCCATGAAAAATAAGTCATGGGCGTGACTAACATGCTCATGCCCAAGACTTTTATGTCATGGTCGTAAACAATTTTCTACACTCTTCATTCTTGATGTTTTCAACATATGCTCTTCATTTTATGCACTTTCTAATATCCTCTTGCTCTAATCCTTATCATTCTTGCTCTATGAAGATAAGTGAGTGTGAATATCAAGAAGACAACTCAAAGAATGTGCTTTTATCTCACTTTAGCTCTTACACTTCCGAATTGTACCTAAAACCAAATATGAACTAAAATAAATGCCTTAAGCATTCCATATCATTAAACACTAAGTGTTATGGAATAAATGTATAATAAATTAAGCACGTATCACTACAATTCAAGAATTTTCATTCACATCATTTCAAGATATAAATAGGCATAAACAATCCATGTTAATTCAATAAGACTAGTCCATATCTACGCTAACAAGATTGACTTAGCAATGTCCAATCTTATCCTAGTTAATACCAATCTTAAGGATTTAGTTTCTTGGAGATTAGATACTTATTCTCCCATCAACCTGAAAATATAACTACTATAGACTTTCCTGTAGCTACTGAAGCTTGTTTCTATTCATTTCTTATTGCTTTCACCCACATTGTTACCCAAATTTTCACTCTTTTGCCTATTATTCTTCTTTCCATTCAATTTAAATCCTCTCTCTCCTTCTACTGATTTTGTCCTCTAGTTATTAACCAACCATGGACACTTTCCTACCTACCTCATCACATGTTGAACCTTATACATCAGACACATCCCACATAATTTCTTCTCCACCCTTAAAGAAAACTTAGGTGCAAGTTATGGGAGATCACATACCAGACTCCAAGTTCAGTTATAGCCCTTTAAGTGAGGTTATTGAAAGCAAGATTATATATCCACCATTAGAGACCTTGAAAGTTGGAGCCCTAAGATGGAGTGCCACCATAGTGGGATTCTTCTTAGAGAAAAAGGTGGCTTTTACTATCAGGAAGGAGTGGGCCTTTAACAATTAGAGGAAGAATGGACTGCATGAAGTACTTGTTAACACGGATGATGTTTTTATCTTTAGATTCTCATAGGAGGAAAAAGAAGTTGGGCTATGGCATGTTTTCAATAATCCACTCCTATTACAAATATGGAAACTAAGATTGAATAGTGATGGCATTAAGCCTGAAAACACACCTGTGTGGATAAATATACTTAAAGTGCCCCTAGAATGCTATACTACTTTAGGGATGAGTCATTTGACAAGCTTCATAGGCAAGTTAATATGCATAGACCAGGAAACTATTGAAATATAAAGGATAACCTGTGAGATTATACGCACTGGTAATTGACTTGACCAACCTTGTTGATAGCATTCCTATAATTAGAATTAATGAGAATATGCAACCTATTGAAGATGTTGTAAAAGTTAGTTATGCTTAGAAACCTAATACAAGTAAGAAAAAGGTGTGGAAACCTACTGGTAGAGTCTTCAGGACTGGTGATTATAAAAAGCTAACTGAAAATTTTTGAAGAAACTAATCTAAAGAATGATTCTCTAAAATTTAGTGAAGACATAACATAGGATAATAAATAATTGAGCAACCCTCAAGAAGTAAAATATATAAATAAACCTAGTACTCCTTTAGTTAAACAAAAAACCTTAGAGGTTGAAGTTGCTAACACATCTACTTGTATAGGGGAACCTCTGGAAGCCACAGATTAAATGGTTGCCACTAATACTAAAATTGAACCAGTGACTAGGAAAAAAACTAGCAAGAAGAAAAAATCCCCATAAAGGACTCTTGCAGATGATTATCCTAACTGGAATGTTTTGCCTTATATCAAATTATGCATATGAAGGTGGAGGATAAGATAATAGGTGAAATCATGCACATCTCCTTTATTTATGTTAAGAACACTACATACCAAATAATAACACTATGGAAAACATTTAAAGATGTTATAAAAAACACCAATACTCCATGGATGATTGTTAAGGATTTTAATGCAGTTATCAATATGAATGAAGCTGAAGGAGAAAGAGTTGTAGGCAGTTTATGTCTTAATTTTAGAAATTGCCTAGAAGATATCAAGCGTTGGATATTCTTTATTAAATTGGTGATAAAATCCTACTTGTCCTAAAAATGGTCAAATACCTTTGAAATTGATCAATGGTGGAAGCTTCTCAATAACCTCCATTTTGGTTCTATTCACTTCCATACCTTGACACAATATCTTATGTCCCATAACTACACTCTCTTACACCATAAAGTGGCATTTCTCCCTATTTGGACCAAATGTGACTCTTCACATCTTTGAAGAACTCTATATAAATTTGTAAAATAATGATCAAAAGAGTTTTCAAAGACTGAAAAATCATCCATAAAGATCTCGATTATATCCTTAGTCATATCTGTAAAAATAGACATCGCACCTTTGAAAAGCTTTTTTTTTTTAGAAACACCTCAGAAAAGTTGTTGGTGCATTACATAACCCAAAAGGCATCCATCTATAAGCAACATTCCATAAGGAAATGTGAAAGGAGTCTTCTCTTGATCTTTCAAATAGATAATAATCTGATTGTATCATGAGTATCCATTAAGGTTACAAATATAATATATGGCTAGCTACCCTTTTGATCATTTGATCCGCTATTGGAAGAGGAAAGTGATCATTTTTAGTCACTATGTGAGCTTCCTATAATCAATACACACTTTCCAACCTGTGACTATGCAAATTCAGATCATCTCACCACTTTCACTCTCCATTATTGTTATAACTCTTTTATTAGGTACCAATGTACTAGACTGATCCATTCATTATCTAAAATTAGGTAAATGATAGCCACATCTAACAACTTCATTACCACTTCTTTCATGTGAGGGTCTAACCTTCTTTGTCTTTCCTTCACTGCCTTACTTCTTTCCTCGAGATTAATCTTATGCATCATTATATGATATTTGTCAACCTATAACCTTCATTGAAAGGACCCATCCCGGAGTTCCCCTTCCAGAACCTAAGTGGAGCCCTCCCACTGACCCCTACAATAGCCCTCCAATCGATATCTAACTCAAACAAAAGGTTCCCATAAAGCCAAGTTGTTCAACTATTAAAAACCTTTTATATTTTAAAAGTTAAAAGCACAAAAAATAGTGGGAAATTTTTTTTCCAAATCATTTTACTAAAAATTTCAGCGACATAACAACTGCTTTTCTAAGATTCACAAATTTCAAAAACCTACGTAACACTATTTAAAACACTTATAATATTTCATATACCATCTCAACTTCTGGAATGGGATTACAAGTCCAAATCACAAGCAATCACAATCATACAATTCTTGAGATTTTAAAAACATCATTGAGGATTAAAGCCCTCGTAGTTCATTAAGTAAAAGGCATTTACAATCCCCCAAATATTTACAAGATCATACTTTTGACTTCCAAAATAATTTAAAACATATCACATGTATAGAAAAAATAACACAAGCACAGCATCACCCAACAATACAACTAATCCTACTGCATAGTCCCAATTATTGCAGCACTTGTACACATACCTAGGGTGGTTTTTTAAAAACATAAAAAAAAAATAAGGGTAAGTTAAATGAGCTCAAAGAGTGTTAATCAGTTTACTAAAAAATTGAACTTTTCATATCAACATAACTAAAATAATCCCATACAACAATAAAGCATTTGCTATAACATTTCATTTATGCATCATCAAATATGGTAATAACATAACATTTCATACCACTTGCTAGGCACAACCAAAAGAAAGCTAGATAAAATTCAGTCTAAGCTATACCTCAATCCCAGTTCTACAACTCTTCAAGCCATGGAGAAAATAGTAATGAGAAATCTTTCTAATGCTATAAGCTATGACTTTCCATTAATGAAAAAAGATCTTATATAAGATGGCTGAAGGAAGGGGACAAAAACATCTTTTATTTCCATAAAGCAGTACCTACTAGGAAGTGCAGAAATAGAATAATCTGTTTGGAAGAGAGTGATCAACAACTGATTGCCCAGTAGCTGTTACTTGATGAAGCTTTAAATTTTTCTCCAAATTGATGAATGATCCCAATAATTCTTGTTCCACAATCCCTTTTCTAAAGGAAGTGATAAATGAAGGTCTAAATACAAGAAATGGAATCCATATGCATACCTATAACTATATTAGAAATTGAGAAAGCCCTGAAGTCTTTGAATCCTCACAAGGCTCTAGGGCCTGATGATTTTAATGGTAATTTTTTCGTTAAATCTTGGAATGTTACAAAGTAGATGGTAATTGATGGGATGCTGGAATTCTTCAAGAAAGGAGTCTTTCTAGTTAAGCTTAATAAAACATACATCACTCTAGTGTCCAAGGTGTTAGACAGGAAACCTTTTCTAGACTACAGGCCTATTGCTTGCTGCAATACAATATGCAAGGTCAACTCCAAAATTCTTGCCAATAGGATAAGGGATGTGCTTCCCAAATTCTTTGATGAAACACAAGGGGCTTTCATTCTAGTAGAGTACTAAGAGATAACATATTACTAATCTAAGAGATGTTCAGGAACTACTCCAAAAAGAAAAGCAAGAAGAACTATATCCTTAAAATTGACTTAAGGAAAGCTTTTGATAATCTCAGTTGGGACTTAATCACTAACACCCTAATTGCCAAGAATTTCCCTCAAACCTTTATTAAATGGATAATACAATGCATGTCGACCCCTACTTTTAGTTTTTTTATTAGTGGTCTGCCTACTAAGATCATTAAAAACATAAAAGGAATTCAATAGGGTGATCCTATCTCACCCTAATTATTTGCATTTGCTATGGAAGTGTTCAACAAAGTATTTAAAAGAAAATTCATTTAAATATTGCTTACAGTGCAAGAAGTTCAAGCTTTCAAATCTTTGCTTAATGGGTGACTTAACTCAACTTTTAAATTCTAATCCTATATCCATCAATGCCTTAATCTCAACCTCTAAATCTTCAAAAGACTTACAATTGTGGATATTAATTACTCTAAAAGTGGATTTCTTTTTCTTTCCTAAAGTGCCAACGTCTAGAGTATAACATAAAATCTACCACTGGCTTCAAATTGATGACGCTATCTATGATTTATCCTAGATTTCCCATTTCTAACAACAAAATGACATATGGAGAATATAGTTTTCTCATATATCAAATTAACAAAAGAATCTCCATCTCGATGAGCAAAAATTTTTTATTAACTGGTAGAGTATAACTGATTTCTCTATCCTTACTTCAATAAACTTATATTGGGCTACACATATGGTATTTCCAGCTTCTGTGAACAAACATATTGATAGGATTATCAAGAACCTTCTATGGTTGCCACTAGCAACACCTGAGGCAAAGCTAAAATCAAATGGATTGAGATTTGCAAGCCAAAATATGAAGGGGACCTCAACATCATTTCTCTAAAAATTCTGAACACAACCATGTTGATTAAAAGGCTCTAGAGACTGCAATAATAAGCAATCTATGTGGTCCAAATAGGTACATAGGTACTATCTTGGAGCCAATAACATTGGGATCACAATCTGCCCTCTAGAACTTCCTGGATTATGAAGAAAAAAATTTTAACTAGGAGAAAAGTCAAACTAGAGTTCATTAAACTGATTAGTAATGGAAAAAAAATACTAGTTTTTAGGATGATAATTGGTTATCAATTGGACCATTGCAAAATCAACCTTCCACACACACTCTGAAATCAGTCATACAAAATGAGGATTTAGTAGATTTTATCAACTAGCATGTTTTTGATAACTATCTCATACCATAACACATCAAATAGGAAGTAAAGCTTACACATCTTGATGATGATGATGACAGTGTTATCTAGAAATATTCTAGCACAAGAAAGTTTACAAACACAACTTGTAGGCAATTCTTTACAAGCACAACCGATCCTATTCTATAAACCAATGTAGTTTCGTTCAAACACCATAATCCTTGAACATCAACAATCCTATGGATGGCTATGAAGAATAAGCTTCAAACAATTGACAAAATCTCTAAATATTTGCAGATTCCCAATTGGTGTGCATCATGTAAAAAAGTAATATGCAGCACCTATTCTTTCTATGTGAATTCACTAATGAAAGCTGTAACTCACTCTTTAACCTATGTCACATCCATAATCTTTAGCTAAAATATAATTGTAGATTAGTGTACTACAGTTTGACTTACAAACAAAGCCAAGAGATTGTGATTCTTTGTGATCTTGTCTTTAATTGTGGCTGTTATTTAGGATGAACGAAATAAAAGAATATTCTAGGACACAGAGAAAAGCAAGGAGAAATTCCATTAAGAACTCATGCAATAAATCAGGTTACATAATAAGCTATACAAGGACAAGTTTGGTGATATGAACTACTTCAATAACTCTTGGAAACTATAAACTCACCACCTTCTAAAGGGTGATAGACATTGCAGCCTGTAATTTAGTCTTATAATTGACTGTGATCTCCATATCTGGCGTAATTTCATCATAATGTAATAATTATGTTGTATTTTGATCATCTTGTATGCCTCAAAGGCTTAATAAAATTTCATATTCTTCTTTGAAAAAAAATTTTAGTTTCTTTGCTAATTGAGACACTACTATTACATATATGAATTGATCTAATAATAAAAATTACATATAAGAATAATTTGTTATTTTGTTAAGATAATATGTATATTTCATATATTCAAGAGATTGGCTGGTAAATGTTATAGGTTATAAGACAATTATTTGTAATCTTTCCTTTAATTTTACATTAAGAATATGATATTATAGCAAGTTTGTATGTGACCACCATTCTAATATAAAGATAGTGAAGATTATAAATAAATTTCTTGCTTGATGTAATATCTTCTTATGGCTTTTCTCTATTTTAACTCATATGTAATTACTTTTAGTGATATAAGCTTTAAATAATATGAAATATTCTAATGATTATGTGAAACTAAATGAAAAGGATGGAGTATGGAATGATGCATAAAGATGTACTTAATCTCATTAACAATTGAAGAAGTGAAGAAGGAAATCAAACAAAATTTAGTAAAGAGCATACTGATATTCAATTAAAAAACAAGTATAATGCATTAAGGCTAGATTGGAGAATTTCAAAAACTTACTCAAAGAAATAGGAATCAGTTACAATTGCTTCACCGATGAAATTAATGCTTTAGATGAACACTAGAAAATTTTATTTAAGGTAAACTATATCTTTGCTTATTGATATATAATACTATTTTTTTTCTTATGTACATTTTTGTTCATTGTAGGTGCACAAGATGGTTTACAGATTCCAAAAAGAAAAAAGAGACGTAAGGAGTTTTCAAACTTGTCACATTTTCGGAGATTGCCGCAATTATGTTGCCTGCATATCCATTAGTTAAATATCCATCAAACAATATGGAAGAAGAATGTAGAATTGATGTTGATGAAGTTTCTTCATTCAATGAAAAAGGATATTAAGTTGCAAATTCTCCTTCTAGAAGAAGGAAATTGCCTAAAAAGAAGAAGGCAAAGAAGATATAATTTAATATTCTTGAGATTTAAATGGATTTAAAGCTTCAATAGCTAATCAAGAGATAATATAATGATCAAAAGTTTAGATTTCTTATAGTAGTTGCGAAAGCTTTACATGATTCTTTTGCTTAGATGTTTTTAAAGATGGATTAGACATTTGTGAAGATGCCAGATGCAAGAAGATGGATTAAATTCTGTCTTTTTCTATATTTTTTCATGTCATTGCATATTGAAGTCTTATTAGTTTAGGCACTTTTATGTTTAGAATTATTTTATATTTTTAACTGTATGAATGTTTGGTATAAACCTTTTGAATGATGATATGAACTTCTTAAATTTATGTTAAATGTCATAGTGCTTCATAATTTTTTATCACTTATATTTAAATATTTTATTAATTATTTAATTTCAATATTATAGATACACGACCTCCTTATCAAATTTTGAATTAGATTCAAATGATGAATCGATAAAGGTGGTTTTTTTTTCTCTAGCTAGCAATAAGAACAAATATCTATCATTACACAAGCAAACATATTGAACTTCTGCTCTATAAGGTTAGATTGAATATTAGAACTTTTGAATGAGAATCTTATAAGGATTTATGAGAACTTAAGAATGAGCAAGATAATCTTCATAAGCTTATTTAATGAGCTGAAGAGTTTAGGAGGCTTAAAGTCGACAAGTCATTTGATTATAGAGGAACTAGTAGCAATTTTCTCGATGACTATAGGCATAGAGAGAGAACTAGATTACAATTTCGTAATATTTTTGTAAAGTCTTATAAGTAGTTAATTGTCTAGTACAAAAGAGTTATTACTCCACCATCTTTACCAATACACCACTTGAGAATCAATATAATTCAAAATTATTTTCATATTTTTAGGTATATTCATATATTTAGATATTATTTTTAATGTCATTATATTTATTTGATTAATAATATAATTTTTTAAAGATTGATAGGAGAAATAAATAGTAAACATATTAATGCATATGATTCAGTTGATGAATAGATATTGCATATGGATAAAAAGACTAATCTAACCTAAAATATTATATGTTATTACTTATTTGACATGTGTTTCACATATGTAACAAATGGATGGGAAAGTATCGCAAATGAATCTCGAGTTCTTCTAAAAATAGTGATAAATCCAATGAATTAATTTCCTATACCTTTACAAGGTATTACATTATTGTCAATATCATGTTCTTTGTATATTTAGGTGAGATCTATTTATTTGATTTAGGCTACACTTATATGCTTAAATTTCTTTTACCACATCAATGTAAGAGATATCATTTGAAGAAGAAGTCTTCAAGATCCATATGAATTGTTTAACTATAAGCATTCTACATTAAGAAATATTAGTGGACGATAATTTAGCATTCTAAAAATAAGATTCCTTATACTTTCGAGCATGTTTAGTTATGATATGAAGAAGAAAGAAAATCTTTGTCGTCGTTTGTTGTGTTATATATAACTTTATCAAAATGAACGGGATAAAATGATGAATTATTAGATGGTAACGTTAAAAATAAACAGTAAACAACAATAACAATCACCCAGTAAAAGTCCCACTAAAATACAGGCCTGGTGAGGTCCTGTACTAGGTAGCCTTACCATACTTGATAAAGAGGTTGTTTATGTTGGAACCAAAAATAGTAAATTGTGGAAAATATAAATAAAGATACAAGTGCTCAAGTAAGAGTATAATATTACTTTAGTATAACTTTAAAGTATGTCTTGAAAGTAAGATAAAATTGTTAAACAAATATGAAATAATTATTTTAATGAAAACTCTAATTGATATATGTTTCTTTTAACAAAAGATACTATTATTATGTTTTAAAGCATTATAAAATGATTAACATCTTTTATTATTTAATTATAATAAGTTAATAAAAAATTTTCATTTTGTAAACTCTTATTACATAGAATTGATGTGTAAATTATATATATATATTAAATATTTATACATTCTAATAATAAGAATTAATTAATATAAACATATATTTGATATATTAAAAATAAAATAAATTAAAATGTAATATTAACATTTAATGTTATAATAAAATAAAATAAAATAGAATAGTAAAATCAAACAAAATTTGACTTTCAGGTTTTATTAGAAATATCAACGGAACAAATTCTTAATTTTTAACAAAACATTCACATTAGTGTTGGTAAAATTTTAATTATATCCAAATTATAAGCGAAAGGTGCATTAGAATCCCATTTACTAAATTATCAGACACACGCACACAAAAGAGAATGGAAGATGGCGATGTGGAGATGACTGGTTCAGAGAGCAATGAAGCAGTAGCGGTTCGTTCTCTGTGTTTATCTTCTGGGTTATTTTCTCTTCTTTTTTTCGTTATTGGGTCTGTTGTTTAGAGAAATGTGTTGTTAGTTGTCATTTCAAAAAAAAAGTTAACGTGTTGTTAGTTGTCATTTGGCATTGTGATTTTACTTTGCAAATTGTTTCTAATTATCCGACATTCTTATTGGGTTTAGAGGGCAAAAGGAAACCCTGATTTTGGTTTCGGTCAATCTGTGGTGGATCAATATGCAGGAGGTTGATGACATGAAGAAGCGATTAAAGGAGATGGAAGATGAGGCGGCTGCTCTTCGTGAGATGCAAGCCAAGGTTGAGAAGGAGATGGGTTCAGCACAAGGTTTAATCCCCTCACATGCTCTCTGCTGTCCTGTTTTGATTGTAAGGTCTAAATGGGAAGTAAAGATTACTATTTATCTCAATGCATTCTGTAGTTAAGTCTGTTGTTTTAATTTATGGTTTCCTTGTTGATTGGACCTTGGGGAGCTGTATCTGGTTGCCAATAACCATAATCATTTACGAAAAACTCTTCCGAGGCAACTATATCATTTGACTTTTGCTGTTATAGTGGAGTTTTCCCAAAGAATTTGTCTTTTAAAAAGGATCAAAATAGCCAGTAATCCCATGGTTATGTTGTCTCAAGAGGAAGCAGTAATTAAAAGTGTAATTCATTTATCTGATACTAGTTTTTTTACTAATCAGTTTGAAATTCAATGAAATTATTAGTTGAAGTCATACAATGATCTGCTTGATCCTTAATTAAATCATTTTCTTTGTTTTTTTGCTTACTGTTTCTTGCCCTGGTCAATATGAGTAAGAGTAAACGAATAGTTCAAAACCTACCCCTGCAATGTTCTTCTGCTCCTATAATTAATTCATGTTCTTTAATTTCTGTGTAGATCCTGCTGCTGCTTCTGTACCTCAAGCAAGTAGAGAGGAAGTGGATTCTCGATCAGTGTTTGTTGGCAATGTGAGGGCCTTCTCTTTTCACATTATCTTTTTCAGGTTGCATATATTGAACAATATTCAGTTTTTAGATAAATGGTATGCTGATTCTTGGTATATTACTCCTTTATTAGTATTGCATGGCTAAGCTGTTATAAAACAAATAATTTATCCGATGCAGTATGTAGCCGCTCACTAGTTATTCTGTATCCTCTAGAAGATTGGTATTGTGCTTCCTGTACTTGTAAATGCACATGGTGAAACATTTTTGCATGTTTTTAACCCATCTACTATGGTAGTTTTAATTTCATCTACTGGATTGATTACAGGTCTTGTCAACTAACCCAATGCTTTTGCTGGTAAGATTAGGAAAAAGACATCAAACTCTAAAGTAACTTAAAGGACCAAAAAAAAAAAAGTGACAACATTAGGTTTTAGAGTGACACAGTTAGACATTCTCAATTAATTATTGAAGTTAATTTTGTGTCTATTACTTTCACATATAGTGAAATAGATAAACTGCACAAAACAAACGATGTAAGAGACAACATAATTGAAAATTTTGAGCAATGACTATTGGAGCCAAGCTAATTAGTGCTAAATCATAATCAATCAATACAAAGTATTAACGCTATGCCTTTTATGAGGGAATAATTTGGTGAAGATATCCTTTGAAACTTCCTCTTAGCCTTGTTTATATGATGCAAAATCAAAATTCTCCAAGGATTTTGGTTCTATTCAATGGTGGGTTCACATGAATGCGTGGACTAATTCCTTAACTGATTTTAGGGTGCTTAACCAGTCATATTTTTCAGCCACAAGTTGAACCAAGGAAATATCCTTAATTAGAAGCTGTTGGTGCTACCTGATAGATTACTAGGTAAGGTGTGTCCTTCGTAATGAAGAGCTTAAAGTGTTGCACCAATCTACTATGCTTAATGGTCTTGACGCTCTTTAATTGGGTAGTATTCTCCTATGGAGACTATTCAATGTTTGCGCTTAGCTTGACAAAAATTGAACCTTTTGTTAAGCATCACTACCTTTTATTTGTGTAATGCATCCATTTATGGTAGTATGGGGCCCAACTATATCCTAGGAGTTTCAAGTTGCTTTCTATGTCATCAGTTTGTTTCCTCATTTAATTGTTTTTTCACTTTCCTTGATCCTTCTTGATTTTCATTACCTTTTTTTTTCATAAACTTTGACATAGTCCTTTGGTTGATGCTTGTAGACGCTTAACCTTGGTTGATTGAACTACAGAAAAGACCCCAATTTTTAGCCTTCTGTTGATTTTTTGAGCAAATATTAAAAACCAATTCTCTCAGAGATTTTACTGCGCCACTATTTTCAGCTCAAGAGGATGATGAAGGGCTTGATCTTAGCAGTTTTGATTGAGCTATATAGTGAATGTTATTTGCCACATTGGAATGCATTTCACTCAAAAATTTCATATGTACTTCAAAGAGTTAAAAATTGTAGATTCTTGAAATAAACACCCTAAAAGATGAAAGAAGGAAAAAAAAACCAAACCTATAGAGGTCGTAGTTACAGAACTGTAGGAGTGGGAATCAAGCATTTAAAAAGGCTTGATACTGTGGAATAGGTTGTTGGGTTTAGACTGCAGAATGTATGTTAAGGTTTGAGTCTAAGATCCATCATGTTTGAGCAATACAAGCCACAAGTGTGAAGATTGAAAACATATGGAGCAAAAGCTTATCCTACTGATTGATATGCGAGGACTGTGGAACATCTTGTAATTAACTTTCAGTACAGTTATGGTTGGATATAAAACTTGCTTTCAAACGTGTTTATCTTGTTTGGTGGTTGAAGGGGAGCGAAAATATGTTTTACATGGATGTGCATTGAGATCACCAAGAGAATAAGAAAGTGCTACCTTTTCATTATGCTTACAACTTTTGGCATCATATTACTAAATTATACTATGTTTATGTTTAGCTAAGCTGTCAGCTTTTTGTACCATATTCTGGGCCTAACTCTTACTTCCTTGTTGCCTGTTATGGTCCGGTTGAATGATCTTGTTATGGTTCTTTGTAGAAAGAAGTTGGATGATGGTTTTGAATGATTCTTCACCTTTCTTCCCTTGTTCAAATTACTCATGAAAATTGAGAGCTCATTTGAGAGAACTCTCCGATCTCTTAGACTGTAAGTTTTGGTGGAAAAGACAACTTACGTTTGCTAATTTTCTGTGTATTCAATATATAGGGTACTAGTCTGATAGGTATGAATTACAACTGCTTCAAGCAAATAACTACTCATGACTAATTATAAGAAAAAAAATATTATAAATATATATAGAAAAGTAGGTTGCTTCAGTTGGACTACTACTCCTACTTAATTGTTACCGAATTTGTTTGCTCAAACTTCCCATGAGTGTGGCGCTTGTAAACCTTTGGAGATGTAACATTACTCCCCTGCTCGACAATAAGCTTGTCCTTAAGCACAAAGGAAGGATGCGATTGCTTCAGAGTGGGAACATCCTCCTAAGAAGCATCAGCTAGAGATAGACCCTACCAATGAACTAGCACTTGGGAAATACCATGAATTGTACGATGGTCTAGAATAGCTTGTGGCTAAAGTCATGTCTCATCTTTTGGAAAAAGTGGCAGTGTAGGATGAATAGGCACATCCGCTTGACCATGGAAAGGCTTCAAATAAGAAATGTGAAAAACTGGATGCAAACGAGAGTCTGATGGTAGTGCCAAGCGATAAGCAACTTGGCTTACGCGAGCAATGACACGGAATGGACCATAAAATTGAGGTGATAGTTTGTGGTTGGATCTTTCACGCAAGGAAATTTTACGATAAGGCTGCAACTTTAAGAGTACCAAGTCACCAACAACAAACTCTAGATGTCGATGCTTAGTCATATTGATTTTTCACGTATGATTGAGCTTGGAATAGACGTTCACATAGAGTCTGAAGCATGGTGTTCCAATCACGAAAGAGTGATATCTACTGCAGCCAATCTAGATTTGTTTTGGAGTGTAAGAAAGTAGTCGTGGAGGAGGTCTACCATAGACAACTTCCAATGGAGTGCACTTCAAAGAAGAATGGAAGTTGGTATTGTAACAGAATTTTGCCCAAGAAAGCCGGTCAACCCACTTCTTCGGTTTCTCACTAGTGAAGCAACGAAGATACATCTCCGCTATATGATTGACGACCTCAGTTTGACATGATAAAAAGAGCTGAAGCAGAGTTGAGTGCCATATAATGTAAAGCATTCCTTCCAAAAGGCACTAAGGAAGATGATGTTTCGATGTTAAATGATAGTCCCGGGAAGACCATGTAACTTGACAATCTGGTCAAAAAATAAATGAGCCACAGACACAACAGTATAGGGATAAGACACTGCTAGGAAATGAGCATATTTAGAAAATCAATCAACCACAACAAGGATGACGGATTTTCCTCAAGAATTCGGTAAATCGTCAATAAAGTCCATCGATATATCAAACCAAATCTAAACCGAAATCGGCAATGGTTGCAGAACTCTGGCAAGATGAAGGTGCTCAATCTTATGTTGTTGGCACACTTAGCAAGTGCGAACAAATGACTAAACAACAGATTTCAAGCCTTTCCAATAAAAATTAGCAGCCACACGGCGGAGTGTTTTGATAACCTTCATGACCCATGTTATGAAGTGAAGAAAGAATGGACTCACATAAAGAAGAATGTGGCTGTTAGTAGACTCGATTCTTGAAGAAAATAACTCCATCAATGTACTTCCAAGGACCCACGACTTCACCTCTTTGAATTTTGGCAACAAGATGTAAATCTAGACTGGTGTTAACCTATTGGTAGATATGATCAAAAATACTTACCAAAGGCATAGAAATGGCAAGGAGAGTCTAATCATCCACCTCAGATTGGCAGGATAAGACATCAACCATAACATTTTCCTCACCAGCCTTATATTCCATCGTAAAATCATGACCCAAAAGCTTACTTAACCAACGTTGTTGAGGAATCTTAGTGATATGTTGTTCCAAAAGATATTTAAGACTAAAATGTTTGGTGCGTATGAGAAACTTACTACCCCATAGGTGTGGTTGCTAATGAGATACCACCTTAGCCAATGCAATCGATTCCTTCTTATAAGCGGGAGGACGACAATGTCGATCAGCAAAGGGACTAAAATAAGTAATTGGTCGTCCATTTTGCTGTAATACAGCACCTGTACCTGCATCTGAGGCATCACAATCGATTTCAAATAGCATTGAAAAATTTGGTAAGGCGAGAACTAGAGTCGTGGTCATGGCAGATTTTAATTGCTCAAAGGCTGCGATAGAAGCTAAAATCCGCTTGAAAGAATTCTTCTTGAGCATGGAGGTTAAAGGAGCAGCAATTTTTCCATACTCCTTCACAAATTTGTGATAGTAATCGGTCTAGCCTTGTATGCCTCTGGTACTAGATGGTTGTTGTCATTGGAGCATAGCTTGAATTTTATTTGTTTCTGATAAAATCCCCTTTGCAAAAATCTTATGGCCCAAATATGAGACAATGGGTTGGGCAATAAAACATTTAGATCGCGTCAAGAAAAATTGGTGTTGGCAAAGGATGGAAAAGACCTCATGTAAGTGAGATAGATGTTCCACCCTTGTCCTGCTATAAACAAGGATATCATCGAAGAATACTAGTACAAATTTGCGGAGATAAGGCTAGAAGATGCCATTTGTAAGAGTCTAAAATGTGGAGGGTGCATTTTTTAGACCGAACAACATCACCAAGAACTCAAAATGGCCATGATGCGTACGGAATGTTGTCTTCGACACATCATCTGGATACATACGAATTTGATGATAGCCTGAACGCAAATCCAACTTTGTGAATAAATGAGCACTATGTAATTCTTCCAATAAATCCTCTATAACAGGTATAGGAAATTTGTCTTTGATGGTCCACTCAAAATCTCCAAGTGGAATCCTCTTTTTGCATTGATAAGATTGGAGAAGAATAGGGGAATTGACTTGGGCAGTAAGTCCCTTTGCCAACATCTCATCACATTGCTGTTCAATCTCAATCTTTTGTGAGCGAGGACAACGATAAGGACAAACAACAATTGGGTATGTGCTGCTTATCAAAGTAATTCTATGGTCATAAGAGCGACAAGTAGGTAAGCCAGTTGGCTCTTGAAAACGGTTCTCAAAACTCCAAAAGAAGATGCTGAATTGCTAGTTTAATGTTCTCTAAAGACAACACATGGTGAAAGGAGGAAGGGCCTAAGCCATCGCGAATAAAGCGTAAGCACAACTTCTTAAAATCCCAAACAATGGGTCCCAAAGTACCCAAACAATTAATACCCAACACTGGATCACAAAAGTCAACAGGAAGCAGGTAAAAATCCAAAAGAAACTTATGCTTACCAAGGAGGAAATAGACTTTCTTGCAAAGGCCTAGGCTCTTCAATTTTTCCCCTTTTGCTACAGCTACCTAAAGATGATCCTTCTTGTCAATGATCAAGTCTAGATTAGCTATCAAAGAGGAATCAATAAAGCTATGTGTACTGTTTGAATCGACCAAGACTTGCAGGGATCTTTTGATTGGGGGATAGTTCTCTCAATCTGTATAGTTTGAGGGTGAGGATTTCCTGTAATAGCGTGAAGTGATATTTGTGGCTCTCGGTCACTATTAGGAGGAGATTCCTCTTTCGACGATGAATACTGGAATTCGAAGACGAAGAATAATTGTTTACAACTATGGCATGCGGAGTAAGTTTGATAACAATTATAACAAAGATTCTTTGCACGGCATTTGGCCATTTCAGCCTGCATCGGATGGTTTTCTAATCATCTTCCTGCTCATCGTGTTCATATAACTGCACTAAATTAATGGCTTCAATAGGATCATTTGGTCGCTGTAATTCCACTTCCACTGCAATGGAATCTTGCAACCCATTGATAAAATTGTCCACTTTTTACTCTAGTCGAAGAAAAGAATTGCGGGTTGATAACTTGTCAAATTGACGTTGGTAATCTTTTACAAAACCTGTCTAATGGAGTCTAACCAATTCACCCAATTTGCTACAACTGCTAGAAGGGCCAATTCACCGGAGACAATATGTCTTAAATTCCTCCCAGTCCAAATCAGGTCGATCCTTGTACAATTTTAAGAACCAATACTGAGCATCATCGTCTAGATAGGGTGCCAGCAAGCTCATTTTGTCCTCATTAGAGACTTGCTGATGTTTGAAACGATAATTGCAACGACTGATCCATGACAATGGGTCTACTGAACCATCATAACGTAGGAAATCTATCTTGTAGTGGCGATTTGCACTGTGGCCACTGCCAAGTTCCATACATCCATCATTTTGGCAATTGGAGGGAGAATTACAGTTGACGCTTCCATCCCCCTGTTCATGTCTTCCATGATGATGGTATGCAACCTCATGCATCATCTCCTGAAGATTTGGATGTCATGTCACTTGCTTCAAAAGATTTGGGATTGCTTTCTTACTCTTCGCGATTCCATTCTTGCTCTTGCCTTTGTCGCTTTTGGTCTTAATTATATTGAATTAGAAAGGCTTGAAATTGATTTGGAAACGAACGTTTTAGGTCACCCATAGCAAGAGGCTATGATACCAAGTTGTTATGGTCCTCGTTGAATGATCTTATTATGGGTCTTTGTAGAAAGAATTCGAATGATGGTTCTAAATGTTTCTTCACCTTTCTTCCTTTCTTGTTCAAGTTACTCATGAAATTTGAGAGCTCATTTGAGAACTCTCCGATCTCTTAGACTGTGAGTTTTGGTGGGAAAACCAACTTGCCTCTGCTAGTTTTCTATTTATTCAATATATAGGATACTAGTTTGATAGTTACGAATTACAACTACTTCAAGCAAATAACTGCTCGTGACTAATTATAAATATAGAAACGTAGGCTGCAATTATTAGGCTGCTTCTCTTACTAAATTGTTTCCAAATCCATTTGCTTAAACCTCCCATGAGAGTGGCGCTTGTAAACCTTTGGAGATGTAACATTGCCCTGTATTGAACCGGAGAAAAGAAAAAGTGTTGTGTGGCTCTTCTATTTGGCAACTTACTCAATGCATGTTTTCAAAATTTATTCAGTTGCCAACTATTTGTGCTCATAGTTAGCAGTAAGAATTTTTCATGTTGCCAACTATTTGTGCCCATAATTAACAGTGTGAAGATGTGAGAAGATTATATTTAGGGACTATTAAAAAAAAAGAAGAAGACTTAAGCAATAATAGGAGAGATGATAAAAAAGAATATGGTTTTGCTAGAACTTACTGACGACTTGACTCTCAATAGGAAACTTTGGCGAAATAGAATAAATTAAAGATATTAAATGAAGAAATACTTTTCTTTTTTTGTTAGGTCTTTTGAATTTGTCCATCGATTCTTGTATCTTATGTTTAGCATGAACACCTTTATCTATAATACTTTCTCCTTAGTATCTTTTTTGATATTTTTTATCTTTAATTTATTATTTATTATTCATTAGTATTTGTATTTTATTTATATTATTATTTCATCATTTTTTTATTTATATTTGCATTATTATATTTATTTGAAGTTTGAATTTTCTTGTTTTTATTTTATTCTATCGATTCCTTTTAATAAAATTATTTGTTTACATTTTTGGCTTTTGTTTTTCTTTAAATAATTTTATTTTTTTCCTTTTTGTGAGTTTATTAGAAATAATCTCTCTATTAGTTATGAGTAAGGCTGTGTATGATTAGACCTATCTAAATCTTGCATCACAATAGAATTTTTACTGAGATGTTATTGTTGTAATCAACAGTTAAGCTCTTGCTTCCTCCTTGACCTATGTTGAATTGGGAAAAGAAAAATAGTATTAAGCAACAGCACCAACTGGCAACCAATTAAAGTCGTATTCACTAAATGCTTTACTAACCTCAGGGTGCTTCGGCTTTCAAGGACTCTATAACCTTTGTAGTTCTTATGATTTATGAGATTGGCAACCTATTAAAGTTGTGTTCACTAAATGCTTTACTAACCTGAGGGTACTTGGGCTTTCAAGGACTCTATAACGTTTTTAGTTCTTATGATTTATGAGATTGGCTTAATAAAAAGTTGGTAAGTGAAGTTGTAAAGGAGTTGGGTTGTGACAGCGTATGATACTCTTTATGAACACGACATTTTACAAATTTCTCAGAAATTAATACGAGATGAAGGGTTTTATGGGCTTTTGAATATCATGAACCTATTCTACTTTTGGGTTGCCTTTAGATGTTTATTTGATTTGAAGTATTGCTTTTTGCAGAGTGTTCTTGGCCTCGTCCTAAACCCCCTGTGCGAAATATGGTTGCAGGTGGACTATTCATGCACGCCTGAGGAAGTGCAGCAGCATTTCCAATCATGTGGAACAGTAAATAGAGTCACAATTCGCACGGACAAGTATGGTCAACCAAAGGGTTATGCATATGTAGAATTCCTTGAGGCAGAGGCTGTTCAAGAGGCTCTTAATCTGAATGAATCAGAATTACATGGTCGCCAATTGAAGGTAATTTAATTTTTGAATTTACAGTTAAAAGGTCTGACTACTATTTCTTTTTGCTCTGGCTTCAAAATCTTAGTCCCTTTTGGGGGTTTGTCCTTTTTTGCTGTTATCCAAGGTAACTGCTAAGCGGACCAATGTACCTGGAATGAAACAGTTTCGCCCTCGCAAATCCAATCCTTACATGGGTTTTGCACCCAGCAGCACATACATGCCACGTTACTTTTATGCTCCTTATGGATATGGGTATATTTCCTCAAGTTGCTCAAAACTTGTATACTTCTAGGTGTTCTTCCCTTTTCTTTGCGCTTAAAATGAGTAATAGTGGGCCAGTACCATTTTTTTTTTCCCCTTGTTGCAGTAAGTTTCCACGATACAGAATGCCTATGCGATACAGCCCATACAATTGAAGGCTGTTTTGATTGGGAGAAGATTAATGAGAGATAGATACAGTCAAAGAAATACTATTGTCTGATTTTTGTTAGTCTGCAAGAGTTGAGACATTACCTGTATTATGTAACAATGTTGGCCCCATTTGCAGAGCCTCATATATAGATGTTGCTCAAGCTTACCTTACACCTACACGTTATTTGCTCAAACATAACCTGTATCAAAAACCACTTGCATATATTACAGGTTTCGACATGTTCTTTTATAATGGTGGAATTCGCTGACTTGAACATTGTAACTTTCATGAAGTTCAATTTTTGCAACATTGTCTTGATCGATTTTGTGTTAGTTTCATGCGACAAACTTTCGGCCACCTGGAGCAATCACAAGATTTCCAAAGAAGGTATAATGTTGGGATGTTCACAAAAGCTGAAGCATTAAAGTCCGGCTATAATGTGTATAGTCGAGATATGTCATCGATACGTGAGAGTGCACCTGAAAAGGTCATTGTTGTCCCGTGGAAACTGCCAATTTTACTTATTATAGGGAGATCAAATCATTGCAGTTGCAGAAATGACTGTGGGTTGTGACAGTGAAAAGGGTTATGAGTTACGGTGTGGAATCAAAACTATAGTCCGTTGATCAAGTACAAGTTGTGACGAAGTGTGTTACTTTATATAACTCCACAGGTTCTTGATAGGGAAGGAGAAGTTTGAAGAATTGTCTTTCGCAATTATGGTGGTCCCTTCTCGGTGCAATGTTGATGGGCATTTGAAAGAGGACAGTTTAAAAACAAGTGCTGCGAACATCAATTCAGAGAAAGATGTAAAATACTTAGTGTTACTCTACTCACAAGTAGTGTCTGTGATTCCATTTCTATATCTAAGCTTCATCAGATAGTCAAGCTGAATAGTTTACATCATCAGGTATATATTTTCTACCAAAAACTTTAGTACCGTTCTATCCTCACCGCAAGAACAAGTTTAAAGATCTTAAAAGTTTTTTTAATAAATATTTTTTTTGTTACATCCTTTAGTTAAAAGTCTTGCATTTAAAAATATTTATGGATGGAAAAAAATTATAGATTATTATACTCTATGAAAGATTTTTTAAGAAAAAGCTTTAATAAGAATGTTTTCGTTCATAAAAATAATAGATATGTGAATTTATGTATATATATTAAAAACTTAATAGTGTTAACCAAATATTTGTTTGAAAGAATTACAGGAAAAATAACATATATAAAATATTTATTATAGTATCTAAGTATAGTATTTTAAAGCAAACCTAAAAAGATACATTAATTATTTCAATTATCTAATAAAACTAATAATAACGAATGATATTGAAATCAATCGAGAAGACTTGCAAAAGTTTTAATCTATCAGCTTTAGAAGAATTTTACAGTATGTATGAACAAATAAATTATAAGATGATAATGTTAAATATATGTCAAACTATCCAAAAAAAAATCAATTTTATTTTAATTCCAAATAAACAAATAATAAGCGCTTCATTGTGACGCTATCATAACAAATCCTGGGTCGAAGGCTTTTTCTTTTTTTCTTTTTTGGTAAAAGGTATTTTCTTTTTTAACATATCATCTCTATCAAATAGTGCTAATTAACCTCATTAGATTTCACATTTTAGCAAGACTTTTACTTTAAGTGTTGTTGTTTTGGGTAACGAAGGATATGATTCCGCAATGTCCAATAATTATTCCTGTAAAAAGATCATTTGTATTAATAACAAATACATCAAACCTAAATTTATAAAATAATGAAATTATATAAATATGTTACATTTTATATTTTGTGTTTTAATTCCATTAACTTCATATCCCTTTTACGAGTCTTGGACCATGTTTGTCATATAATATCATCCTTAGATTACAAACGCGGAATTTTATCATATATAACAAAGCATAGTAAAAAATTCTAAATTATTTTGATTACCGTTTTAGAAAGAAATTCTCCAATGAGTTTAGAACAATGACTATTACTCAGATTACTCTTATTTTTAAATTTTAACTTTACTTTTTATCAAACAAAGAGAAAAAAGATTTTCTAAGAAAGAAATGATTTAATAATTTTCTTATACTGTATAAGAATATACTTCTAATCAGTCTTTCTTAATTTACTTGTCTTTTACTTCGACGATCCTTCTTTTTTATAGCTTCAGCCTATATGTTTAAAAGATTTCACACATTTCTTATATAAATTTGATCTCCAACGAGTCTATCATTTTATTTTGTTTTTTGAGAAGCTAGATTTAAATCATGCATAAGAACATACTTCTAATCAGTCTTTCTTAATTTATTATCTGTTGGACCGTCATGCATGCGATGGTGATGAGTAGCTTTTGGATCTGCATCTCTACCTTCTGAGCAGATAAAAGTTTAATCAGTATAGGAAAATTATCTTTGCCCCTCAAGTTCCTTGGTTGCACCGTTGAAGAGTAAATCCCAGCATCCTTTACATTTCTCTATCTGTAGGTGTTGTGTTTCCTGCTTGCATGTGTGACTAGCTTGCACAATTCAAATTATCTGAGATAAGTTCCTATTTCCTTGTTGAATTGGTTGTCCAATTATCTGCATGACTTTCTTCACTCAATTACATCGTAATGTCTGCATCTCTACTTAACTTGGATAATTTCCTGGCTTATGATGGTTGTGGAATTCTCCATTTGAGAACTATTTCTCGATTGTACGCTAGGTTGCTTTGATGAGTTAATACCTGCACCCCTACGAAATTCACTGTTGTGATAGTTAAGCTTTGTATGTCACTTAGATTCCCTTTCAATACAACAGAAATAGCTTTAGACAATATACAAAAACGTAACTATAAATATAATAATTGTTGCCTTTTTATTAAGACAACAGAATTCATACTTTTAAATAAAGTGACGCTACTATATATATAAGGCAACAACATTTCTTAATTAGGCAACTAAAATAAATATTGCTCCAGGTTTTGAGTAAGGGAACAAAATAGTTTCAAACTATAGCAATAATATTGAATAGATATTGCAACAATTGAAGTCTTCATAAGACAATAAAGTGATTTTTTTAGACAATGATGTATAACAACAAAAACAACAGTTGGTTCTTTTGTTACTAATAATATGTTAAAGCAAAAGCAAACTCTTGTCATTAATTAATAGGCAATATCTATATATACATTAAAAGCAATATACATACATTAATGTATGTCTTAATTACATATGTACTATCTAATGTAAACGACAAAAAAATTATATTTATATATGCTATATAGTTCATAAGTACTTGTAAAATTCAATCTTTAACATATTTAAAAACAAAAAAATTAGTAACTAAAATATTCACCTACATTATCTTCCTCCATTTCATATGGAATATTAAGTGATTAATGTAAATACTAAATAAAATCAAAATGTATGGGCCCTCCAAAATCTTTCACCAAGTGCCTCTTTGTCCACTTCTAATCATCACCTCCTACAAAAAAGAAAAAGAAAAAGAAGTAAATTAGAATTGCAAAACTACTATGCTCGTAAACATGTTGATATATTTAAAGAATGAAATACTAACTGCTTTATTGGTGACCTCAACTTAATCAAGCCAGATAATATACTCTAAAAACTAACAACGCAATTATTTGATTCTTTTATGAACAAATTCACAAAGCATAAATATAAGCAATTAATCTTAACAAAAAGGATAACAAGATAATATACAAAATTAGTGAATTAAGGAAATTTGTTATATGATATTCTTCATGTTGATATGTATGGCTTGGAAGAATAGAAGACTCCTTTCTTGATTGACTAGGTATAATTAATTTACAAAACATGTTTATAATGGTAGTGTTAGCTTGCCGAAGATGAGATTGAATGAGGGAGAACATTTTTTTCATCATTTCTTCTCTATCAGCTTTATCTCGTACTAGTTACAAGTGTTCAACTTTCTCTTGTTCTAATTCCTTTCTCATTCTCCCCATTTCAATTTCTACTTTTTGGTTCATCTCTTCATCGAACGCATTCTTAATGAACTGCAAATACTCACTAGGAATTTTGTATAAGACTTCACTTGCCATATTATTTTCTTTCAAGCTAGATGCTCTCACATCCCTTTTAGAAACTTTATTACGTCCAGGCACTATGACTCCCATATCAACCACAACTTTACCAAAAATTCAACTATCATTTTTCCTTTTGTACTTCTTCAACGTGAGCCTATAAAAGAAAATTTGCAGTCACACTAATAAATACATGCGCCATATATTGTTACAAAAACCTACTATAATTCCAATTGTACTAGAAATAACTCATTTTGACAAGAAGAACAGATCAACAATATAAAAAACAAATGAAATTGGAATCAGAAACATATGTAATAAGCAATAAATATTAGCATCTTAATAAAAGTAGCCATTTATGGAAACAATTGTTATCCTCTTTTTCATTTTGCTATCTAAGGAAACAATTGTTAATTATAATTTTGAAATAATTTAGAAAATTTAAACAGTTTTTTAATAGATTAGAACTCGTTGAAGAACTTACCAACTTAGCATATATACTTGCAAAGCTCTTAGGACCAACTGTGTGTATTTCAGTTTGTTGTTTTCTATTTTGAATATTTATTTCAACAATTAATTTGCTACACATTAAAGCATTATATTAATTAAAAATCATGTAACTAATTCGTAAAAAGTACTAATAATTATCATACCTTCACATCTGAATGATTCCAATAAGAAATATCGTGTTTCTAAGTTCTTGCAACTGTTTTTTAAGTAATCCATAAAAAATTTCATTAGAAAATATATCTAAAACAAATTTGGTTTCCATTATTAAAAATCGCTTGAAAATCATAAGTAAAAATTTTTCCATGCATACATTGCCTCTGGGATAACATGAGTCAAAAAGAATAATAAATATGATATTTGATAAACAACTTAACCAAATGTCTAGGTATAGAAGTCTATAGATTTTTTAACTTTTCGACCGTCATAGCTATTAACGTATTTATCCTCAACCAACTACATCTCAATTAGAAAGCATGAATATGGGGAACATTAGTGGTGTCACCTTTTCCAATATTCAAAAGCATAAATTACCACTCCTACATTATTTATTAATAAAGCAAACAGTGTAATCAAAAACAAAAGACTAAATGCTGCGTCATAACACAAACATGCCATTTTCCACACTCAATCCTAGTTTTAACATTTTTCCATATATTTTCTGCCATCCAAAATAAAAATATACGTCTGAAGCTAATTATTTGAAATAAAAACAACCACTATAGTTTAATTACATAGTTCAAAATGATGGTCGTACTCACTAATAACTACCATTCTGCTCAAAAACCACCTCTTTAAGATCAAATAGCTTACGGCATCATTCTTTTTGGTTTCTTTACAAAACTTAGTCTATTCTGTTTAAGCCGCCTCTTCTTCCTTGCCATTGTTTCAGGAAGTGTACTTCCCAACTCTCTTGTAATCACACTATATTTCATTCATAATTACTTATACAATGATAAAGGGATTATACCAAACAAATGATTCTCATAAAGGTGAAGAAAAACCAAGCTTGATAGCTTTCCAAGTACCATAAGCAAGAGAGCTTAATAACTTCATTTTGGAAAACTAGAAACAAAAATACCACAAGCAAGGGAGCTCTAGCACCTTCAAATTGATAATTAAAGCAAGCGAGTGCGTTAACTATCAAGCCTAGAATAGGAAAGTATTAATTAGTTTTCACTCACAAAATCCCTCGACACATGATAGGAACAATTAAGAGCAAAACAATGATTTTATTAATTTTCTCACAATTCCATGCACTATAAGAACATTTATATCGTAAAATTACTCTTCTTATAGCACTTACCCAAAAGGAAACGAACACCATATAAATGATCTATACAATTCATATATGAGATCAGGATTTTAAAAAAAGGTAGAAAAGGAATATGATGCCACCAACACAATTGGAAAGTCTTCCTTTAGTAGTTTTTTATCTAATGAAATCCACCTGTGAAAGTGCAACAGTAAGTAGAGGTAAAGACTAAAAGGTTAAAAGTATTGTAATTGTATACTTCCTTGTAAATTGTTCTCTGCAAATTTCAGAAACTATAGAGAAGAAAAGTTGTCAATCCAAGGTGTGGTATAGCTTATGGGAGATTGTTATTCCAAAAATTCAAAAGGGGTAGTTATGTCAATGAGTTGAGTTATTCAATAATTTCTCATTTTATCATGTTTAGTGATATAATTATTTATATGCATTCATTTTCTTATACATATTTAGACGTATATGATAAATTTCATGAAATAAATATAGATTGCAAATGAAATTATGATAAGATCATAATTATGAGTTCATATTGCATTTATGTATTACCTATAAATTTTTCCTAGTCATTGTTTTATTAAAACTAGACACTAATAGAGCATAAAAATACTAACTCACATTATGTTTCTTCTTGGTGAAGGAAGTAGTCCATTTTGTAGATTAAAATATAAAGATATTTAAACAAATGTGTGGGTGATTATTAAAAAATCACTGAACTAACCTCATATGAGAATTCCTGTTAGAACATCACTTATGTGTCTATAAACATTCTTGATGTGATAATAGTATAAGTGATTCTTTAACATAAGATCTCCAAAGTATTTCGTACAGGGATTGTTATGTTTTAATAATACTTATGAACTATTCAAGGATAGTTCAATTGGTAGTCATTAGATATTGCATGAACTATATGGAGATAGTTGAGTAATCAATATATGATTCATCACTTTAAAGTGATTAGAAGTAATGTTCAACTATTCTCAATTAGCATTAGTCAACGAAATCTTTAGCCAAGGTGGAATAACACTTTGAAAATTGTTTTGAAATGTCAATAGTTAAATCAATTAATAATGGTGGAGAACTAATTTGAATGACTTCAAATAAAATATACATTAATTCAATACTTTATGTCTAATAAGAACAATGTATGATAAAATAATTGAATTATTTAGAAAAATCATTGATGAAAAGGTTAGTCAAAACCCCTTTGACATTCTTAAATAATTGGGTAGTCATGATGTGTTAGTTAAATGTCAATGTTGTTCCATAAATATAAATTATTTTAGAGAATTAAAGATAAATTAAAGGAGTTTAATTTATCTAATTCTAAATCTAATTTATGATTATAATATATATCCATTTTTTTAACATATTTAGGAACCTAATAAGTCACATATAAAAAATGAGTTGAAAAGAGAAAAAGTGTTTTAATCAAGTTGAACTTAATTGTAAAGTTTAAGAAACCTTATGATTAAATATGAAACCTATAATAAATAAGGGTCAATATCAGATGTTGAATCATATTTGAGTAAAATTGATATTTACTTAGAATCAACGATAATTCTAGTTAAAGTTTAATTGAAATTAGAATTTTATTTTAATTAAATTTCTAACATGTCTATAACATATTATAAATAGGCCTAGGCTTCAGGGAGTTAACACTTCTTATCTAATCATCTCTACAATAGCTATATAGTTGTCTCAATACATTTTATAGACACTTATATGACTCACTACAAGAAAATTGTAGTTTAGCGACGGAAAATACCGACGGAATAACCAAATATTCCGTCGGTATTAAGGTTACCGACGGAATATAACGACAGTGCGAAAATATCGGTGATACGGCCGTAGCTAAATTTACCGACGGAAATTTAGTGAGCCTCGCTAAATTTAACGACAGACCAAGAAGTACCGTCGCTAAAGTTTACCGACAGTGCAAACCAATTTCGTCTGTAACTTAGCGACCGAAAAAACATTCCGTCTGCAAAATTACCGACGGAAATAAACGTACCATCAGTACATTATCTTCATAATTACCGACGGATAAGTTAATTTCCGTCGGTATATACGATAACAATATACCGACGGATACTTCATTTCCGTCGGCATAAACGATAGCAATATACCGACGAAAATGAGCTTATCCGTCGGTAATGGTTATTATTAAATTTTTTTCATTTGTATTTTCATTTTATTTAATTATATTCAATTACATTTAATTTGTTAATGATCGTAACATATAAATTATATTTAGTTCA
>JAOSBN010000005.1:16754327-16796579 GCA_027563595.1 Erythroxylum suave
CAATAATAACAAAGTTTACCTCAAGAAGCTCAGAGGAAAATCCAATAGAGAGAAGACAAGTGAGAGTGGTGAAGGAAAGGGGGGGTCGCGGCCATATAAAGCCGCTCGTTTACCGACGGAACACTCCATTCCGTCGGTAAATTAGGGTTACGCGTGCACAAACGTCGATGCGTGCCGACAGTTACCGACAGAATGGAGTGTTCCGTCGGTAAATTGGCACCAAATTCAAGCGGGATAAATTCAAATACCGACGGAACACTCCATTCCGTCGGTATTCACACATTCTGGAAGAATCCAAAACTGTTGACTGGACGATATACCGACGGAACGAGCTTTTCCGTCGGTGAGATTGCTATCTACTCACCGATGGACAGATACTATCCGTCAGTGAGTTGATTGCATTATCACCGACGGACGAGCCCGTTCCGTCGGGAATCAAGCATTCTAGACGATTTACCGACACGCTAAGCTCGTCCGTCGGTGATATTGCAATCAACTGACCGACGGACTGATACTGTCCGTCGGGAACTCAAGTTTTGAATGAACGTTACCGACAGAAAAATATTGCTGTCGGTGGTAGGTTTACTAAGTCACCGACGGAAAATGTTTGTCCGTCGGTGAAGATGTTTGTTGTAGTTGAATGTTGCGACGGTATCTTCTATTCCATCGGTACCACATTTTTCGTATTCCAGAATTTCCTATTTGCCGACGGACATATTCCTTCTCGTCGGTATATGTACCGACCGTATCAGGACCGTCGGTGTGTTACCGTAGATAATAAAATGCGCGAACGTTTGGCGCATTTTTTACCGACGGTTTCTTGACGGCGTCGCTATATTCCGTTGCAAATATCAGTTACAAAATTCTATACCGACGGTTGCATTTTTCGGTCGAAAACGAGGCCATATTGCCGACGGAATTGCTATTTCCGTCGGTAAATAGCGGCGGAAATGTTTCCGTCGGAAAGTTTCTGCCGCTATTCATTCATTTTCTTGTAGTGACTACAATGTTTGATATTAACTGATTTTAAAAATAGTTCCAAGGAAAAGATAAGAAAATATTATCAAACTTTACAATAAGGTACAAACTAATATTCATATTTTATTATATGTTATATATTAACCATGTTATAAAAATTTAACTAATCTTAGATTTCGAGAAATTATACAAAAAAAGTTCTGTTATTATTCTACTATGAGTGGATCAAAATTTTCCTAATTTCCTAACAATAAGTTAATATGCATTGTATCTACAATGTGCAAGTCATCTAGATTGTCAAAGTTGTCACCTTTGTTAATAATCTTGATTGCTTCTTTGATACCTAATACAATTGAGCTTGAAAACAGGAAGCAACTAAAGGAGCATACATGAAAAGAGACTAGGTTCACTCCAATGATTGCACTAGCGATGCAAGAAGCGTGAGTGACTAGGATGTTGGTCAGGCTATAGTTGGAATGTTGTTAGACCCCTAAGTCTAAGATAGCAGAATCTTGTGGGCATTGGCGAGCCTTGACCAATGTTTAACACCTGGAATAATGGAATAAGGTAAAGACTTACAAGGTAAAGGTGAAAAGGGGCAATGTCAGGCGCTAGCATTCATTGCTAAACATTGGCAGAAATCTTCGATGAGATGCAAGATTTAGATGTTAGATCAAAAAAAGGTTTAAGTTCAACATCCAGTGGAAGATTAGCTGGATCACATGCATGATGGGAATACGCAAGATTTCCAAGGTAACTTAGCAAGTAAATCAAGCATAGTTTGAGTTTTAGTAGAGTTTCTGACCTTGTACGAGTTAACTTAGCTAAGGTTGGGTTCTTGATGGACTAAGGGCTTAGTGTTTACTCAAATGGACAAACTATGGCTAATAGAGATGGCATGGGAAAGCATTGGCTGGACCAGTGAGCTATTGGCTTGGATAACTCATCATCAACGGATAGAGATGTATGAAGGATAAACATCAACTCTAAAGGATAAAGACCACACGAGAGGATCATCTGAAGATAATGAACATCTTCATGGATAAGGAAAGATAATGTGTAATATTTTATCTTGTTATTACGATTTAGCTTAATCATATTGGATAGAGTCCTAAATGGACGGGAAGGTCATTCTATTGGTAAAGGTGATATAATCTGGTAAGGATATGATAGGATAAGATGTGATCTTAGCTAGTATTCTGTTATGATTCTAACTTTTTCATCTGGAAGTGCCTATAAATAACTTATTTGAGCCTTGCTCTTCTCAATAAGAGAGTGTGTGAGTCACAAAGATTGATAGATCATCCTTTGTAGACTTTGAGGGAAGTAATAAAGGGTAGCATTTTGCCATGTCTCTTTCATGCTCTTATTGTTGCCATGAATATTGAGTTCTTTTGTAATTTCTTACAAGGGAGTGAGAGTGAGACACTGCGACGGTCATGAGGCATTTGAGAACAAGTAGGTTGGTCAACGATCACGCGGAAAAGTTGAAGCTTGCTTTAGCAGACCTGACTGAGATTGTTGTATGAAAGGGTTGGTGCAACTAGTAGTTGGTGCTTGAAGGAAAACCTTGTAACAACCAGTATTAGAGACAAATTTAGATATGACGAGAGGCAGCAATTTGACAAATCATGTCAATGTAGTAGAAGCACTCATTAGGCTGATTCCTTAAAGGGAGGAGGAGGTGACATCTTACAATGCTCAATTTGAGATGATGGAAGCACGAATTCAACAATTGTAGCATCAAACAGTAGAGTTGATGAAGGCACAAGAGGATTCTAGATTCGTGATCACGATCCTAAGGTGTGTCATTGTAACACAAGATGTTGGACACGTGGAAAGCCCTTTGGTGAAGGTATGAGAGATACAAGTTTTCGACGACAAGCAGAGTGTTGATGGAACTCAAAAAATTTTTGTGAGACATGAAATAGTACTTTACATGAATCGGAGAAGGTGTCAATCACAATGGTGTATTTAGTGAAGGATGCAAAACTATAGTGGAGAATGAGTACCTCAAACAACATCGGTGCAATTAAACCTCCCATCGACACTTGGGAGAAGAGGAAGAAGGAGTTAACAGATCAGTTCCTCCCTCACAATACTTTATGGCTCGCGAGGGAAGCATTGAAGAGGTTGAAGCAAGACAATTTAGTGCAACAGTATATGAGAAAATTCACATCTTTGATGTTGGACATGCAGAACATGTCAAAAGAGGACAAGTTGTTTAACTTCATAAGCTGCTTATAAGGTTGGGCGCAAATAGAGCTTAAGAGGCAAAACATGAAATATCTTCCAAGCGAGATAGCAACTATTTATGCCTTAATGGATCTTTAAATGCCACCACCAATTCGAACTAACTACTAAGGCAAGAAGAATGGTGGAACACGGAATGGCTCGAAGAAAGGCAAGAAAAAGGTAGATGAATCTTCTCAAGGTAAGTCCGAGAAATAATCAAAACGAGATATTACTTGTTTCATTTTTGAAAGGTTGCACTTTGCTCGTGAACACCCAACATGGAAGGTGGGTGAGGAGCAAGTAAATACCATGCAGTGAAGGATCAAGGAGAAGTAGAGGAGGACTCGACAGAAAAAGTCTACCTCAGTAGTTATGCTACGTTGGGCGCAATAAACCTTGTGAAGGAATGTTCGAACAAAAGCAAGGATGAACTCGATAGAGAGGGAATATAGTATGCGGGAGATATGCTAATGATAAAGGAGTCTTCAAGGAAACCAAATTCGAAGGAGTGTCCAAAGATTATTTTAATGAGGGCGTCGAGTTCTTCTAATAGGGTGGTTTGTTAGACCCTTGAGTCTGAGATAGCGGAATCGTACGAGCATTGGCAAGCATTGATCAGTGTTCGATATGCGGAGCAATGGAACAAGGCAAAGACTTGCCAGGAGACAAGGATGAAAAGGGGCAATGTTAGGTGCTGGCATGTATTGGTGCACATTGGCAGAAATCTTCGCCGAGATACAAGATTCGGATATAAGGCCAAAAGAAGACTTGAGATGGACATCGAGTGGAAGGTTAGCTTGATCACATACATGAAGGGAATATGCAATTCCAAGGTGATTTAGTAAGTAAATCAAGCATGATGTAAGTTGTGGTAAAGTTTCAGACCTTGTACTAGTTGAATTGGTTAAGGCTAGGTTCTTGATAGACTTAGGACTTAATATGTACTCAAATGGACGAACCATAGCTAATAGATTTGGAATAAGAAAGCATTGGATAGACCAGTGTGCTATTGGTTTAGATGACTCCTCATCAATGGATAGAGATGAGGAGATCTTGGATAATGTGGTAGATAAGACTACGAAGGATAAACATTAGCTCTAGAGGATAAAGACCACGAGGGAGGATCATCTGAAAATAATGGACATTTTCGTGGATAAGTATAGATCATGTGTAATATTTTATCTTGTTATTTTGATGTAGCTTGATCTTACTAGATAGAGTCCTAATTAGATGAAGATGTCATTCTATTGGTTAGTGTGATGTAATCTGATAAGGATAAGATAGAATATGATGTGATCATAGCTATTAGAGTTCTATTAGGATTCTAACTTCTTCATTTAGAGGTTCCTATAAATAGCTCATTTGAGTCTTGTTTTTCTCAAGAAGTGAGTGTGTGAGATGCGGAGATTGAGAGAGAATCATTTGCATACTTTGAGGGAAGTAATAAAGATTGACATTTTACCGTATCTCTTTCTTGTTCTTATTATTGCTGTGAATATTTAGTTCTTTTATAGTTTTCTTATAAGAGTGGGAGATTAAACACTGACAGGGTCGTGAGGCGTTTGAGAATAAGTAGTTTGGTCGACGGTCATGGGAAAAAGCTTAATCTTGCTTTAACAAACCTAAGTGAGATTGCTGTGCAAAAAGACTGGCGCAACTAGTGAATAAGTTGGTATTCGAAGGAAAACCTTACAAATAATTTGTGAGACTAAGAAATAATAATAATGTAAACAAAAAGTTGACACTGAAAAATCAATCAATTTTCATTATATGAACTATGTGGAGGAGGAAGAAATATTTTTGGACAGTTTATAAATCATATAGGTATTATTTATTAATTTTATTGTTTGCGGAAAGAGAGAAAAAGAACGAAGGAGCATTGATATTAAAGTAGTCATTGCTGGAAACTTTAGCATCGAAATCATCCAAAAAAAAATGATAGAACATTTTTTTGGCAAGAGCAAGACTAACATGATAATGTTAAGAGTATCAAAAATCATTCTCCCCTCCTCTCTTTTGCGCCATAATGAATTCTTGATTTTCTTCTTATTCTTTTTTTCTTTTAACCAATATTTTTTGTTTTAATTAAAATTTAATGAATACATAAAAGTATTTTAATAAGTTAAATTTACTAAAACTTGTTAGTTAATAATATTAATGACACATCTAATTTTTCTTTTACTCCTATTTGTAAATATTAGAAGTTTAATTTAAATTTTTACTCCTATTTATAAAAATACTAAAATTCTCGACTGAGAAAAACCGATATAGTAATCTCATAACCCTCTTTCAACTCTTACGAAAAAATAACCAAATTAGGGTTTCCTCTTCTAGGTTGTTTCCGAAGGCATGCATTGTCTCAACGCCTAACAGGTGCGGATTTCATTGCATCACTTTTTGATCATGTAGGTCTGAATCTAAATCTTCTTTCTCTTTCGAAATTCCTCAAAGATTCTGAGCTTTAGATGTTTGGATCTTCAAATACACCTCGACACTAGTAGAGCAGGAAGAGAGTTGGTGATCAAACCTCTCCATGTTAAGGTGGGTTGCTTTTTTAGGTAAGAGACTTTCTTTACACATATATCTACTTCCAGCATGTAAAACCTTGCTTAGATGTTTAAGGAAAGTAATATACTGGTTCTACAATCCGATGCCATGTTCTTGAGAATAATGATTTCTTTAGTCTCATTGATTACTTATATGATAAGTTCTGCAGTTGATTTATACCTGGCTTGAAATCTTCTAGCATTCCTCTCTTTCTAGATTATTTGCACACAATGACTCTTTACTACTGAGTATAGTTGCTTCTCAGTCTAGCCAATGAATGATATTGGTTATAGAATTTTGAAAATTTTCATAAGCATTTGTGCTTCACTTGTCCCAAATAACTTCAGTCATTAAACACATGAAGAATAGGTGATACTTGGATTCTTCATGTGCAGAACATGGATGGCAATATCTATTTATTTGTAGATATGAGAGTCTGTCAGCTGTATTAAGTCTATTTCAAATGATGAGTCGAAGAAACAAGGAAACATTGGAAGGTAAAACATGGTAACCAAAGAAACAAGAAAACTTTGGGAGGTAAAACATGATACTAGATGTTTTTGTGTCATTTCACGTCAAGATTTATTTGTCTAATCAACTGTTTTGTGAGCGTGATCGACAACCTAAAAGTAGGTTGATCTTTCTAATAAAAAGTGTCAACTTGTGGTTGTAAATACCTGAAAATATCGGGAACATCCAAGAATTACCTTTAATTAAAGAACTCAACTTAGTTTGAGAGAAAAAGGCAAGGGAGTTCGTAGTCGTAATTTGGGCATGCTTAAGAATGATCTTATCCGTTGGCTGACAGTGGGTCCAAAGTCTAAGGAATTGATCAAATAGGCGATGGGGAACCCGGTCCACCCTCTCGTCGCTTTACTCATCTCTAAAGCTATGTTTTAGTTAGGGTTTTATAATATAATAAAATGAGATATAATACGTAATTTTATATTTTATAGAACGAGAGAAAAGAGAAAAATTTTATTTATTTTAAATAATAAAAATAAAAAATTTAATTTAAAATATAATATAATATAATTATATTACATTATAAATCATTCAATTAAATAATATTTTCTTATATTATATTATAAATTCTTTCATCCTTTCAAATAATAATATTCGAATATTACGTCCTTCTATATTATTGCGCAAGATTTCATTCCATTCAAACTTTACATCTCAAAGTCCTTCGTCCTTCTGCGCAACTCTTTACACGTGTTCATTCTCTACAATCCCCTAAAACAAACAAACCCAAACCCACTTTTGCAAGAGTAATCATTATTCTAGACACTATACAATTCTTTATTACGTTTGTTCCAAGAGAACTTACATGTCATCGTCGTAACAACAAAGTCCCCCGTGAAGTGTACAAAACCAAAGCTAAAACATACAATCTTTAGTGTGGAACATAAAAATAAACTAAACGCTACCACTTGATACATCAACCCCCGTACCATATTTACTTTGCATTACATCATTTCTATCATGATTTTAAGCCTCGAGATGCATCTTTCTATAAACATCTTTTTCCTACTTGTGACCGTCACACGAGAGTTTTGCACGCACTTGTCTGGGGGTCCCATATAGCCGGCAACATAAACTTCCGTCCATTGAGGCCGTGTGCGTTGTAGCTGGCACCGGTGATCTTATCCACAAGGACTCGACCCGGATATCCCGGGTAAGACCCTGACCCAAAAATCCCGGTGCAAGCAGATACTGCCTCGAGCGGCGCTGTGGGTGGGCCCTGGAAGTAGCCACCGTTAAACGGGTTGGTAACGGTGTTAGCCAAGAGGGTCGCCAAGTTGATGATCATGCCGTCAACTCCTACATCGCCATTGGGCGCCACCAAAGGAGGAGTCTGTGGACCATACAGAGGCTGGTGAAAAGGCCAAGCACATTGACCTGGGCACTGAGTCTCCGAGTTACCGACCCAGACGTAGGTACCTCGGGTCGACCCGCGAGAGGACCCATGAGTCCCGCACCTGCTCATGCAAAACCCATCAACGGCAACGTCTTTGGAAGTCAAAACCACGTTGATGGAGTCAATGGCGAAGTTAACTTTAGAGGCCAGAGCCAGTAAGTGCGTGGTTTTGAGAAGCTTCCCAAGAGTGTAATCCTCGTGCAGGATTTGGTGGCCGACCTTAAGCGTGCGTGAGCCTCCGTGGTACTTCGAGGTGGTCCTCCACCAGAAAGAGGCGGATGGCAGCGGAGCTCTGTTAGGGGTGAGAGAGTTGACAAAATCGACGATTATGGAGCGTTGGATGGGAGTGAACGTGCCGTACCAGATAAGATTAACGGTGATGTTGCCATTCAAGAGAGCTCCATTGTGGTATTTGAGAACCAGAGGCTGTTCTTTTACTAAAACCGAAATAGAATGGTTGATGACGAAACAGAAGCAGAGGAAGAGAAGAGTGGTAGAATGGTAAATAGAGGCCATGATTCAGGTCAAAGCTTGTAGTGGGCAGAGAGAGCAGGTTTGGCACATCAGTGAGAAGAGGGGACGTGCTTTATATATTCGTGCAAGGCAGACAGCTGGTTGAAGGGCACTGTGTCCAGGTCGATAAGGTGCACGTGGAAGGCTATAATTGGTTGACAAGTGTGAAGTGGAGTATTGCCAGGCTGTAAGGTTTGATATAGTCTACAGGATAGACGTTTGGACTCCAGAGGAGGCTATTATATGAAGCTGAGGGTGATGGTTGATGGTGATGTTAGAGAGTTCTAGTCTTCTTCTTTTTTCAAATAAAGACTCGTTTATGCCTGATGATGGCCATGAAGAAAATAATTGAGAAGATAATCTTGATCGGGTCCTCTTTTTTATATTACTAAATTTCCAACTTGCAAAGCTGTCTTCCATTTTATTTTACTTAAAATAATCGAAAAGTTGTGTTTCAAATGAAAGTGACCCAATATTCTGTTAATGAACCTAATAAGTTAATAATTGGTCTACTTGCGGAACCAAACTATAACAGTAAATTACTGTTGACGATGGGATAACTCGATTTCTACTCACGATACTACTGACTCATGGTTAAGGCCATTGTTTCATTGCCAATACAATAAATATTTGATTTGAACGTGAAATAGCATCTGATCTGACCCCCTTATCCTCTAAGACTAAGAGCAAGAGGGCAGGATTAGAATATGTTTTTCATTTAAATTTTTTAGGGGTCTGTACTTTGTGTGGTCTCTTACTCTTGGTGATCAGAGGAAGTGAATGATTGGAGAGGGAGAGTAGTGGGGGACCACTGATGAGTTTGATGCTGAGGCCTGCGTATGTTTACCTAAACAACTGCTACACGTTACTATTTTTCTACTATTTTATCCCTTTGCATAATTTTTCGTACGGGTTTGTTTCTTTTGTATGATAATAGACTGGGATAACCTAAATTCAACCCAGAAGTTGAAACCTTAGGGCTGCGAACCAATGTTGACTCTCTACCTTGATTATGGGAAATGAAATCAAACTTAGATTTCTAGGTTACTCTCATACATAAGAACTAATGTAATAAAATGTTCATTAAAATTAGAACATTAATACAGAGGAAGACTTACAACCTTTTTCTAACCATCTAAAATAACTTGAAGACTTTTCACTTTTAACAGCTTGTATTTGTATCTGCGATGTGATAAGGATAAATGCTTATCTACTACAATTTTTAAACGCAGTGATTTGTTTGAATACACGGGTGAACAACTAGAAGTAGAAGGAAAGTACGGTGTTATTGCAAAAATCGATAAGTTGAAAGAAGGTTATGGCAAGAAACTATTTATGCGATCAAAATTCTACTTTTTATTAATAACCTTATAATAATAATTATTTTCTATTATACCATCAACTAATAGAAACCAAGTCTAACGTATCGTCTTATTTGTTCTCTCTGGCTACTAAAATTATTTTAAATTTATATAACTAATAATATATTTTTTAATTATTTATCCAACAATTAATAGTTTATTAAATCAATAAACTTTTTAGTTATTTTATCTCTTTTTAATAACCACAACTGCAACTACACTTGTCAAATACTTATTCTCATATTTCAGCAGTTATCAAAATCGCAATTACAAATTTAATAAGTACTTATCATTTAGAATAAGTATTGATTATTTTAATATGTTGATTTCAGTAGGTTATCAACAGTCATCGTTTTCTCAAACCAATCCTAAATTATATGATTAAGGATTGGGGTTAATTAGCTTAATTTACAAAAGCTTGTTATATCTTTTAAATGTGATAAAAAGAAGGCCAAAAGGGACGCAAATGCTTTGGCAAAGCGAGTAAGGAATGGTGGTGGTGGCGGTGGTAGCGGCAGGGGAGCTTTAAATTACTGTCTAAAAGTACGGTCATAACGTATGAATCGCCGGACACCCCAACATTTGCTTTTACCCCGGATCAGAAGCGCCATTCTAAAATTGGGCCAGTTTCGGCTCTTTTTCAGTTTTTCCTGCACGTGGCGTGATTTTTCCATTATCATCAATAAATCAAACTTACCACAATACTTATATGAGGCACTGAGGCAGTTTAGTTTTCCTTCCCACAAAAAATTATAGTTTCATATAATTCGAAACTTACAGGCAATTTAAGAATGGGATGGTTAAATGATGTCTGGTGTAATATTATATGTTCGGTGTAATCAGAATCACAAAACTCCATTAGTTCTATTATGCATAACGTAAGATTATATCTTTTAGTCATGCATACATAGTCCGTTACATTTAATTCCGCATGCATTACGTAAATCCATCCATTATATCTTAAATACAATATAATATTCAGATATTCAGTTAAGTACATCCTGCAAAGCATCTAAAATTCAAATATTCAGTTTCATTTGCTTCCGAAAAAGTTTTCCCTCTTCAAAGAACAGGTATATTCTTGAAGGAAAAGCAAATCCACCTTAGGCCTTGATGAAATTAAACCTAATTAAATTAATGAGGATTGAAAAATAAATCTCCTCCGTTTCTTTCTTGCGAAGTTGCATAATTCTTCAATAATCACCTGATGAACCTAGTTGACATTGTGGTCTAGTTATTATGAGATCAAGTGAATAATAGAACATTGACATGATTAAAATGTTTAACTACAAAGAAGCTACCCAATTTTTAATCAAACATACTTACTTTTATGAGTTAAATGAGTATAGTATAAAGTGTCTTATTAAATGAGTAGAAAAAGGCTTCTGTATTTGCATAATCAAGCCCCAGGTTAAATCTGTGTAAAAAAAGGCTTCTATATTTGCATAATCAAGCCCCAAGTTAATTTTTCTTACAAATTTTATTCTTTCACTTTGAAACAGTTCCCAGTATCACTGGAAGTTTTACTTGTACTGACCGACAGAAACATATAATAATAATTGTGATATGACGTGATTAAATCATATCATGTACGTTGTACGGTGGTAGGGACAAATTTTGACACTTAAATTGATTTAAAAATTTTAATTGGGAAAAATAAGTAATTGGATTAAGCCACGATAATTTCTAATGATTTGCTCCCTTTTAAATGATTTAGGTGCATTATATTGAAAATTTATTTAGTGAATAATCAGAATCAAATAAAATTTTAGCACATCACATCAATTAGGTTAAAAACTAAAAAGAGAGTAAGAATGAAGCAGACGAAAACAGGCAACGAAAGGGGAAAAGGAAAAGAAAAGAAACGTGTGAATCACGTGCAGACATTTGAGAAAGAAGTGGGAAACCAGAAAGGGCAAGGGTCAACATTCGGTGATCCAATCATTACTTAGGACCCCCTGTATTTTAACATTGTCCGTTTGTTTGTGCTTTAAAAACGTGCTAGACTTGTTCCATGACGGGCCGCCATGGCCCATTATGGACATGTGTGCAAACTGCAAAGCATAGCACAATTTTATCGAGAGTTCAGACCAAAATATATATATATATATATATATATATATATATAATTAAATTTTATTTATATATTTATGTAAATTTTATATAAATATATAAATAATATTTAATAAAATAAAATTGAAATAAAATAATTAGAATAAAAGATTTGATTTATAATAAAAGGACACTTGAAGTATTTTGGTTTCCTCCGTTTTCTTTTTTTAAGCTTACCTCGTCTCTTTTAGGGATCATATATTTTCGTAACCAAAATAATTTTTCTTTGATTTTATTAAAACATATTTTTCACGATAGTTTGGAGATTGGCTTTCTATATTATTCAAAGTCAAAAAATGACTCTTAGGTCTAGCTAGAGTTATTGCCTAAAGTGAAACTAAGTTTTTAAGGATCATATGTATTTATATAGGTTCCCACGTTCAAGTACTAGGATTCGTTGCATTAAATTTGCTAACCAAAATAAAGGAAGTCGATTTACTCGTCCCAACAATGGACCAACTACCGATCAATAGCAATCAGACTAAAACTCAAAGACAGTATTATTGTTCGTTTGAACTTTGAACCTAATCTGCCATACGCTGGCTGTAACAGTTACTGTTCGTTTGAACTTTAAACCTAATCTGTCATGCGCCGGCTGTAGTTCTAACCCAAGTGGGTAAAAAAGTCCTTTGATTTTTTTCATCTCCCTGATGTTAAAGTTAAACGCAATACGGGAACACAAAGATACGAATAATATCATAGAGACATGCACAAGATTGTGTTGTAGTTTAGTTTACTTTGGTACTATGCCCAAGATGGTCAAATTCTGTAAATAGGCCTTTCTAGCGCAGAAGCCGCCCAACATGCAATTTGTTCGTATTTCGATAATGCCATTATTTCAATGCATATATATTGGAAAAAGAAGCAGCTGCAAAAGCACAATTGTATTGTAGATTATTCAGTTCTTAAGGCATAAGGAATTCTAATTCTAAACAACTTAATTATTACTGCAATTCCAAATCTCATTTATGAACCAAATAGACCTTGTACACAATATTTAATTAGATACAAAATAAATAATATAAACACAATTGTTTAAAATCCTAAAGTTGAATTTCTATTATTTAATTGTTCTAAATGATAAGTTGAAGATCATTTTTATTGGTTATGTTTTATCACATCAATCCACCAAAGTTGCAAGAAAATACAAAGAAATTTGGATTGAATTGTAGGCGATTTTGAAGAGTAAATCTTATTATATACTTTTATTTCTTTTGTTAAAGTGGGAGTTCTCTACAAGGGTTTAGAATGCATAAAAACAAAAACAAAAAGGTCGAAATCTTAAGTCTAGATAATATAAGAATTAAAAATGTTATAATAAAATTTTTGTATGAATATCAAATCTGTAATTATAAAGATAACAAGGTTACCAATAATATGTTTGTGATAAATGTAAAAGTTGAAAATATAGATAAAAATGCAACATAACGAAAAACTGTGAGCCCAAGTTAAAGGAAATTACTTTTTGAATATCAATTTTGAGTTTTTAATGTAAAGCATTAAAAAAAAAGTGTACCCATTTGATTTTTTCCGTACATCTTGAATAAATGTCAATAATTTGTCATATTGAAGGTTTTTCATATATTTTAAATTTAAATATACTAGTTTTAACTTTTTTTATCACTAACAAAATTTAATTTTGATAAAAATTAATAAAAAGAATCCACTAACATTATAGTTTATATTAACCAAATAAGATAAAGACAATTTTGGAAGAATTATAATGAGAAAAAAAATTGATTCAACTATTTACCAAACTATATAAACCTTTTCTGTCAAAATTCAAATCATAAGCAGGCTTTTTAAGAATCAATAACATGTGTATTTGATGTAAATAATTTGTAATTGAAACAACTATTCATTTATGTCCTATAGTTGATCAATTAGTTGTAGTTTAGAGACAAAATAATTTAAAGGTATTATTTATCTTGTATATTTTTAGATGTATATATATGATAAAATCTATGAGATAATTATAAATTAAAAATGAAATTATAATAAGATTATAATTATGAAATTTATATTGTATTTATGTATTATCCGCAAATTGTTTCTAGTCATTGTTCTATTAGGACTGAACATTAATAGAACGTAAAAAGACTATCACACGTTATGTTTTTTTTCCCCATATGAGGGAAGTAGCTGATCTTATAGGCTGAAGTATGAAGATACTTAAATAAACATATGTGTGCTTGGTAGAGAACAAGTTCACTGAACTGACCCGATATGAAAAATCTATTTAGAGCATTACTTAATTATATGTCTATGGAATTCTCATTGTGATGATTGTATAAATGATCATTTGAATTGATGTCTCTAGACTTACCGTGTATAGGGATTGCTATGCTTTGATACTACTTATGACATATTTAATCATGGGTTATTCAATTGGTATTTATTAAATATAGCATCAACTATATAGAGGTAGTTGTGTGATCAAGAGAGAATTCATTATTTTAAAGTAATTAAGAAGAAAGTTCCATTGCTCTTGATCAGCATTGATTCAAAAATCCTTGGCTAAGGTAAAATAATGTCTTGTAAATACTTTACAAATGTCATTAATTAAATTAATAGCTACTAGGAGAGAATTAATATGATTAGATTCAAAGTATAGTAGACATTAATTTCATGCTCTACGTCTAATCAAAGCGTTGTATGATGAAAGGATTTAATTATAAAAAAATCATGCTTAGAAAGATTAGTTAAAATTACTTTAACATTCTTAAATATTTAAGTGATCATGACGTATTGTCGAATATTAATCTTGACCTACGATGATAAATTGTTTAATTACAGAATTAAAGATAAACTAAATGGAATTTTAATTTATCTATATTACATAAATTGCCAACATATTTAGAAATCTAACGGATCTCACATGAAGAACGAGTTGAAAAAACAAAGATATTTTAATTAAGTTGGACTTGTTTGCAAAATTTGAGAAACCTTACAGTTAAATATGATATTTTTAATAAATAAAGATCAATATGAGATATTGGATCTTATTTAGGCATGTATTTAATTAAATTATTTGTAATTCTAATTAAAGTTTAATTGAAATTAAAATTTAATTTTAATTAAATTACTAAAATGTTTAAAACCAATGATAACCAGGCTTAAGCTTTATGGAGCTAGCACTTTTTGTTTAACCATCTTTATAAATGTTACAAATTTTTTTCAACTTGTTATGTGGACAATATTAAAGGCCGGATACTTGTACAATTATATTGGTTGTGATGGATTGGTTTTAGAATCAGGTGGAAGGATACGACAAATTTAGAACGCAAAACATTAGAAGTCTGGTGAGGAATAAGGGTTATAGTTGTGGGTCATTCCTTTTGAATAAGCTACTGGCGTTGAAAGTGCTGGCTGGTTGAATGTATCGTCTGCGTTGTTTTTTTTATGTTTTTTCTATGATGTTGGAATTTGGGCTCTGGTGCCTAGTAATTGGATTTTTTGGGATTGTATATTGAATGAAAAAGCAAATAAGGCGTGAAGCGCTATTGGAATCGAGAGGAAGCTAAGAGGCTCATCCGAGTCATGAAGTTGTCCTCTATGTTGGACGTTGAATGTTCCACAGTGACATGAGGAAGTTGCAGCGGTGCTGAAGAAGAACATGTGTTGACACTGGCGGCTAGGTTTGGAGTTGCTTGCTGGAGTTGGTTGTGGCACAAGTGTTGGCTGTGTTGCGTTATCGATGACTAGTTAGAACAGTTGTGACGTGTGGGGACTCGACAATAGGCGGTAAGTGACGACAGCGAGGAGAAAAACCAAAAGAGTGATGGTACGTTCGGGTGTGTCTAAGAAAAGTAGATCAGATCTTCTGATGTTTCTATCATTTTCTATTAATTTTTATCTATATATTTATGTATATTTTACATAAATATATAAATAAAATTTAATATAATAAAATTGGAACATAATAAATGAAACAAAACATTTGATCGAGCATGAAAAGTGACAAACTAGAGATGTGTATTGCGAGTGCAAAACACTCGCTAACCAACGTTTTGCTTGATTGTGGGGGTGTCGCTAGCGCTTGCGTGTCCTATTTGCTTTTTTTAAAAAAAAACCTTATTTTTTATTAAAGTAGGTTTAAATCCCTAATAAAATTAGAAAAGTATTTTCTAATTGTTTGCAAATTATTTTCAAAGGGTTAATTTATTAGAAATACATAAAAATTTAGTTTAATTTTTCAAAGAGTTGAATTATTAAATTAAATTAATTATCGAACCAATTCCAAAATTAAAGTAAATTTTTTTCTTAATATGATTAAGATTAATAAGAATATTGATTCTTAATAAATTTTAGAAAGTACTTTCTAAAATTACAATTAATTAGTTTCAATTAAATTGAAATTAATTAATTAGACTCCTTAAAATTAAGAAAAGTGTTTTCTTAAATAATTAAGAAAGATGTTTCTTAATTAAATTTATTTATTTCAATACGATGATAAATTAAATTTATTATTTTATTTATTTACATAATTGTTATTCAATTTATTTAAAAATTGATTCTTTATTTATGAATAATAAGTTTTTTTATTTTTTAAAAAGCGTTTTTCTTGATTAAATTTTGAAAAATGTTTTGATTTATTAATTAAGAAAAATAAGATTTCTTTAATATTTTTGAATTTTTTTAACTTATTAAAGAAATATTATCTAATTAATTAGGAAATCAATCTCTAAATAAATAATATAAAGAACTTTCTTAATTAAATTTAAAAGTGTTTTGTTTAATTTTGGAAATAGTTTTCCTTTAATATTAGAAAATAGTTTTCTAATTAAAGAAAAGTACTTTCTAATGGGATTAGAATAGTAATTTCTAATGAGATTAGAAATAGTTTTCTAATTGGATTATTTATTTATATAATTTTTTAAAAGGAGATTTTTAAAATTATAATAAGTGCAAGCATAATTTATTGAAAATTGTTTTCAATTATATTTTTAAAAAGGAGTCAAGATAATTGAAAATAGTTTCCAATTGTATTTGAAATTATTTTCAACTCAAAATAAATTTCTCTTTGGAATATGAAATTAGTTCATTTAGGAATATATGAGTTTAAGCGAATTTAATTTTTTCAAGGAATTGGAAATATTATTTTAGATTATGAAGATCCATAACTAGAATCAAACGAAGTTTGATGTTTTATGCATGTAATTTGATTATGAGTGCATAAGTTGCATATACTTTATTTATATGTTTGATATATTTATATACATATTAGATGCCCGTTAAATTGTATGTTTTATATTGTGATATTTTACATGCAATTTTGTACTTGATGAGACGAACAAAATTAAATCCATCACTAAAATATTATGTACACGTTAAGAGCGTAATTGTTGCCTTCCATTGTTATAAGAATAAACTAAAGTTCTGTTTATTGTTAGACTTGTTGAACAAAATCAATGTCACTTTAACCCGAACATGTTTAGCCTTACGATAGTGGATTCTATTTAACTAAATTTCTATGACTTGGATGAGCAAACTCATGATCACATGAATTTAGAGACAGGGTTACCAATAACATATAAGATATAATTTGGAAAGAGTTGTCACATAACGGATGTAGAGTCACATGAGATATGATTGATAAAGTTGTTATCTGCCTAATTTAAGTTTAATTGGTTTGTTGAGCAAACACATGATTAACTATATTTGAATGAGATCCTAGCCCCACTATAAAGATTAATCTTTCCAAATAGTAGTGAAACCTATTATTTCAAATAAAATAGTAGAAGTAACCAAAAACATGATTAAAGTCCTAATCTCATTTGGTAGTCATGACATGTAATTAATTACTTTCTTTTCTTACATTTATATTTTGTTCTGAGTGGAATTTACCTTGTTTAGTATAGTTGATACTAATGGTTAGTGAACCATAATTATTGGAAATAGGATTATGTTTTAGAAGAATTCTTGAAGTTAGAAAAGAAAAATTGTATGCCTATTATGCAATTTCGCTATAATCACTATTAAGGATTTGATAGCAAAGTTTTAGAGAAATTTCAAAATTATATAGATGACAAAATGTATTAACATTTTGAGATAACTAATGTCCCATAAAGTTTGACGATAGTATGTAACATGTGTCTCAACATTATGATAGCAAATGCAAAATGTTGCATAGAGTATAGCTGAAAGGTATAATACTTCGTTTGAATTGTTCCACCTAATTTAGCCTATTAAAAGCATAAACATGGACATCAATTAAAAGCATTTCCTATAGTATAATAATAGTTTTCATAAGAAGAAAATGATTGCATGTTTGTTTTTCGGTTACCTATACGAGATATGATAGAGACCATATATATTTCTAGTTCGTGCTTATGAGTATTTGATATTGAATTTAAATTTAACATTTTTATAATTTTCAAAGCATGATAAGAAACATTGTTAAGAAAAAGTAGTTAATCCAATCTTATACAAATAGTTTGTATGTATTAGAGAAAATGAGACTTATGTTTAACATAAATCGAAAGAATAAAAGTTGAATAACTGAGATTATTCTTTTATGCCATGTTGGTTAAATCAACACAACGAGACATACTAAGATATGTGTATTCTTTTTATTATGAATCATATAAAACTTGTGAAACTTGTTAAGTTGAAGAATAACCAAACCAACTTTTGGTGAAAGGATGATGATGGGATTAAATAGTTAAACTTATACATGTAATGTATAAGTTGGAATAATAACTTATAGAAGGATAATACTTATACTTCATTATATTACTAATGACTTTATATGATACCGTCATATGTATTAAATGAAATGTTGATTTAAAATCTTGAAAAGTTCAACTTGTTTAAATCTAAGTAGAAATTAGGAATTGAGAATACTAAAGCACTTTGATGAGATTGTTGCTGTGGGTTTTAAATTTTTAATTATCTATAAGGAATGAGTCTCTCTAGTGAATACCTTTGCAACTAAATTCATAAGAGTATGGATTTATATAAGGAGGAAAAATACAATAAGATATTATATAATGCAATAGCAATTTTTCCTATACCCATGTCTAGTACAATGACTTACCTTCAATAATTCCAATTGAATCAATTAGCAACATTTCATATTAGATATGAAACGCTAATTATTTAAAAGATCCAAAGGTAATGATTTAAGAATGTTATGCTTGGTTAAAGCATACATTATCCATTGAGTTTAGAACTAAAATGGATAATAAAAAGTTATAAGATATCTAAAAGATTGGATAAAATCTTACAGATCCATTAAACAAATTGTTTGATTCAAATATACTTATAGGAGAATACTTCTCAAGATAAGTAGTAAAAGTAAGATGAAATTTGAATGGTTCAAATCTCATGACAAAATTTGAATGGTTCAAATCTCATGACAATACATCCAATTGGAACTATTGCCTTTGTTGATACATTTAATGTATAGTTGAAAGGCTACGAGACATTTAAAGATTCACTTTCATAATGAATTCAAAGAGTTTGTTTTGTAGATGATTGTGGATTTATAATGTCTATAAGAACGCTATTGGGAGTATAATTGTCCTCTTTAGTGGGAGTATGTAGAGGCATATTGTTCACAGAGAACAATAATTCTAATTTTTAATTATTAAAAAGCAAAATTGTCCAAGAACAACTCTTATTGGATCAAAAAGGTAACAACTTAATTCTGCGAATTAGATCTATAGAGATAGATGAGAAGTTGTTCACCTATTCTAAATATAAGTACATAGATAATTTACTAAAGATGTTTAGTATTTGAGATATGAAATATTAAAGATATCTATTATTATTATTATATATAAGTTGATATTTAAATTCAAGGTGATAAGGATATTACTTTAGAAGTAAATCCTAGTTTATTTTAATTAAGAACAATATCATCCCAGATTAGAAATGTTCCAATGTTGCAATGGTTGCTAATTAAATCCATAATACATTTATCATTTATTAGAAATCATTAATTGGATCAATAAGTTCTTAAGTGAACTTGATATAATTCCCTACATTGTTTAAGATAATAATGTACTATAGAACATTAGAGCCACTAGGCATGCAAAAGGAGCTAAGGTTTCATTAAAGATCTAATAATGTATTGAGGCAATTTTTCTTCATTATGATGATAATTAAGATAGAAGTTGTAAGATTTAAACAAGTGTTCACTATAGAGAATCTTGTCGAATTCTCTAATTAAGCCACTATCCTAGTAGTAGTATAATCGCCATATTGTAATGTGGTATGAGATACTTAAATGATTGGCTTAATGCAAGTTGGAGATTATTACTTTATGCCCTACAACCAATCGATTGGTTGTAGTTTAGTGACAAAATAATTTAAAGATATTATTTATCATGTATATGATAATATTCATGGGATAATTATACATTGCAAATGAAATTATAATGAGATTATAATTATGAGATTCATAATTCATTTACATATTATCCCTAAATTGTTTCTAGTCAATGTTTTATTAATACTGGACAGTAATAGAACATCAAAAGACTAGCACATGTTATATTTTTTTCCTTATGAAGGAAGTATTCAATCTCCTAGGATAACAAACGTGTGTGTGATTGATAGAGAACAGTGAATTGACCCGATATGAGAAATCTATTTGAAATACTACTTGTATGTCTATGGAATTCTCAATTAATTATTGTATAAATGATCATTTAACTTGAGGTATCCAAAGTTATTTTATAAAGGGATTGCTACGTTTTGATACTACTAATGACCTATTTAATCATGAGTTGTTCAATCGGTAGTCATTGGATATAATATGAATTATATGGATATAGTTGTGTGATTAAGATATGATTCATCACCCAAAAATAATTTGAGAGAATGTTCAGTTATTCTCGATTAGTATTGATTAGGGAAATCCTTGACCAAGGTAAAATGACCATTTTGTGAATAGTTTACAAATGTCATTAATTAAATCAATAGCTAATAGCAGAGAACTAATATGATTTGACATAAAATGAAGTAGACATTAATTTCATGCTCTATGTTTAATCAGAACAATGTATGATGAAATAATTTAATTATATGGAAAAATCATGCATGGAAAGGTTAGTAAAAACTACTTTGACATTCCTAAATATTTGGGTAGTCATCATGCGTTGCTAGACATCAATATTGATATATGATTATAAATTGTTTAATGAGAGAATTAAAGATAAATTAATAGGAGTTTTAATTTTAATTATGAATTTTAATTATAATTTATAATAATTGCCAACATATTTAGGAGCATAATGAGTTTCACATAAAGAACGGGTTGAAGAGAATAAAGATATTTTAATCAAATTGGACTGATTGTAAAGTTTGAGCAACTTTATGCTTAAATATGAAATATTTAATAAATAAGGATCAACATGAGATATTGGATCTTATTTGGACATAATTAGTATTTAATTAGAATTATTTGTAATTGTAATTAAAGTTTAATTGAAATTAAAATTTAATTTCAATTAAATTATTGAAATGTTCAAAATCTATTATAAAAAGACTTAAATTCTATGATCTATCACATCTTACTTAACTCTCTTTGTAAGAGTTATATAGTTATCTCAACTTTTTATATAGATATTGTTAAGTTTTGGACCCTTGTACGCTATGATGGTTAAGATGGATCGGTTTCAGAAATGATTCGAGGGATATGAAAAGAATATGACCAAATTTCGAAATAAAGTACAAATTGTAATTAATATTTTATTACGATTAATGCATTAATTATTTTATAGAATTAAAGTGATTTTGGTTTTCGAGAAATCAACATATATAAAAAGTTTCATAATTATTCTATTGTAGTTGAGATAGGACCTCATCCCAATTTTTTAACATCAACACATGAAAATGGAAAAAGAAAAACTTCGGCCTAGTATATTTTCTCCTTTCATTCCTTAACAATTAAAATTAGACATTGGCGCAATAAACGGTATTGTTTGTTCTCTTCAAACTTTCCTTTTGACTTTCTTTTCTATTATTTGATTAGACTAAAATTACTAGGTTATCCCTAGAAACGTATGGCAGTAATTTTCGTTGTCTGATTGGATGCATTAAGACTTTCAACTACGGAAAATCTACTTGCAGATCTGGTGAGTGTTGGGCGATTGTTGTGTTAGAGATTTGGAATTTAATAAGAATGCATCACTGTCTCTCTTTTATCTAGCCAAGCTATTAGCAATATAAAGCATACGGATAAGCCGTTTTAATAAATTTCTTTGTTCACGGTACATGCGAATACAAGTAACAATAGTTTTCGAGTTTATCTAGAACTAGAAGAGACCCGCTTTAATTAGTAGAAAGAGCAAAAATTCAATCAGAGGCACCATGTAACTTTTATCCCAGGAGAGGAAACAACTCGTGAACATAGAAAAAGGTAAGAGCCTCACGTGGCCTTCTTGGTAAATATCGCCCTAATTAAAGCATGATGTATAATTTAGCAGTTATAACTTTAGACCAGAAATTCATTCGGTATATGATACGTTCATAATGTTGGACCACTTACTGAAGATTGAAACTGGATTGGAAGAGAGGATAGCGAAAATGTTCATACATTTGCATCAACTTCTTGGACAATTGATGCGTGAATGCTCATAATGAATAGAAATCATTGGTAATTGGAGGAAAGAGAGAGGTGGTTGATGGGTGTTCGATCAGGAAACCCTACCAAGATTAAATTTATGCTTAACTTTTGACGAAGAATGTTGTGGATAGGACAAAACAAGCCAACCACACACAGCGCTTTGAAGGCCTTAATATCTACATCTATGGCTCATTTTTTGACAGACCACACCTTCGATGCCCATACCTTTTAATGCACTTCTGACCATTATTAGGCATCTTTTATTGGGACCATCTTTTTGGCAGCGAGAACGCACCAAACCTAGGTAGCTAGATATTGGGGTTCTTTTCCATCTTTAACTTGGACAGAGCTTGCAGGTAAATTACCCTTTTAACACTTAAGTTAGAGGTTGCTTGTGTGACTTGTTCTGCGAGTTACGAGCCTGCCCTGCTTTCCGACTTGTGCATTTCAAATTTGGTTGGATTCGTTACCTACTTGCCATACGCTTGGCGTCTCAAAACTGATACTTGAATCTTTTCCAATCCATTTGATGAGAACAAAGAGCATGCTGGCTATTGGTGCCTATCAAAGATTGCTTCCAGAACTCCCCAAAGCACCTTTTGCATTTATAATAGTGCGATGAATAAAATGGTCTTGTTGAAGTATGGGACGATAAATTATCTATTGCATGATCCGAGCAGACATTTAGAATATTATGTTCATCTTAAATTGTATAACAAATTTAGATACTAACAGTTATTTATTTCTATATTTTCTTTCTTTTATAAAACTTAGAAAAATAGAAATTTATGCCTCTCTTTATTAAATTGGAAACTGATTTTCTATTTTAAGAATATAAAAAATCATAATATAGCATAAGTTACATAAATAAATTGCGATATATTGTCTTCGAAAGCAAGATAACATTATACAAAAAGAAAATTGAAAAGACTTTTGCATGTTCATCAACGATAGTTCCCTCAAATTTTCTATTTTTGAAATAAAAAATTGTATTAAAAGTCACCTTTTATACAAACTTTATTTTGGAGAGATTATAAAAATCATTAAATCTCTTATTTTTAAATTATTTTTATCGAAAATACTTGATAATTTTTTTACATTAGCGCATTGAACACTAATTGTTTTGCAATTATCGGCCACTGGTCCCCCAAGTTACCTTTGCTTCCTAAAAAGTCTCCATGACTGAAAACCTCTATATAAATCACTTAAAAAACTTTGAATTATTTACCAACTGAATAATAGTTGTAGGTTTTATTATTATAAAAATGAAATTAAGATAGTTATAATTATCAGAAATTCATTTTTCATGTGAGAAAATAATCCTTTTGCAATTATAAAATTTAAATAAAAACTGTTAGTTTTGAAAGTGTATATGTATCAGTGAATTTAATAAAGACTTCCAACAAAAACCATTGTTAAACAATTTAGATTTCGTGATTTTATCTCTTACAAGATACAATTCCTGATAGAATTAAGGCTTTTTTGTAAAAAAAAAAATTCATGTTATTTTGTATGCAAGAAAAATATATATTTAAATATAAAACTCCAAATATTGTTTTAAGATTATGCAAAGAATTACTTTTCAAATGATTTTAGTTTAACATTCAAATATTATCACTATTAAGCATTATTGAAACATAACTTAGTCTTTTGTTATAAATTTTATGTACTGAGATTATAAGGGCCCTTGAATTTCAAGCGTGGGTTATGGATACGCCATCAATATATTATCATGTCAGTGGACAAGTAGAAATAACTTGGGTTATGGATACGCCATCAATATATTATCAGGTCAGTGGACAAGTAGAAAATAACTTTGAAAGTGCCGATCAATCAGACCAAATTAGCAATGTCAAAAAGATTAAGAATGTACATTATGATAGAACCTTTGTCTGAACTAATTGAGTTAATTCACCGAGATAATTAGGGAGCGTAATATAGACACAGAATGAGTTAATGTTGTATTTCTGTGTCGTTATTTTCCTTGGTATTAAAAAAAAGAAAAAACAGTGGGTGATATGGACAACACTACGGTGGATGCAGTACAATTGTACAGCTGACCGAACTGACAAGACACCAGGGACCATTATTGATCGTAGAACACATATCCTACTGTCTTTTGGCCACAAAACTTAGGAATGGTGACGCTGCACGTGTGACAGTGATGCGTAGTTAAGAGGTTTGGTGGATTATAAACACGGGTACACAAACATACGTAAGATTTGGCCCAGCTCTCTTTCTTTACTTTTGTTATCTTCTTTCTGGTTCACGCATAATGTGATCTTCACGTCATAATTATAGATGTCTTTTCTTATAGCCACTGGGAGCTACGGTAGATCCTTCCTTTCAGGTATACCAGAAAGCGTATAAATCTCAGTAACACAGTCGAGATTTCAAATGCTCCTCAATTATGAACATTACTGTAGAAGTTGGTCTTTTGTCCACCGGAAAGCACAAAAATTGCATCGATTTTTTTTATGACTAATAAAATCGAGGATGATAGAAACTTGGCAAATTAACTGCTTCGCCTAATTTCATATCACACCATTATTTTCCAATTTATATTTATTATTTTCACACATTATATTTCAGAATTTATTCAAACTAAAATTGCTAGTTATATTTGAATATAATTGTCGTTTCTGTGTTTTGAGTTGTTTATGATATAGGACAAATCTCATCGTGAAAGGTGGCCAACCGACGCAAAATTAAGAAGCAAAGACTTTCATGTCCGCTTATATGTCCCACCAGTCTAATAGATGAAAGTCACACTTCGGAATGTGCGACAAAATTGGGATTAGGCCAAAGCCTTATCCTTTTTATTTTGAAGAAGGTTGGGTCAAACTTAGCCAGCTCTTATGAAAATTACAATCTACCAACTTCTACTTCTGTTATCTATCTCAACAAAGAACAGCACTTGAAGGTTTAGACATGTCGAAGCGCCTTGACAATAACGAAACGAAGCTAGGACAGCCCACGAATATGACATATATCAAACACCAAATTGGCGCATAACTAAATGTTGCATTACCAAGAAAGGACTATTTGCATTTGAAGGAAATTCCCGCACTTTCGTGATACTATTAAAGCCTGCCTGATTTATTCTTATTCAACATCTGATATAGATGTATCTTAATCATTCTCAGGGCCATCCAATCTGATTAAGTAATTGCCGTAATGAAAGCTTTTATATATATATATATATATATGTATATGTATGTATGTATGTATGTATGTATTTGAAAGAGAATATATATGTACTAGCTGGACTTCCCCGCTGCTTTTTGTTTATACTTTTCTTAAGAAATGATTCATCAATTACATATCAATATGCAAATAAAAGAAAAAAATATAAGCAACTTATTAAATTCTGAGATCAGTACAACTTGGTTCATAAGAGGGTTTCAATTACTATTTAACCTGTTGTTAGGTCCACTGGGCAATTTAACTTACAAGGTTTCTTGATGCGAACAAGATTTGTAGGCTCCAAATGGGTTTCGTATGAAGTTTTGTTTTATAGTTTGGCGAAACTCAGTTAGAGGAACAAATTACAATGTTATCCTGATCTAGGGACAGCAAACCCCAGAACATCAAGGATGAAGAACACTAGAAAGATTACGTAGAGCACGTTACCACAGGCCGAAGGTGGCATGATCCTCAAGATTACGACTCACCTTTGGCATCTAATATGCAGAAAAGTTCCTCATTTTGAAGCATATATTGTAATTTACAGAACTCCAACCAAGTGCATGAAAGATTTTGTTCTCCATAATTTTTGGTGAAGACAATGGCTGTCCAGATATTGTCTTGCCCTGGCAATTTCTACCTGCTTGACACTCTTGGGGCATATTTACTCTTTATTTCTCGCTGTTTGGAGCCATATACTTCACCCAAAGGCTACAAGACGTAAAGGAAAAACAAAAGGCCAAAATCTCTGCAAACCCGAGCTTGCGCGCACGCCGGAAATCGAAGACTTTTTCTTGGGAATGATGCAACCTTTTTACTTTGCTAAATTTACGTTAAAAGAATTCCCTGAAGTTTTCTAGGTGACGGCAATCCGCTAGCCGTTACATTCATTTTTTTTTGAAATTTAAAGTATAAAAAAATATTTTTAATTGTGTTCGGATCTAAAGTTTAAATCTTTTAAGTAAAACGAGAAGAAATGAACATCACGTTGATATGAGTCTAGGCCTAATCAATGAATGAATGAATTAAAAACACTTGAATTTAGACTTACAGATCAGTCCATTTTTATCTATGATTTTCGGACTTAATAAAAATAGATTTTTAAATTCCTGTTTCCGAACTTAAGATTGTCCTATTATTTATAATTATTACAATTGTGAGTGTAATTCGCAGCCGACAATTTAACTGATTAACTGATCACTTGGGATCATACAATTAACTAAGCGACGATCGACCTCTTGCCAACTTTCCCTTGCCTTTTAATTTGTTGAAATACGGTGTTATCAGGATGCAACTTGCTTGACAGTGACAAAATTTTTGTTTGGCGTGTTCGTGAGGTTGTAAGGTGTTGGTCTACCATAAAACAAAACTTCATCACTATTTTCTTGCTCTTAGTTGGCCTTTCTCCTGACAATAATTCGACTAAAGCAATATGGGCATAATTTTTTCTTTTTTCAAATTTGGGTTCTACTCCATTTCGCTTAAGAACTGTTCATGCATTTTTATTTCATAATTTGGTATTGTATCTAGCACTTGATGTGCTTTAATATTATTCAAATCTTAGTCCTAATTAATTGCAACCTTTTTGTTTGGTCCATGTGACAATTCTTCTGTTGCCATCTTTGAACTGGAATTATCAATTTAAAGAGATACTTCTTTTATTTGGTTGCTTAATTTTTGTTCTTAAAGCTACAGAAGATGAAAAGTTTGTAACTGAAGTCCTGATTTACAGTGATTCAATTGTTTCACGTCTTTCATGTGCCACCTAGATAATGTGCCTTGAGATTGTATGTCTCTGTGGTGATTTTAAGGAGAAGGGTTTTTCTTATAGTGCTTGTTTATTAGTAGGTTTTGGTTCTACTTTGAAAAGATTTATTAGTAGGTTTTGGTTCTACTTTGAAAAGGTTCCAAAGAACTTGCCTATTAGAACTTCAATAGGGATAACGCTAATGATAAGATGTGAAAATTGCTTTGATGGTGGAGTTGTTGGCACTATCGTGGGTGAGAAATTGAATCTTAAAAACATGATTGAGGAGCTTGATTTGTCAAAAATTCCTTAAGTTATTATTATTATTATTATTATATAAATGCAACAACTAGACCGTGTGTATCAGGGAAATTTTTTACTGGATTGTTGTTGTTCTTGTACATATAAATGCAATTGTCATCATCTATGTTATTCTAAAATTTTAATGTTGGTTTATTGTTTTCCATTGTTAGTTCATATATGCACTTGAGCATTGATGATTATACTGTGGTAATTGCACTAATGTCCTAAAGCTATAAACTCGATGTATTCTACTATCAGAACATTCAATTTAATTGATGGCAATGTGTTTGTTTTTGTAGTTTAAAAGCCCTATTAAGAATCTTATGGAGTGCTTAGAATCTAGGAAGGATATTATATGGATGCCCCAAAATCCAGTAAGTTTTTATTAATAACATAAAATTGTTCATATAAATATGTGTAACATTTATCTTATTTCTTAATTTTATTTTAGGTTGAAAGATATGCTTTTTTTAAGTGATACAATAAGAAATTTTCAAAGAGAGTTGTTAAAGTGATTATAAATTAAAGAAAGAAGTATGTATGTTGAAGAAGGATGCCCAAACAACCGTAGTTGAATCAAATACAGTAATGAAAATTAAGGAGCAAATAAAGATAATGAGGCAAGACATTATTTTGCTAAGAAAAGAGAAAAATGAGTTGAAATTTATTTTAGTGATTATTGTAATAGGGTTTGTTATGCTTATGGTGAGTGTTATTATCAAATTGTTATGGGAAAATGCCACTAAATTACAATTTTTTGTTTCAAACTTGAATTCTAAAGAATGAATATAATGATACGGTTGTGCATTAGAACTTCTATTGACCTATAATATAACATATTAAATTTAATCATTATTCCATCATTTCCCATTATTTGCACTATAACTTTTATTGATACCTGTAATATTTAGTAATTCATATAGGAATATATTTGGAATTCATCAATCAATATTTGAAAACATATTAATAGTAGATACGAATTTAGAATTCATATGCAAAAGTGAAAAATATATTTATGATTGTTGGAATGCATATATAAAATTAGCAAATATATATACATGCTAATAACACATCTATTTGATAGATGCTTATTTGACTATAATTATACACCCATATTTAACATATTTTTCTTGTTATTTCATAGTTTTGTTGTATATTTGGTACTTAATTCACTCTAAGTGCATTTTTAGGTCATAATGGCATGGAATGAGGATTTGAAGCAACTGTGGACCTACATGACCATGTATAAAGACTGTATAAGTCTCTGTAAAGATGTGAAGATTTAAGAATTTTAGTTCTGGTCATGTGGAGTTACATGATCGTGTATATTGATATACATGGTCGTGTATGTTACCTATATGAGTCTTTATGCTCGTGTGAAATCATAAATTGATGTGCTTTAGAATAGCAAGATCTCCTACATGCCTAAGTAAGTGATTGCGTAGATTCCAAAAATCCTAAATTTTACTATAAAAAGGATGTGAGCGGAGGCAAACAAAAAGGAGTCGAGTTTTGAAGAAATTTTAAGTCACAAGATACATTTAGAGGTGATAGTTCTAATCAAGGGAAGAGGAAATATGAAAAATGTGTCAAGAGATCCATTAGATAACAACTTCAAATCCAAACCTGCGAGAAAATCCAATGGAAGAAAAAGAGAGATTTAGAATTATGCTTTCTTTTTTGTTAGTTTTTTCTGCAAATTTATCTTTGATTTTATTTTCTATGAGTAGTAACTAAACGTGTTTAGTGTCTAGGTGTGACGAACCCTAGTTTATGATAACAATATGTTTTGATTTTTTATTTGCACTTATATTGATTTATTTATTGTGATTCAATTATGCATCTTATTCTTGTTCTAGCATATTCGGAATATTAGTGTATGATTTGATTCGATATGACTGAGATTTAGAAATTCTCTTGTATGAATAGATCTATCGTAATTGAAAGGAGTTGCATGTAAACCTAAAGATAGGCTGACATAAATCCTTTGGATTAGGGTCAAACCTAATAGTGGAATTCATAAATCGATAATGCAATCCTAGGGTTAGAAATAGTTACGTTAATCAACTGTTGGATTGGTTTTTAATAGTCTTAAGAAAGATATTAACATAGTATATGAATGTCCATGGTCCAATAATCAATAATATAATTGCATGATAAAAAGGTTAATATTTGATGATTCTTAGGAGGATTCATCAGCTAGACACTATTATTTGATATTAATTTTCCTAAGTAATTTTCTCAGTCTTGTTTTAGAATTGTTTTTTCCTTATTTTGTTTATTTAATTCAATTTTTAATTAAAATCTGAAATATGATTTATAGGTTAGATAATAGAAAAAAGGTAATTACTAGTAATTTTAGTCTTTGTAGGATCGACCCATACTTGCATATGCTAGCTACAATCACACCGTGAACTTACGATAACTTTAAATATTGACCTAATTGTAGTCAGTTACTATTCAAAAGGAAGTTATCGATAACATCTAACCATCCATTCATCCTGGCATGCATACAATGTTATGAAAAATACATCAATAAAAAACTTTAGCCCTGACACATATGACAATATTAATGCGGTTGATTCTATGCCATATTGCTTCCCTCATTTGCACTTAATATGAAAGTTTGTTTATGTTGTAGTTGAGTTAATAATGTTCCCTTCTTTGCTACAACTTGTAATTGTTGGAAGTGATGTTAGATTATCCTTACTTTACACCCCTTGGTTTGAATCAAAACTTGATTATATTCAGATAAACATCTTCAGACATCTTTTACCCACCATGTGAAGAGTTACCATCCTAGAAACACACATGTCATTCACAATATTCATTTAAGTTAGTTATTTATAATATAATGAATGCATCAATAAGTAACCTATATCAATAAAATGTAAGATAATCATCAATTAATACAACTAAGATAAATTGATTTAAAAAATTGAATGTTTATATGCTTATGAAGATGCCTCGATGATGAGTTGATAAATATGATAGAAATAATAATGTGAGTTTAATATATGAAGCAATACATATTAAGCTTATACAGGGGTTTCTAATCAAAGAAGGTTTTACACTTGCATTTTTTTTGGCATTATGATCAGAATTGTCATATTTTCTACATTTTTTACTTGTCCATTTTGAGACAATTTGTTTGGATTTTAAAAGCTTTTTAGGCTCATTCACTCCTCTCCTTTTAGCTATTTTGTGTCTCCTTAGTATAACTCTTTTTGTGGTGGTTTTATCACTTTTGCGTTAATAATAGGCCAAAAAATTGCACTCTAATTAGTTGTAACACATGGTTATACATCCTAAGGAATTTAGCCTCTTCGTAGCAATCATATACAAAATGCCTTCACCTTTTGTTTGGAATGATGGATAACAATTATAACATATTTGCAAGGTATCCCATACTTGAAAACTACATGATAGATGTCTACCAATCCTTATAGTATATTTGCCATCAACTTTTAATACTTCATATGCCCCATCTCTTTTCCATACTATTCTCGAGTGCATCGCATCTTTTTTGTTAGTCTCTAATTTCTTCATATTGGTTCGTGCAATATCTGACTTTTATGTATGTACAAAATCTCTCCTATTTGTATATGTCTTCCTCATTGATATGTGCTTGATTGATTATATATTTACTACTTAATACAATGTGGTTAATGTTATGATGTGCTTACGATACTTATTTTGGTTCACATTTTGTTTTAGGTACAAGTTGGAAGCACAAGAACTTAAATGGACTAAAAGCACATCCTTAGAGCCATCCTCTTGATTGTTCAAACTTATTTGTCTTTGTGGAACAAGAAGAAGATGAATTAGGGTAAAGATGGGATAAGAAAATTAAAGAAATGAAGTTCTTGCAACCTACACGATTGTGCATTGAATCGTGCAACTCTTTGGAAGCGTGTAGGATTATTTTAACACTTCCTGTAACATACATGGCCATGTGTATACTTACATGATTGTATAAGTGAGCTACAAAGCCATGTATCTAGCCGTGTACCTTGCTAAGGCTATGTGAAAACATGAGTTTGGGATAAATTTTATATACATGGGTAGATACACGCCTGTGTAACTAATTATGTATATTTTAGAAACTCTAACCTTTGCTATAAAAGGACATTTAAGTGGCCAAACAACTGATGAAGGGTTTTAGAAGCATGTAAGTGGGTAGAATACTTACCTCTTTGAGATCAATGAATCACTATCTTTCTTCCATCTAGTTTTAAGCGAAAACTGAGGTTGAATAATATATTTGGGCATCTCTTCATCTTGTATTGTTATTCTCTCCTTTAGAAATTGTTTGTGTTATTCTTTGCTTAATGTTTTGGGTATTTATACACTAATGATTTAAAACTCTTTTAATAGATTGTTTTTATATAAATCCATTTCCATAATATAGATTATAATACGTAATCATTATAATTCTGATTCATTTATGGTAACTAGTAGTTGTGCACCATTAGTGATAACATATAATAGGTTAAATGGTTAAAGTTTTTGTTGTTTTTTCCTAGATTAATTTGATTTCCTAATTTATAATGCAGTTGTCATGCTAAATCTATAGAGCTTATTTTATGTTGCTTGGTAGCTAGGTTTAATTAAAGAACTTATTTTGAGTAAATATGACCTAAGAGAAAATTAGGTTAACATAGCTTATTGTTAATCTACGATTAATAGTTTTTTAGAGAAATATAAGAACAACATGATGATTCAGACTGATACTGAATCCAGAACTGGATTCTAAACTAACTTATCAATCTTATCATTTTCCACCATTTGACTTAGTTTTCTTTCATTAGTTCAATTTTACTTTGTTTTCTTAATTGAATCCAACCAAACACCCCATATCCTAAATACTGATTCATTTATAACAAAAGCTACAACCAGACACACACTGTCTATGGATATTGTCCCTACTAACCACTACTTCAAATTTAGTGTGTAGAGTTGTTTTGGTATGTTCGACATGTATCAATCATCATGATTCTGGCCTTAGAATTATGTCTTCAAAAAGTAGCCAGCAATAACAAAAATTGGCCTCAAATGCTTCAATCGTCTTTCTATAGCATCAAAGAAAACGTATAACCTTTTGAACTATAAAAAGAGATGAAGAAGTACGAAAAAATGTATAACCTTATTATATTTTTTCATTTATATGCATAACTATAATTTTGTATACATGTTATTGAGAAGTATCTTCATTCCTTACTAGTTGTAAAACCACTATTAAGCTGGTATTACTATTCTTCAACTTATGTACATATCCTTGTAGCTTGGTATATTCATTCACAAAAATCAATTCCCCTCTCTTTTTCAATCTCCTCTTTACTGCTCGACACATACTTGAGTTTAAAAATAGCAAAAGTTTCTTTTTGTATTCCTTAACCATTTTATTTGTTAAGATGCTAGGCTTCTCAAGAATTCTTAGCGATGTTATCTTCTACACCCAAATTCAATCCTAATTCCTATAATAGAACAAATATATTATAAGAAAATAATAATTAATCCCACAAGAAATTCTAGTTAATCAATTGAAAGTTGTAGATTGTATAAAATTTTAGTGGGTAGTTTAGTTATTAAATTGAATGTTTTGTGTATGTTTAGGTTAGGATTTTGTTATTTAGTTAAGTATTTATGTTTTGTGTGTTTTATGGGCTAAAGCATGTGATTAAGCTTCAATTTTATGTGTTTGAGGTGCCTTGATGTGTTTGCTAGTGTTTTAGGAAAAATACTGAAGAACAGAGGAGAATCGGAGGAAGCCTAAGGCAAAAACTCTGGCCACGATCATGGCTAATGTGGCATAATTGTGATCATGACCAATGTGCCATGATCGTGATAGAAGCATGGAGGAAGGGCCATGATTATAGCCAGTTTGCCATGATTGTGATAGAAGGTTAAATCAGGTGCCAGGATTGTGGCACTATAGGTCATGATCATGGCCTGCACGATAGATAGCGCAGATAGCCTTCTAGTTTTAAGTTTTTGAAGGACTATTCGAACTTTTTGATCCCTAAAAAAACTCTAGGGTTACCCTAAATGGCAAAGACTATTTAATGATGTAACCCTGGAGGAGCTCTACATTCTACTACATTTGGAAAACTCCAAGAGAGAGGAAGAAGAAGGAGAGAAGGGGAGAGAAGCAACTGCAGCTACTATCCAGCCACTCCAACCTAGCCATTTCAAGTTCTTTCCTACTTTCTCTTGTTTATTTACTTCATTTTGATGTAAGACTTGGGTTTGAGAATGTTGAACATATTGTTGATTACGTTCTAAACTACTTTAGGGATTTGTTCTTAAACCAATGTTAATGTGATTTGTTTTGATGTTAATACATTAGGTATTGTGATTATTTGATGTATTTGCATACTTCGATAACAAATTGAGAGAGTGCACTGATAGTAAAATGATTAGATTAGGTAATGAGAGTTAAACAATCTAATAGAGTATGCAAAATAATCAAATCGGTAATTTATACGAAGAGAGATCTCGTGTGAGGACCCAATAGTCCATTAGAGTGCTTAAAATCTAATTAGATGTGTGGGCTTTTTGTTAATTCAGAGATTGAAAATTCCATAATTCAATTAGGGTTTAATGATTATAACTCGAGAGAGAGTAATCCACCCTTCGAAAATCTAGGATCGATACTAAATTAACTCAAAAGTAATCATGTTAGGATTTGATGATACAATAAATCCCCCTTCTGATAATTCTTTGACCTTGTCTTGTTGTGATATCTCAATTGTTAAGTAGTTATGCTTTATTTTGATTTACTTTTGTTAATTTTGGAATTTTATTTTCATTTAACCCCTACTTGATTGTTTAATTTTCTTTTTTATCTTTATTTTCATTTAAATCACATTTTTACAAAGTTAGACAAAGTTAGGATTCAATTAGTGCACTAATTTTTCCTGGGATTGACACCTCAACTACTATGCTTACAATATATGTACTTGTGGAACTTTGAGCGTTTTATAAACTGTAAAACTTACTTAACATCAATCATTATGAAAGAGATATTTAACATAATGGGGGTTGTAATAAACAAAAAATTTGTTATAAAGAAATAAAATAAAAATTTGTGATAGAGAGAATAAATTAAATTTTGCAAATAATAAAAAGAGAATTATCAATAAAACAAACCTTGGTTTACGATCACTTCCACAATTAAAACTGTGGTTGATCATTGATATAAAAAAATTATTTCATCAATCATATATTTAATGTGATATTAAATATCTTTTTCCTTAAGATTAGTTAATCAAAAACACATTTAACCCTTATTGTTTAACATCCTTAGATATGATCCAAAATTTAGTTAAACAATAGATTTAAGAAAAGAAAGACACGGAAGCATGATAATGCAACATCTATGGTTACATTTAATTTCCTTGAACATTTTTCCTAAAAGTTGATAATTTGTGATGCAATAAATTAAAACTTCTAGATTTTATAAGCATTAAAAGAATTGAATAAGTTCAAATTTAATATAGCATATGTCATTTTAATCAGTAACTAGTTACATATATTAGAAATTGATAAAAAATAATCATTAAAATAAAAGAACTAAACAATAATTCAATACATGTATGAATTAAACATTTAACAATAAGATCCAATTATCTCTCAATCTACAAAGTTCCAAAGGCTTCCACTCCCTTCAACCAAGATAAAGAAAATTAGCTAACAATGGTCATAACTATTGCTAAAATGTAGTAAAGTACTATAAGGACTACTAAAGAAAGGAAAAGAAAACTTTGAGAAAAGCTGGAAAGTGGAGATGGAAAACTTAGAATGAATTTTCTCCTTTTTTGGCTTTATTTATAGCCATTTTAGTCCCTTTTTTTTTAATGTGGAGATTTTTGGTTATGATTCTTTAGATTAAATCATAACTTCATTGATTTCCACCCAGATTCGACCAAGATAAGGTTCAAACTCCACTACACTTAAGCATTTGTTTATCCCCAAGCAAATCAATTTCATTAGTCTCAACTTAATAAGAAAGAACTATGGAAAAAATATTAAACAAAAAGGATATCCATTAAGATTTTTCATTATTCATCTAATTGCAATGTTTATTAAAATGTTAAGCATTTAGTTACTTGTATCAGATTATAAATCAATCTAATTAAATCCATAATTCTTCAAATTTCAACTCAATTCACATCATTCCATTTGATGCACAAAGTGAATATACATAAAAATGGTAAAACCTTTAAAGACTTCCATACCCCTTTATTGAAAACAAAACACTAAATTTTGAAAAAAGAGAGCATTTAGAAGCTTGCTCAAAAAGTTACCTAGTCTTTTGATGTGAGATTAAACATTTTGTAATAAATACCCCTAGTTACTCAACTGGGTTACTGCAAATACCTCTTCTTAACTTTTACCTTTTTATGGTATAAAGCCAACATAGTGAAATTATTTATGATTATTTATTCACATATTACTATTTTTTCTTTTCTTTTTTATATGTGTCATTGTAATATAGGGGTGAGCATTCTCGTCAATCACGCGGGCAACCCGTGTTCGATCATCGACAGTGACGTCAAATTTTGATAATGCGTGTCGAGTGCACTATAAAATTTACCTAACTTTGCAGAGTAAAAACTTGTAGAACTAGTAAATCGGGATCGTATCCACAGGGAATGTTTGGTTAATTCTTGTAATGAAAATGATTGATGCACACAAAATAAAAAGGGGGTTTTGGTTTTTACGTAATTAAAAGATAAAGTAATTTTAAACTTGCAAAAACAAATTATAGCAAACAATTGAGAATCATAGAAGTGTCAAATATTTGTAAAAGTCTAGTTCTAGGATCAATCTTGGCCTAGATACGATTAAACATATCTCATCATTATAATGTTTTCACACGTCTCCTTGAATTATTGATCGTGAACTAATAATATGCTTTGTTAATCATAATTTTCACTTAGGTTGTATTTAATTAAGAGACACTCTTTAATTAAACCTAGCCACCGAATAACCTAGGATACAATCTCTAAATTCAATTGGGCAACCACATTACGAAGTGAAAAATGGATCAATATAGATAATAACCTTATACATTCGAGTTAGCTAACCTAAGTTACGTTGTTCCAAATGATTCAAGATCATTAGTGGCTACTAACAAACATCAAATATAATGATGAAAAATTATATTCAACATTCTACCAATAGGTTCATAATAGAATAATCTAAATAACATATCAAGATCATTTTTACAAGACCCGATTCAATTAACATAAACAACAATAATAATCCAAAAAGAAATATTTAAAATTAACAAGTTACGATAGGCTTAACCATAACTTGAGTGTTGATTTGACCTTCAAACTGGGGTCAGGATGTTAGCCTTCCATCTTTCCCACTGATCTCTAAGAAGAATAACTGTTATTGCCTCTTTACATCTTGAAAACCTAACAGAAAATAATGAAGAAGAACTGCTGTCTTTGTTGTTCACGTTATTCGTCCTTGAAAACCAAAGAGAAAATGGTGATGAATGACATATCTACAGCTGTCACGTTATTCCATCTTGAAAACCCCAGAAAAATTGATGATGAATGATGTCTTGGAGGTCTCTCTATTGTTGGTTTTTTTTTCATGTTATTCACCCCCTCCTTTTTGCCGTCATATACCACTCTTTTCTATCTTTCAAAGCTAGGCTAAAAATGGGTAGCTAGGTTAAGTGGACAGTAGGTTCAAAATGGGATAGTTGGATTAATTCATGTTGTCTTATGGTAGGTTAAATGAATCCTTGTAATTCATGTTATAACCTTGGTCTCATGGCTATAAAATTTTAATTGTTACAGCTATATGATCTCGGTCATAACTTTTTAATTGTTATAACCGTGGTCTACATTTTATGCTCTATTTTATCTCTTTTCTTTTTTTCTTCTTCTTGCTCCACGAAGTTAATAGAGTATGAACATCGAACATATGGCTGCATAAGTATACTTTTTGGGTCACTTTATCTCCTTCACTTCCTAAATGTACCTAAAATTAAATATGAGCTAAAGTGAATATGCTAAGCATTTTAAGGCATTAATCGCTAAGTGTAATGAATAAAATGTATCAACAATTAAGCACATATTAGGGGTGATAAAAATGCTAAAATATAATTCACATTTAACTTAATGCATGTAAAAATGTATCTAAAGTATCATGATGTAAATCAAGTGTCCATTCTCAAAACTAATGAACTAAATTGAAATCAACTTGATCATCAAAACTCGTGACTATTTACTTAAACAAATCAAATCATAGTAACATCTAAACTTATAATAAATCATCTTGATCAACATCCTCTTTAAAAAAATTCTGAATTATTCATTATTAAGCTAATTATAACAAGATTGACAAGTTTGAATACTAAGTCCTTCTCCCATATTTAAGCTGCAAATTGTTCTCAATGTACAAAACATGCACAAATAATAAAAAATTTGAATGATGAAGGGTTGAGGATAATCCCTTGATAGAAAAAGTTTTTTAGTCTTGTCCAATGTCATCAACATTCATCCACCATTGGTGAAATCTTTTCTACTCTAAAGCAAGGGTTGGTTTTGCCTTTATAGCCTATAAACTCCATCAAATCTTAAGTAACAAAATTATGACCATCAAATTAAAACCATGAAAGTAACTAATTAATGAGAATCCTACAAACAACTCAATCAAAACAAAAGTTTAATTATTGATTTGCCTCATAACCAATGCTTCTTTGTGAGTCTTGTAACTGGACTTCTCAACAAGCCCCTTTTCAAATCAGATCTACAATCAATGGCTTGCTTTCACTCATTTTCCCACATAAAAGTTTAGTAGCCTACAAATAGACCATATGTTGTACGATAATAAAGATATAAGGTATCATATTAATAAAAACAATTAACTCTATCAAAGTCCTTTTTAGTAACAAACGGTCAACATAGTAAGGAATAAAAAACCTTTTGGATCTTCAATTGACTCTAATAGTTTGTTTTGAGGGAAGTAAGAGCCCTTGGTACTTAATATATCAATTAATAATTCCTTGATAACCTCCTTATATGGTTCCTCATCTTCATCTTTTTCATTTTTCTTTTCCTTCTATTCTTCCCTCTATTCTTAAACGACAGCTTCCTCTTTTTCTTTAACCTCTATCTTCTTTATTAAATCTTCTTCCTTCTCTTCTTAAATCATAGATTCCTTTATATATGTAGCCTTTGGCTCCTCTCTACTTCAAAAAATTAATGTATTCATATGATTCCTTAAGTTTAAATTGGTGTATTCAAAAGAATCAATAAGCTCCTGGAGTTTATAAAGGGTGGCCTCCTGTAAGGCAATGCCTTTTATGAGGAAATCTTTAAGAAGGTCCTCGTCCTATTGCTGTTGCTGTTCTAGAAATCTAGATAAATTATAATCATTCCATGTATATGAAGTGCCCTGAGGCTAGTTTTCCATATAATTTGGATGCTTTTTATGCTTGACATTCATGATTTGGGTGATCAATATTAAAAATGTCACAACATGCTATAGATATCAATTGAGTGACCAAATATATGTCATTATAGATCTTACTCCAAGCTTCCAATGTTGGCATTACAACAAACATAACCTTTAGTGATGAAACTAAATGTTGCTAAAAACTAAACAATCGTTGCAAATACTAATTTGTGACGAAAAGAGTTGCCCAAATCGTCACTGAATCCCGATAGCAAAACAACATCAGTGATGTTTCTCCAAAGTCATCACTAAAACTTATTTTTGACACAAATAATTCATCGATAAAATGTATAACCCACGATAACTACGAACGTCGTATATAGTTTTGTGTGACATTTCTCTTTCGTAGCTAAAAGTTTTTCACTACTAAACTGTATTCGTAGGTAATTACTTTTAGTGACGATTTTATTTTGGTAGCAAAATAGTTTTAGCTACTAATTATCTATTGTAGGGAAAAGTTTTTAGAGACCTTACTGCACACGTAGGTAAAAAAAATTTGTGACGATTTGATTTTGGTGGCTAATAGTTTTTTGTGACAAAATTGTTTTTGTAGCAAAATAATTTTAACTACTAATTTGTTTTTGTAGCAAAATGTTTTTAACGACGTTCTTGTATACGTAGGTAATCACTTTTTGTGACGATTTTATTTTGATAGCTAATATTATTTAGTGACAAAATTTAATTTTGAATTTAAATATTATTATAATTGTTGAAAACCAATTTATTTTAATTTGTTACAATTTTTAGATAGTTTGAAATATTAAAATTATTTATTTTATAATTAATGTTACTATCATATTTTTAAATAATAATAAATTGAAATAAAAATTAAAATGGAATGCATTTTATAAAAAATAATTACAAGTCATTCACACATTAAGACTCCTCATCGTTCTCACTGACATATGTTGAGCCTAATAATTGTTTTACCATCTTTTTAAGGTTGTTAACTTCTTTTAGTTCACAATTTAACTTGTCTTTTGTACATTGTAATTTATTCTTTAGTGCCTGGTTCTCCTCTTGAAGCATTATGACATATGCTGGTCGTGACGAAGAGGCATCTACGGGCTTAAGGCCATACCCAAGACCTTTGATATAACCCGATCGTGTACCAAGGACACTGTTGCAAATGTTATCAACATTGGGCTGCTTTCCCTCGGCCAATGATGTTTGCAACAACACCTGCATCTTATCATTCAATTTAACTTAGAAAATTGAGTTAACTCAAAAATTATTACTTAATATTATGTAGAAAATAAATTGTAATATTAATCTATTTGTACTTATATAATTACGTTGTGCCTCTTCAGATATTCAGCCTTGACCTCCCTTGTAGTGTGTGTACTTGTACAATGTGATCCTATCACACTTTTACCCTTGGAATTGTGTTTAACTCTATAATATGAATTTAAAAAATTATAACAAATTAGAATTTATTGTATTAAAAAATAATAAATTGCAAATGTAACACTTATAAAATCTTGTCGGACGATGACAAATGATCTGGAGCCAGTGTTATGAGAAGTCTTCATTTTTGATCTGTTGGCTTTGGCTTTCTCACACTTTTCCTAAGTTAAGAGAAGTTGTTAGAAGATGTTTAAACATAACTAATGGAAGGAAATATGGAGAGGAAAAAAACAAACTTAAACCTTGGCTGAAGTCCAATAATCACATATTTTATTCCAATTTTCTTTAGTCACTTGTTCCGGAATATATGTCCTTGCCTATTCATTGGAAGGGACAGACTGATAATATTTATGAAGTCGATATCGATGATCCTTCACCCTTTTGTTTCAACAGTGAACTAACATTGCTTGAAACCTTCGGCGTGTTGATATCAACGATATTGAGCTTCATCTGTGAAAACATATATTAGATAAGTTATAATTTTAGTTAAGTAAAATTGCAAATACATATAATGAAATGAATTAAAATATTACCGAAACTTTATTCAAAGTATTTTGCAGCAAGTTGTCTTCCTTCAACTGGCTAACATGCTGAAGGCAAGATAACTCATTCCTCATAATGACACCCAACTCACTGGCTAATTTTACAGCGTGGATCTTATCCACTAGGCGTTGTTGGACGGGGTCAATTGTCACTTACAACTTGGCATTCATTACAGCATTCATCTGTTGTAACTCAGCTCCTTTTGTCTTACCTCTAGCTCATTTTCTGAGGCCAGTATTGGAACCTGAAGAAAAACATAATGATAAAAACACACTAAACATGTAATGAGAGCATAAATGTAAATATATTTGGTTATCAATAACATACCTGAAGATCCCTCATGACTACCAAACGATATTGGTAAAGGTTGCTGTTACTGACTTTTCTCATTCGATGATGGAATTGCTGGTTCTTTTGTGGGAGAAACTTCATCTGCCTTTACCACCCTCTTTCCTTTGTTTCATCCAAGTGCCATTATAATGAACCTGTGTAAAACATCAACGATATAAGACAATTTTCTTCTTAACATTTCAAACAACAAAAACAATTTATTTACATAAATCATCATGATCAAGATTTTGAAAATCATCAACATCTGCAAAAACATAAGTGAAACATTAAAAATATGCTCCTAGTCATCATAAATTAACAGAACAAAAACATCAACAATATAAGACCTATAATTGTTGTATTAACATTTGAAACAATACAAACAATGGCACTTACATTCAATCATTATGATCAAAATGAAGAAAATCATCATCATTAAGTACATTATCATTTGATTCTTCATCACTAATATATTCCAACAAAATATCGTCATTGTCATTGAAGTCATCGTATGTATAGTCTTCATTTGTTTGTAAGATAAGATGGTTGGACTTCATCTAGTTGAACTATGTTTGGCTCGATATCTCTCGTATGGAACGATGATATATCTGCATATTCTATTTGAATGCCTTTGTTATTAATCTCCAATCTAATATCTTGATAGACTTCATCAACATCTTCATCTAATTCACCAATATCCCTTTCATAAAATTCAAAGACATTCCTTTGTTGAAACTTTTAAACAACCCTCCAATTGCTACCCAACACAGTATCGTTGACGTGGAAAACTTGTTTGGCTTGAGTTGCAAGGAAAAAAGGATTATCATACCATATCTTACTAACATTTATGCTAGTAATATGCTCGTTCACAATGATAAAGCCATAGACTATAGAATTTGTCTATGCCTTGGATGAGCAAGTGACTATATACATGTTAGCCCCAAAACTTTTCTTTTTAATTAAGCAGCATTAGCTTAAATTGAGTAAATTAGATTAACATTAATTAAGT
>JAOSBN010000005.1:16796679-16809108 GCA_027563595.1 Erythroxylum suave
CCGACATCTGTGGTATCAGAGCAAGAAGATGAACAGATAATGATTAAGTAGTTGGGTTCCAGATTTGGGATCCGACAATACAACATCTTGACTTTAGAAGTCCACATTTAAGCAATCAGTGTATGGATAACGAATACTACATTCATCACCCATTTAATCATTTACAAGTTGCATGAAACTCTTAACTCCTTCTACATATTTAGTTGACCATTTTCGATGAGACATCCAAGTCTTATCCATTTAGCTATACACTACAAGAAGATAATAGAGTTATAACATGCATTTTTTGGTTTATATTACATTAAAAAATCTATGTTTAATATTACATGCAGTCAACAACGTTATATCAGTTCATACGCACCAATTAAGTAAACAATATACAACAAAATGAAATGACAACCAATACATAAAACAATAAAAGTTACCACTAATTCGCATTCGCATACCTAAAGATGTATAGTTGTATATAGTTGACGTGAGTTGTTTATGGTGTTGGAAATAGAATAGGACACTCTGATACAAATTTACAAAATAGAAAGAAGAAAGGGGATAAAACCGAAACAATTTTTTTGGCTTTAGACTGAATGTGGTGGGAAGGGAAAAATTTACCTTAGGATGCCACACAAATTATATGATTTTTGGCTCTAAGCAAAAACAGGAACACAAAATCTGCAAAATAGTATGGCCATGCAATTGGTGGACAACAAAATCTATTATAAATAAATTAAAAACTGTGAATTAAAGGTTAAATGACCTAAAATCATATTTAATATGCATAGACATTATAATGACATAATTTATAAATATATACATTGTGCACAAAGAACGAAGATTAGGATATGCCAATAATTAAGATATGGAATCCATTCGTTAGACTAGTGTATTTTTTATGGTGACAAAATACTAATGTAAGTATAAGCTAACCTCATTCTTAAGCTATATAGTTTGTAGATTATGAATAAAAGATTAGTTCTTCATCATGGTCAAGTGGCTCAGCAAAGCATGGAATTTCTTTTTATTTTATTGTAATTTTAGACTCTTTTCAAAGGAATTTTGGGATAGTATATAACCTTATCTTGTTAGAAAGATATTGAAGAAAAATTCTCATACTAAATATGTGCATATAAAATTGCATTATTTAGGATAAGATATAAGTTAGTTTTAATAACTTGCATTTTGATAGACTTTATCTTTAAATTCATTCATTAGGTTTATATTGAGTTGGTTAACAAGATGTCACAATATAAGCGAATATATTTTATTACAAATAAGGAGTACTTACTTCATTTTACAATGACAATAGAGTTGGTTAACAAGATGTCACAATGTAAGGTTTATTTTTATTTAGGTTTATAAAATACTTAGTAGAGAAAGAAATCTCTTTCCTATTACTCTTGCACATGCCACCAAATTAGAAACTTCAATAATTCATATGCTCTTTTGCATGTTCTGTCTTAATAAGTTGCAAAAGTAGGGTTTAAGATAAAATGAAAGAAAAGGAAAGCATAAAAGAGAAGTTTCATGCGGATTTCTTTAGTGTGGTGGTCTACCATTACCCTTATTCCAATGTTCAAACTTTAACATTTTCAATTCCTAGTCTATGTAGAATAATAAATTGAAATCTTATTACAATTATTCCACGGTAATAACCCCTAAAACAACTTTATACTCATTTTTCATTAGCCAATTTCAGGAAATCCCAAATGATTGGTTCATTTCTGTGAATTTATTTTATATAAAAGACTTAATATTTTAGGTGGGTGATTATGAAAAACCAAAAATCAATATGCCTCAAGTTGTGTATTGATATTTTGATTTTTGCAACACATTTTAGGCAAGTATGGAACACCTAAGCTTGCTTTCACTCCACCCTCCCTCCACGGGCAAACGAAGAAATAAAACTCATAATGCATATTTTTTTTATATAGAGTGATGTCTTAAGGATTGAAAATAGAGTAAATGCATAGAGTAATGTTTACAATAATTTTTTTACTTCCTTTTGTGTCCTTATCATAATCGATCATCTTTCCTTAACATAAACAGATTACATGTCACAACAAATCAAATTTCAGATGAAACTTGAAACACAACGATGGAACAGGACTTTGATCGAACACCTTGTAAGCAGAACATCAAACACACGTTTCTTCAACCATTCATCCATTATGTTCCCTTTCTTCACCATCATTCACACAAATCCATAGAAACCCAATAATGTAGTTGTTCAATCCATGCAAACAACTCAATAAATTGAACAAATCACAACAATTTTAGATTCGGTTTCTTTAAGACATTCCAAAACAAACCCACAACAAATGAAAGAAAATGTACTAGGTTCAGCACAACTCTATGAGCTGATAGATTGGGGAAGATAAGAACAAAAAATCATAAAGAACAACAGAATGGGGATTGAAGATAGGAGGGAGAATATTTAGATTTTTGAGAGAAAACACAGAACGACAGAGAGGGAGGGAGGGAAGGTCACGGGTTTGATTTTTAGGTGGGTGGGATGACGTCATTTGTCGTTACTTAATTTTTTTTTACCGTTGCAACATTCAGTGATGAAAAGAAGATTAGTTGTAAAATGCAAAACCTTTAGCTACGACAAATGACAAAAACAAGATACGTTTGGAACAACGCGAAAAATGACGTATTTATATTATTCTGGTCTCCCACATTTTGCGACGAAACTAGTATTCATTGCAACAAGTCACGCTGTGGCTACGAAACACCTATAGCATCACAAAATGTATAACATTGTGCTACCAATATGTTAAATCGTTGCATAAATTGATTGTTTTACCTTTTCTGATGATGGCTATTTTCATCACCTAAAAGTATAATTTTGTTATGAATTTTAGAAAACGTCACCAAAACCCAAGCATTTTCTTTACTTATTTATTTTATTTAATTGTTCTTAAGAAAGCCTTACCTTTATTTTTGATCAATTCTTCCTCTGTAGTCTCCGTCATGTCTTCCCAAAACCAGTGATCTCTGACATCTTACTCACTTATCTAAGACATTGACTTGATTAAAATCACGGTCTATAATCCTGTTACTTTTTTTTTTACTATCTGTTGTATTTTTAGCTTCTATCTTCATTTCTACATCTCTTACTCACTAGATCGACTCTTTGTTTGTCAAACTTGGTTTGCCACAAGTATTTTGCCATTGTTTTCATTTGGCTCTCGAGAAAATGGGAGAAAGAAAACAAGTATTTTACCATTGTTAAATAGAAAGTTTGTGATTTTTATCCTTCTAGGGTAGATCTGGACTTTCTTTGTGGAGATCTGTACATTGGGTTTTTGTTGTGGTGCTAAAGTTGATTTCTTTGTGTTTTGTATTTGTTGTTTGATTTCTTGTGTTATCTTATTTGTACATTGTCATTGTAGAGTTTGGATTTTGCTTAGCTAGTTTTCAGAGTCAAATCAGTTTAATTGACCTCACTGTTAATGAATTTTCTCAAGTTGTTTCAAGATTTTGCCTATTGAGGAACTTATCTGAAAGCATCCTACTATGCATTTATGACCTTGGGCTTTCCTCTACTCCTGTGAATCACACGAGTATTTTCTTAGACAACTCAAAATAGGTAGACTGCGTCTCTTTTGTGTGTTACTGTCTAGATTTAGGGGGCTTGATGTCAAAAAGTTGCATTGTTGAGTACTTCTGCCTCATGTGAGTTAATACTTTAGCTGTGTTACTAAAGTTGAGATTTTTATTCATCGAATCGGTATTATTCTTTTGTTTTATTGTGAGTTATTTTGATTATTCTTTTTTTCTTTCTATCTATTGTGATTATTCACTAAAAGCCTTTAGGTGCTCATTGTGAGTTCTTAATTATGCATTTGATGTATGAGTTGTGTTTATGGTTGTGCTTTGAAGATGATTTACTACCTACCTTTGTTATTTCCTTATGTCTATCTTCCTACTGATGTGTAACTTTTAATCTCATGAAAGCTTTGTTTCTGCATTGATGAAATTGTTTCAAGAGTATTTTACTTTTTTTTTTCATATCCATTAATAGTAATATAGAGACATATAGATAATATTATGTTTATGTACATGAAGAACTTAGTCATGTCTATTGTACTTTCAATTCTAAATTTGGAATTAGATATAAATTAAACAATAAAATTTTGAAATTTTAGTAAAGGCAACTTTCATATCATTAGGCACATTGAGGATGTATAAGTGCTAAACTGGACTAGTTTCAGTTGATTTGTGAGTTTGGAGTTAAACATATCATCACTTTATTCTAAATCGACTTTTACATAATCTACCTCTTAACATTATTAATGAAGGAATGTCGACATGGAGACTAGTTTCGGATGGCATCAATACATTCAGTTGGGAGAAATGTGGCAAAACTGTCCCTACTGAGAAAACCAACAATGCAGAAAAATCTTCACTTCATATACTAATCATCGTTTGCCTTCCATGGCTGATCTTTTGCTTCAAGGTATTTAGGATCATCTGAACAATGTCACTTTCTTTATTATGTATATGTCATTTCCTTTTATGAAGCTATTATATATATTCACATTTGATGGTTTATACTACATGTTGTGTTAAGCTTCCTTGAGTCTCGAAGATGACATGTATGGCCATGGAGGCGGGAGCGATGTCACAACAGTCCATAAAGTATTAGGGAAATCGGTTGTTTTAGAAAATTCATCAATTCCAAATACTTCGTTTGCTCATGCATATATGCATATCACTCCAATTTCATTTCATTTAGTGGTTTACTAATATGACAATATCTAACTTCTATATTGATTATGTTTTAGGTACTAAATTTAACGACTTATTCACTACATGCTCTACAAATTTAGTTATAGCAGAAGAGTTGTTACAAGAGGGTGTGAAAAACCTTACACTTGAGGGAACAACTGTTACTATTCCAATCGGTGTGTTCGAATGTGCAAAGACCCTTATAGGGAATACAGACATCTAGGACTCATTTACCTTTACTGACTCTCATGTTACTTAGAATCTAAATAAATAATGTATCATTGACAGTTAGCGAGTTAATAAATTAAACTCAGTTTTAAAGTTTGTTTATTGTTTTATCTGTCATAATTTGTCAAACAACAAATCCACTACTTAGGCGTCAGGTTGCGTACTATTAAATATGGACTGTTATTGTTCTGGTTCTATGACTGTATGAATTGGGTAACTTCTAATTCAAATTCCATACTACTCCATATATCATATTATTATATTGATAAAATTATTTAAAATTTTTATAACTAATTTTTGCAATGTTAGTAAATACCAATGATTAATTAATACTACTATTTACACTTAAAATTATGTTGTGATTTTTTTCCATAATACATTGTAAACATTCAAAATAAATCTCCAATAAAACATATCTTAACTATGATAGATTATAAAAATGTTAGTTTAACAATTTATGAAAATGTCAATTGTTTGACGACAATTTTTAGAAATCATCACCAAATGCATACATTCAACGACATTTTTTAGAATTTGTCACTGAATGTGCCACATTTGGTGACATATTTCAACTGACGATTTTTGGAATGCGTTGCCAAATGTTTGACAAGTTATAGTGACGTTTTCAACAATCATTGCCATTGCATTATTTAGCGATGAATATATCAAATCGTTACCCATTGTGCATCATTTAGTGATGATTTTTGTTAATCGTCACTAAATATTTAGCATTTGGTGACGATTTTCTCTGTACATCGCTAAAGATATTCTATTATGCGATATTGTTTCGTCTCGTCACTAAATGGTAAGTTTTAGTGAAGCATACTTTTAAACGTCACAATATGTTGCCTTGTAGTGACGAATGCTATTTTGTCGCCAAAGAAATAGTTAGGAAAGGGTGTTTTATTGTAGTGAGGCATAAGAGATGACATACCATAGTCCACCTGAGAATATTATCTTCTCCATCCTTCCATTTTTTTAATGGCTATAACGATGACTACCTAAATCCTGAAAATAAGACATAAACGCAAGATTAAGAAAGAAAGTTATAAGAAAAATTAAATTTAAAAGAAAAGAATAAAAACCATCTAAAATGAAAAGATGAATAGATTAAAAAAAGTTTTTCTTAATATTGTATTCTTCAGTAATGGTGCCAAAAACTTGATATATAATTTTATATTTTAAACCACAAATACACGGTGTAGTTGTTGTAGATACCACAAGTAAGTGTGGATCAATCTAATAAGGACCAAAATTACTGATATTTACTGTCTTTTATGGTATTTAAGATAAATCAAATCCAAAATGAAAATAATAAAATACAATAGATCAACACCAATTAACTAACTAAAAAAATTAAACTAAAAACAGTCAAGGAAAATATTGGTACCTAGTTTTCAAATCTCTTTAGGACTTCTTATGTAATCATGATTTCTCTAATTAGTTTAATTTTTAGTTTATTGAATTGTGGAAATTACTGTCTTATGTTAATGTCTTTCTCAAGACTATTAACAACTAACCCTTGGTTGATTAATTGAAGCCTCTTTCTAGTTACTCTAAATTACATTAATTGATTCATGAATTTTACTGTTATGTTTGACTCAATTAAAAAGGATTTGTGTTGACCTATCTCTAATGTTTGCTTGCAACTCCTTTTAATTATGATAGATCCATCATACAAAAGAATTTCTTAATCTCAATTGCATGAAGTCATACATGAAATAATATGCTAGTAATATTAATTGAAGAACAATTAAGAACACATAACTGAATCTCAATGAAACTAACGAATGAATTAAGTTAAAATAAAATCACTACAAGGTCTCTCCTAAGGTTCATCTAATCGAAGTACCAATAAAAGTTTAGCTTATAATCATAACGTCAACACTAAAGGAAAAAACAATTGAAAAGAATCATGTTGAGATCCCCTTTAATCTTCATGGAATCCATTTTAGATTGATGAAAATCCACTCAAATATATTTCCTTGCCTGTTCTTCATTCTCTCTATTGTTCTAGGCCATCAATTTGTGTTTCCACGAGCCTCCTATAAACCCCTTTGGGTACTCTCATTATCTCTTCATTTTACACGTTTATTACTCAAATTTAGGGCTTTTGGAGTGGACATGGTCATTCACACGACCTTCTGCATGTCTGTGTCCCTCAATCTTCCTCCCATATTCGAAAATTACAACAAAACACAATCTTAAATATTTACACATGAACCTACATATAGACTTATATGAGCACTCACATGGTCGTGTAGACTTATACAGGTAACCACCAAAATAGGTTCAATTCTTTCCTTTTTATTCTTGATTTTCCCTAATTTTTCTTTTTTTTATCAATGAAGGCAAATATGAGCTAAATACATAAAATAAACAAGATAAGTACCTAAAACAATAAGAAACTCTCATATAAACAAGATAAATGCATTAAATATGAGATTAGAAATATAGTCTATTTAGCCTCTATCAACTTGCTAGTTTACTAATCACTAATTGCCACTTGCCACTTGCCACTTGCCACTTGCCACTCATAACTCTTCTCATCACTGCCAACTCTTCGATTGTGACTTATTTGAGTTGTTGCATTTTTACGACTTGTTTGAGTTGTTTGAGATCTTGATAACATGTTGCATGCTTTCTTATGAAAGTGTAGTGATGCTTAAACCATCATTATGCCTTTGGTTTGAAAATTTTTGCTTTGGTAATTATTCAATGAAATGCTAATCAAACTATAATTTTATTACAAGGAAAGCTAGAAAGTCATTTTCACTAATTCCTTTTATTAAAGGAAAAATATGATAGCTAATCTACCAAATTTACAAGATTATGTATGTACATCACTAGAGGTTTTGAACAAATTTGGTTTCTTTATAATAATTTAAGGTTTACATAGTCTAGGACATATGAGATTAATAAGGATAAATTATTGTTTGTCAACACAAGTTCCATAAAAAAACTTAGAGTTATAGATTTGTTAATGCTTTGTTTCTGTCTCATTTATGGCTTCATAGGGATGTAAAAAAACTTAAAAAAATAATAGGGGATAAATAGTTTGGCCAGATTATTTATTGTGTAAATGATGTAATGAGATTAGTTTGGGCTAAAATCTAATTAATAGAATTGCTTATGCAATATGAACAATAAATTATTATTTCTACTATTACTTATTTATAGAACTTTTAAATTATTAAATATAATTAACTATTTTTTGTTTGTGTAAATGATCCAATAGTATTAGAATTACTTATTTAAGTTCGTTCTTATTTTTCTCAAGGTCAAACATATATAGATAGGAATATTATTCAAAGAAAATGCTAACTTAGTAAAATGAGTTTAAAGTTTAAAGTTTGAGCATATTGTGGTTGATAATGAAACTAATTTAGAAGAGCACTTTAATTTTATAAGAAGTTATTCATTTAATTTTGACATATGTCTTTGTTTATTTTTATAGATAAATGGAGAAAAGTTTAAGAACTGATAATTTAGCCTTTTTAAGAAGATTTGCTGATGTAGTTGGGCCAATATAAGATTGGCTCCTAGTAGGAAGGAGCATATTATTTTTTATTTTAATAAATATTTAAAAGATGAGGGAATCATTATGTTAAAGAAACATTTAGCTAGGATCAAAGATCATATAACGCCTTGCAAAAACATGAGCAATGATGTAAAATGGTAGATAAAAACTTTGCTTTAAGAGTAGCAAACTAAGAAAGAAAAAGGCAAAGAATACACTACAAAATTAGTAGTAGAATTTTTTTTTTTTATAGTGATGAGAATGATAATGGTAACATTGAAGGGTATATTCCTACCAAACAAGAAGAAATTACTATAATTGATATAAGAAAAAGAAGAAGATAAGGGTGTAACCTTTTGACTCCATTGATAACTCCTAAAACTCAACCTTCAATTTATAGTGCATTACAATCTAAAAAAGCAATTCAAAATATGGACATGATAATGGATAAATAGTGGTACAATGTAAGTGTGTCATTTGATGTTGATAAGTTTTATTATTACTAACCTATGATGGATGCTATTACCTCTTATAGTCTATGATATAAAACTTCTTCAATTGATGATTATAAAGATAATCTTTTAACTAGTTATATTAGTAAAACAAAATGTTATTTAAGTGAAAAAAGAATGACTTGGAAAATTTATGGGTGTTCAATCTTATATAAATGCTGCTAAAGGGGCCATTGCTAATTTTTTGGTTTATTCCTTTAAGGGAATGATGTTTTTGATTTTCATTGATGTATTTGACCTTTTAACTAGTGATGATATTCTGATAGAGATACTTGATGAGGTTGTATTATACAATTCATCTATGATAATGATGATGATTATAAAGTAGCTAGGATGAGGTTGCAAAACAAATATAACTCTTCATGTTAGAAACCCTGTGCTACACATTGAATTAACCTGATGCTAAAAAATATAAAAGATGTTATATATTTTCCTATCAATATAGAGAACTAGAAAAGTAAATAAATTCATTTATAATTTTGCTTGGGCTTTTTAATGAGAAAGACAAACTAGAATATTGGTCAATATTAGATATTTGTTTTGTCTATTTATTACAAGATTTATAAATAATTTCTTATCACTTCAATGTTTTGTTTAAATGTAAAAGGAATTGAGACAAATGTTTACAATTGATAATTGAGTTATATCTCAGCATGTCAGGTCTAATAATGGAATGAAGTTCTTTAGGATTGTACTTGAAGACCACAAAATTTAGTCCTAAAGTTCGTTTTTTTTTTAATATGAGTTTCTAAGCCTTTAGAGAGAGTAATTAGTATGATTAGTAATGATGACAAGACAACATTAGGTTCTTTTTATGTTGTCATGGAGAGAGCGAAGAAAATAATCAAGGCTAGTATGAAAAATAACCATTCTTTATATATACCTTATCTTGTAGTCATCAATGAAAGATGAAAAAAGATAACTGTACGTCCCATTGATTGCTGCTAGGAAATTTCTAAATCTAAGTGTTTATTTTATAATAAATTTTACAATCAAAGCTCAAGTTAATAAAGAAATTAGCTATCAAAATAATTGTCCACTTGAGATGATGCAAGATCTCCTTAGCTCAAAAATGAAGCCATACGAGGATACATATGGTTATTTCAAGATGTCCATTTCAATATGCCAAAGACAAACTTAATTTAAGCATACATTTCTTCACTTTTGTTAATTGTTTAAAATAAATAATCACTTCATTTTTATAATTCTTTTTTGTCTTTTAGTTGCTTAATGGGACCAATTTAGAGGTTATGTTTCATAATTGCAAAAATTTATAATTCTAATTCTCAATAAATGTGTTAATGTAACTAGGCATGAAAGAAATTAGAATATATTTGAATTCATTCATTAAAAAAAGATTGGCATAAGAGATTAAATGATCTGGTATTTGCTTGATACAACTTGAAGCTTCATAAATGGTATGCTATTATTATCATTAAGTTTAATATAATTCTTATAATTTCTTAATAATTTAATTTAATTTATTTACTAGGACTCTTAATAGACTAAATAATTCTATAGAACCAATTTGTCTTAATCATATTGTTCTTTTAGCATATTAAGTTTTTAAATAACCAACTTTTATAGATGTGAATGACTTAGAAGATAATCTTATTGACACGCCATTTAATACATCGTGCTTGACTAATGATGATAATGAGACTTTCCTCAATGATGATAATTTTGTACCAATTAAAAGTGGAAGTCAATGCGATTTAGGCAGATATGTCATGCAATAAAGTTTTAGGTTTTTCATTTTTCTCATATTTTTAAATTTCACTTATATTTAATAAATATGTTAAAATTTATATATGCAATATAAATATAAAATTTATTTTTGTCCAAGTTTTAGTTCTACTTTGTTGCGTTCCTTGGTACGAACTCATGTTGTTATGCTTATGGACCTATATTGTTTTTATTATATGATTTCTTAATGTAATCAATTGTAACATTTTAACTTTATATTATTTTTACTTTTATATCTGTATGAGAATTAAATTATGTTTTTCTTATATTAATTATATGATTTCTCGATGTAATCAATTGTAAGATTTTAACTTTATATCATTTTTAGTTTTATATCTGTATGAGAATTAAATTATTTTTCTTATATTAATTATGAATATAGTTTATATTAAAACATGTGAAAAATAAAATTAACAAATTAACAAGAATAAAAAGATAATTTCATATTAAATTATTATTATAATTTATTAAGTCAAATTGAATTAAAACTAAAAATTATAGCACTATATTAGTTAACTATTTTGTAAATTTAAAAAATTCAAGAATTATTCTATAATTTTAAAAATTATTCAAAATAGTATTCGATTTTGATCGACAATAATATTGTAATGGACAAGGACCAAGCTCGATACCAAATTCGATATAATATTTGCAATATTACTCCTTTGTCTTTGCCTGCAAATTATTGCTTTTAATTTATGATCTGCATAATTGCGACCATATTTGTTAATCTTTAAATATTATTATCAGACCCAACTTAATTAACACGATGCCAAAGATTCATCGATTACGTCATCTGGTAATTCTAGCTGTATTGATTTGAGTGAACGCAATTAATGTGACGTTTTCCAAAGAAATTCATCACAAATTTTTAAATATAATTAGCGTATAAAAAAGCATATGTAAAATTTGTTGATCTTACACATTTTCTAATACACTCACTTTTTTTCTTAAAAAAAAAGCAAAAGGTTGATTTCTTAAGTCAACTCATAGGAATAGTAGTTCCCTAATGAAAATAATCTTGTTATGACGTAATACAGAAATGAGTACCTATTTGGTAGGTAAGCAATCTAATAATGCAAACACCCCACACCAAGCTAACTGAGCCAATTTCTTTGAACTTAGATGCACACCAAGTTTTTGGCATTATCTTGCCGAACGCTAGGCACAGCATTGCAGCGTTTTAGATATGGAAAAGTCGTCCGACAACAGTATTGTACCTTTCAATCAAAATAATTGGATACATACCTAAGTGGCCAAATGCAGAAGAACTTACTCATTGTCCATTTCTGAGCTCCAAGTCAATTGTCTTGTAGATATGCTTGCCCCTTCGTCTTCTTGTTATAGGCTGCGAAATAGAAAACGAAGAAAAGGATTTGCTACAACTCTGTCACCCACTCAACTCCCATTATAGTTGGGGCTTGTCACTTGTGTAGGAAACTTAAAAGAACGTTTAATTTTATTTGTATTTTTTCTGATTTTATTTTTTGTTTCTGATTTCTGATTCCTATTTGGTTCTGTCTGATTTTGGTGAGGCTGGACGCTGCTACTTGGATCTATAAGATTGGTTGATTTGAGCACTGAAATACCTGCAAAACAATAAGGCACACCGGGAGTTGACTGCCGGTAGGCCCCTCCGACGCTCAAGTTAGACTTTTTGGGAGAGTTTTGGCGGCTAATGAATAAAGAATA
>JAOSBN010000005.1:16831538-16907306 GCA_027563595.1 Erythroxylum suave
TATGTATGAGGAACCAATTTAAGCACAAAAATCATCAACTAGGAGTAAACAAATGCAATAGCAGCTATGAAAATGCAACCAATTTATAATATAAACTTGGCTCAATCACCTTCCCATTTAAGATATACTTTTTTAGGAAAGAATCACACTTTGCCTATCATTATCTTCAATGAATTAAATTGTGAGCAAGAAGAGAAAGTGATGAAGACTATCAGGAAAAGGATGAGTGCTATAGGGTGGCAAATTTATGATATTCGGGGGATTAGTCCCAATGTGGTAATGCACAGGATTAACCTGGAAGAAGGTTGTAGAACTGAGAGAGAAAGACAGAGAAGGTTAAATCTGAACATGCAAGAGGTTGTAAAGAAAGAAGTGGTGAAACTTCTAGATGCAGGAATAATTTACCCCTTTTTGGATAATGAGTGCATGAGTCCAATACAGTGTGTGTGAAAGAAAGGTGGCATGACAGTGGTAGAAAATGAAAAAGGGGAAAAGATTTCCACTAGGACTGTCACAGGGTGGCGAGGTGCATTGACTATAGAAAACTAAATTTGGCCACCAAGAGGGATCATTTTCCTTTACTTTTTGTTGACCAAATGATTGAGAGAGTGGCTGGTCATTCTTTTTATTGCTTTCTAGATGGATATTCAGGGTACAATCAAATATTTATATATTCGGAAGATCAAGAGAAGACCATTTTTACTTGTCCATATGGAACTTTTGCATATCGAATGATGCCTTTTGATTTATGTAGTGCACCTGCTACATTTCAAAGGTGCATGATGACCATATTCGCAAACATGAATGAAAATTTTACATAGGTATTTATGGATAATTTTTCTGTCTTTGGAGAGTCTTTTGATCATTGTTTACTGAACTTAGACAAAGTGCACTAAAGATGTGAGGAGTCACATTTAGTTTTAAATTAGGAAAAATGTCATTTCATGGTCTAAGAGAACATCATATTAGGCCATAAGATTTCATATAAGGGGATTGAAGTGGATTAAGCTAACACAGAAGTAATTGAAACGTTATGACCTCCCTCCAACATCAAGGGTGTCTAAGATCTTCTTATTCATACTGGGCTCCACAGATGATTTATTAAAGATTTTTCCCTTATTGCAAAACCTCTGACTCATCCATTGGTAAAAGATGTGCCTTTGGTTTTGATGATGATTGTTTGAATGCTTTTAACTTATTGAGGAAGGCATTCATAACAGCACCAATTCTAACATCACCGAATTGGTCTCTTCCATTTGAGATTATGTGATGCAAGTGACCATATTGATGGGTGTGTACTAGATCAGCGGAAGGAGAAGAGGTTGCATGTTATCTATTACGCAAGCAAGACGTCGATAAGAAGCTTAATTGAATTACAAAACTACGAAAAAAGAACTGCTTGCGGTGGTATTTTCTTGTGAAAAATTTTGGTCTTATTTGTTAGGCTTACAAGTTATTGTGTTTACAGATTATGCAGCATTATGTTACCTTTTCGCCAAGAAGGATGCCAAGGCAAGGCTTATTCGATGGGTACTCCAGAGATCTTAACCCATTGTCATAGCTCACCATATACAGGGCATAATAGAGCTAACATGACTACTTCACGAATTTTAGAGTGTGAATTCTATTGGCCAACTTTGTCTAAGGATGCTCGATATTTTGTGCTCAAGTGTGATAGATATCAAAGAGTTGGCAACATATTAAAGAGAGATAAAATGCCGCTTTCCAATATAATAGAGGTGGAGATATTTGATCTATGGGGTCTGGACTACATGGGACCATTCCCACCCTCTGAAGGAAATACCTATATCTTGGTTGGAGTTGATTATGTGTCTTGATGGGTTGAAGTAGTCACTGCTTCAATCGGCGATAGAAAGGTGGTTCAGAAGTTCATTCAGAAGATTTTTACTAGATTTGGGGTGCCTAGAGCAATAACAAGTTATAGGGGAAGTCACTTTAACAATAACCCATTTGAGAACCTTTTGAAAAGATTCATCATACATCGTAGAGTGGCTATCATGTACTATCCCGAAAACAATGGTTAAGTGGAGGTGGTTGATTGAGCCCAAGTTTATAACATAAATTGGTGACATTTTCATGGCCTTTGCTATACTTTTTAACTCCTATCTTTAGCTTTTGTGCTTAAATTGATTCTTGAGTACGTGCTTTTATTTTATGTAGTTTGAAGGTGAAAAGTGCTACAAATTAAGATTAAATGTACTAATTAAATTTCTAAGAACAATTAATACTGCAAACTACCATATTTTTATTGCAGGAGACTCAAGGAAAAGGAGTTTAAAAAGAAGAAATGAATGAGAGAAGACCGAAGTGAAGTCAACGCTACAAGAAGTTCGCTGCGACGAAGTAGATCTGTCGCTGCGGAGAAAAATGATAAATCCAGGCTGAACTTTTAGGAGAAGTTCACCGTAGCGAAGATTAATTCTTTCGCCGTGACGAAGGAACCAGCAAAGAACAGATCCTTTCTGGAAAAGTTCGCCGTGGCAAAAGTCATTTATTGCTGCAACGAACCTTCGAAAACCTAGTCTTGGGAAAATCACACATTGTGCGACTCGACCTGGCTTCATTTGTTTTAAAACCTACTAAATTAGGTTAGCCGGTAATAATACAACACACCACATACCATCAGATAAGAAGAGAGAAGTTCTCTCATCATTTCCCGACTCCTCACTCCACTTCACCGTCATCTACCATTTTCTTTCATTTTATCTATCGCCTTATTCACCTCCTGTCTTTGCTGCTATGAATGCTTTTGATAGGGTTCCAGCTCTGAGTTCTCCCGGAGCAATGCTTGGCTAAGCATCGGTTCCTTTTAAAGATGTAGTAATGGCTTGAGTTCAATGGGCTTCAAAGGGGAGTAGTTTGTTTATATCTTTCTACACTATTATGAACTCCTGAGTTAGGATTTATACTTTGTAGTTTGATCTTCTTGATTATAGTTTAATCAATAGTTGAACAATGAATTGTGTTATTAGGTTTGTTGATGTAGAACTTGGAGCTTGAATATATGAAGTCTCATATATGTCATTTTGTGATTTTGATAATTATCTTTTATCTACCTAGTTGTGTTTGATAATGAGACGATGCTTGATCACTAAATTACCATTTGCATTAACTCACTCTTGGCACTCACTAAGATGCATTTAACAAGGGTTAAAGAAATGGAGTTCATTGATTAAAACCTTGGACTTAAAGAGTTCTCTGAGGTTCATAATTTGGAAACTTAGTGATTTTTACTCCCAAATAGATTTGTTTTGAACCATGATAACTAAAGCTCATTTTTCAAGAGGATTTTATGAAATTTGATCATTGTTTTAGTTTTCAATTTCTTATTCCCAAAAATCCAAAATCATCTTTTTACACATTTCCTTGTTACTCAGTTTAATTTTGTTAGTTTCCTAAAGAACCAAACCCCCTTCCTAACAAATTTAGTTGCATTTCCTGACATTTAGGCTAGATTAGATCCATTGCATTAGGTTCTGATTAAGTGAGATGACCTAAGGTTGCATCCTATATTGCAATCCTTGGAATTAAATTTTTGATTCGACATCTAAGGGCAAAACCAAAAGATGAAGTTGCGGATCAGTGGTGAATAGAGAGCTGAAAAAGATTTTGGAGAAGACAGTGAACATTTCAAGGAAAGATTGGTCATTGAAACTGGACGATGCACTATGGGCTTATGGAATAGCTTTCAAGAACCCCATAGACACTACACCATGCCAGCTTGTATACGGCAAGGCATGTCATTTTCCATTGGAGTTAAAGCATAGAGCATATTGGGTAATAAAGGAATTGAATATGGATTGGAAGCTGGCAGGAGAAAAGCGATTATTACACCTTGACGAGTTGAATGAGTCAAGGCATGATGCTTATGATAATGCCAAGCTATATAAAGAAAGGGCTAAGAAGTTGCATGATGGCTATATCAAGAAGAAGGAATTTAAGAGTGGGGATTTAGTACTTTTGTTTAACTTAAGACTTTGACTATTTCTCGAAAAACTTAAGTTAAGATGGAGTAGGCCTTTCAAAATTCTTCAAGTGTTCCTCCATAGAGCTGTGGAGCTAGACAATGACAATGGGGAAAAATTCAAGGTCAATGGGCATTGTTGTAGACCATATTACGGAGGGATATACACACAAGCAAGGAAAGTTCTCGTATCTTCCACTTTTTCATGAGCATATGTTGAATGAAGAAGCTAATGACCTTAACTTATCATGTTTAATTTCTTTTGTGTTGTTTTCGTCTAGTTTTTGTTTGGGTTTTTTGGTTTGATTACTGTTGAATTGAGTTTGATTGATGTTCATATTGATTTTATTTGAATTTAAATTTGTTTTCTTTCCAAATTTCTTGTTGATGACACTATCTTGATATGCTTGTAGGTTTTGGGGATCGTGGGGAGTACATAAAAGCTTGTAAGAAGGTTTGAAGTTGTGAGGAACACCAATTCCCACATTTGTGGAAATTTAAATGATTCCCATGAGCATGGGAATCCTACATGGAGGGAAACTTATAGTTTCCCTTCCATTTTCCTCTTACCATATCTTTAAGTTTTCACACCCTCTCTCTCTAACCCATAAATTTCTCTTCTCCCACTCTCTAAAACTCTTCAATCTTCCTCTAGATTCTCGGTATTTTCATCAATTCTTTCATTATTCTTACATTCTTCTCTTCTTTTCATGCATTAATCTTTCGAAACAATAAGGATTTAGGTGAGTTTTTGTTCTTTCTCTCTAAAACTCGAATCTCACTTTTTCTCTCCTATTCTTGCAGATTTTTCTATAACAATGGCACTGAAGAAGATGATGACTTGGAAACTAGAAGGTGGAGTGCTCTGTTAAGTTTCCAGTGAAGGCAAAAGCAATTTAACGGTAACTTACCGATCTCCCTTCTCGATTTACTCAGAAGATGAAGGTACGTGCTTTCATGATTTGAAGAATAGAGGGATAATCACTCATAGGTATTTCGATTTTGAATTGTTAAAGGATATAGGAGTTAGGAAAAAGATTGAGCAACTAGCTGAAAACATAGGGTGGAATAGCTTCATCCAGTGCGACATGCATATTCAACTTATAATGATAGTTGGATTTTTCACTATTGTCTATTACACCCCAACCAAAAATGGATGCCTTTTGGTTTAGAATATTCAGTGATGTTCACAAACTGGATTATAATGTTATGTGTCATCTTTTTGATTTCCAAAACATAAAAATTTTAAACGATCATACTGATTTTCATGTCGATTCCTATTGGCAAATTTTAACAGGGGAAGATAGTTTTGATTCACGTAATGCACCGAATGCTTTAATATGTAGTGCCAAACATTTGTTGTTCTATAAATTCATGTGTTTAACTGTATTCAATAAAATCAAAAGTAGCAACTGTTTGACTAAAGAACTTTTCTTCTTATGGTGCATGGATCGGAAGGTTAGAATCCACACATCTTTTAGAATTTTTAGATCAATCGTTAGTGTTGTCAATAAAAAAAGTTCATACTTTGGAATGGGGCATATTGTTATTGCTTTAGCTTATTATTATAACCACAATTTGGAAGAGGTGCATACAATGCCACACAATATGTTTGACAAATCGTATTTCACGCGTCTCGAGATTGTGGAGGTTTACTTTATAGAACTCCATAATCCTCAGACACATGCTACAGTTACGAAAGGAGGAGCATCAGTACAGTCGCGTCCTGAACTTCTACATCCCTAGCAGCTAAGGATCTAGAGGACGAAGTAGAAGTAGCAATCCTAGCGCTCCAACGAAGATTGACTGACTTCAACAATCCCTTGAACAAATAGCCTCCAACCAAAAACAGATTACATCTAAAATAAATGAGCTTGGCACACAATTGCGAAAATTCCACAAGGAGCAGCATAACTTAAAGAGAAGGTTCCTTAACTTCTGTAGGAGGAACAATTTTGAAGCTCCTACAACATCACCATTAGCATCATCTGAATAAGCTTTTCTTACCCTTTAAATTGTAAATTTTGTTGTTTCTTTCATGTGATTGCATTTTATCTCATGTCTATTTGGTTTTATATCATTTGTATCTGCTATGTATTTTTTGAGTTTTAATTTCTTTAATGTTGATTGAATTCATTTTCTTTTGTTTAGTTTGATATCATTTGTTTGTTTTGATTTCTTTTGTTTGTGTGGTTTTCATTTTTATTTGGTTTAATGTCATTTTCACTCACTTGGGGGTTGACTTGTCACATTGAGGAAAATTTGATCTTTTATATGTGGGATGGTGACATTAAATTTCTTATTTGCATTTTTCTTAAATTATGATGAATATGATGCATGTTTAGGCATATTATATGTGCTTTGTGTTAGCAATGATGCCTTGTGTTAGCAATGGAACTGCATTTGAGTCACTCTGATTAATATCGCCATGAGATTCTGTCATATTAGCTAGAATTAGATTTATTGCAAGCTTGAACTTGGATTAGGCTACTTGAGTAAAAAGTGAACCATATAGAGTGATGAAAAGTAGTTTGTCATATAGGCTTAGTCACAAATTGACATTTTGAATAATGAGGTAGTGTAGGGATGCATAATGAGTTTTCATTTAATCTAAAGTGAGGATTGAGCCATATGACTCCATCTATTGTCGTTTGATTTCCTTTTTGAGTGTTACTTCCGTAGGTTACTACCTTCAGAACTTGCATTGAATCAGTTTGAGTCTACTGGATGCATGTTTAATATAGATGATCTAGGCCCTTTTTATGTTAACCCTTGGCTTAAATGACCTACTTGTTGATCATCCATTGCTACCCCCATTAAGCCTTAACCTTTTGTTTATGGAAATACCAAAAAATTTAAAACTTTAATCCCTATTATGCTACCCTTTTCACAAGCTTAGTTGAGTATTAAGTAAAACATTAGTTGGGATTGTGTGAAACTTTTACCGAGACAAGTTAAGTATATTTTTGCCTATGGACTACATTGTATAGAGTGCTAGTTTTGATTCAACGTTCTTCCATGTATGAAGAAAAAAAGAGAGTAATTAAAAAATGAAAAAGAAAAGAAAAGAAAAGAAAAAGGAAGAACAAGTGAGTAGCATTAACAAGTGCAGAATATTGGTTATATTGGTATATCTTGGAGTATGTTTTGATTATCCCAATTTTATCTGTTTTTTACTTTACTAATGTTTATGCTTAATCCTCTTTTGCTTTTTTTGACCCACCTTATTACCATATTACATCTATAAACAAGTCCTTTTGATCTATTTATGCATTCAATCTTTATAAAGGAGAATTGGTGTATTAGCAAGCCTATAGTATTGTAGTTTCCTATAGGAAGTTTGAGCGAAACACTACCCTTTAAACATTTGAAAGCAATGAGTGAAAACCATAAGGAAAATTCATTTTGCATCTTTACTTATCTTTGAGTGATTGTGCCAATTGTGAGTTTGCTTATGTACACCAATGAAAAAGTGGTCATGATATGTCCATTAACTTGATATTTGAGTAGGCTTGAATTTGAGGGATTGTATGCTTTGATCTTTATGAAAATGAAGTGGTAGAATTGATTGGTTGTATTTATTTTGCTTAAGGACAAGCAAAGATTCAAGTATGGGTATGTTCATAGGTGAGCATTAGTATATGTTTTTATAGGTAATTGACATATTTTTTCTTGCATAACTATTGTTTATTGTTCAAGTTTAGGATTCATTTTGTATGTTTTCATTAAGTTTGATTTCCATTATTGTTCTTGTGTTTTTTATTCTAATTGAGGGCAAGAATTGACTATTTTTATATAGGAATGAAGAGGGAGCAACTTGGAGGTTAAAAAAAAGATTAAAGAGGAGAAGAAAAGAAGAGTGAATCTGTTACCTATTCCCACGCTCGTGGGAATCATGCAAATTCTCATGGATGTGGGAATTACAATCTAAGGCAAAATTTTTTGATTATAAAAGCACAATTAAGCCTCCATCTTCAAGAGAGATGAAATCCACCTATAGAAACACCATCCTTAAGTAAAGAACACATGTTTGGAGTATTGAGGAAGGATTGAAGACAAGGTCATCATCAAGACTGGGCAAAAAAGCCCATCAACGCTAAAATTCTAGATTTTGGAAAAGAAGAAAAGGAGTCTTTCTATTCAATTTTATGTCATTTTAATCTCTTCTATTCTTTGTAAAAATGGTTTACTTGATTGTTGATGATGTTATGGAGACCATGTTTGGCTGATTTTATTTTAGGGATTGCTTTTGAACTATTTTGTTAAAACTCCTATTTTATTGAATTGAATGCAATTGTCTTTATTGATTATTGTTCTTAATTGTCATCTTGCAATAAATCGAGAGAATGAGTGAGATTAAATTTGTGTATGATGGTACAACGAGAGTTAGCGACCTATAGTGTAGCAATCATCACATTAATTTAATTGTTAGAAAAGAGATCTTGACTAGTCAATTGATTACCTTTAGGATAGTTTAATAAGTAGTTGAATTGATAGAGTCATTGGGTAGGTTGAGAGATAGTTCAATTGATTCCCATTAATTCGATTAGGGATAAATAGTAACCCCTTGAGAGAGGGTAATTAGTGCATTCAAAAATCTAGGGTAAGACACAATTCAATCAATAAAATAGGAGGGAGACGAAATAGGGAAAAAGTAATCTCTAGCACTTAGATTCTTGAATTCAAATTTTCTACAATTTTGATATTGTCCATTGTTTACGTTAGTCTTTTAATTTTAATTTAATTTTCCAGATTATTTTCATTTAACAATTTCATTTCTTAAACAAAGTTGTGTATGAATTAAGCAGTGTCTAAGCATCAATCACTATGGGATCGATATTCTCTCTTTCTAACTACAAGTCACGACCCATTCACTTGCGGTTTTTGAACATTAAACAAGTAGATTGGTTTTACTATCAACCCTTATGTTCACTAATGAAAAGTAGTTATGATATATGTAGCAGCTTGATATATGAGTTGGCCAAAATTTGAGGGATTGCATGCTTTGATCTTTGTGAAAATGAACTAATGGAATTGATTGGTTATGTTTGATTTTGCTTGAAGACAAGCAAAGATCTAAGTGTGGGTAAGTTGATAGTTATGTATCAGTATGTGTTTTTCTAAGCATTTGGCTTATGTTTCTTGCATAATAGTTATTATTATTGTGTTTGAGGATTTATTTTGTATGTTTTTGTTTACTTTGATCTTTATTGTATTCTTTTATGTTTGATACTTATTTAGGGTAAGAGTTGATTATTTTGATATGCGAATAGAGGTAAAAACCTTTTTCATTGAGCTGGAGAGCAAAAGAAGAGAAGAGAAGAGGAGGAATTATAATTTAAGAACCTATGATCGTGGGTTGCATACCAATTCTACGATTGTGCGATGTCTAACTCGAAGATATACAAAGGTTCACTTGTTTTTAGGTTTTTATGACTATATAAGGTTATAAATCCTATGGATGAAAGAGCTTTGTGAGAGATTCAAGGTTTTACATTCACAATTGGGAAAAGAGAATATCAACACCAAATTTTCCAGATTCGAGCAAAAGAAGATGAGGAGTTTGATTCCTTTAGTTTTCTTTCATTTTTCATTTCTAGCATATGTATGATGGATTATTTGATTGTTAGGGATGTTAATGCCATCATGAGTGGCTAATTTATTTGTAGATTACTTTTGAATTTCTTCTTAAACTCCTATTTTGTTGATTTGAATGATAGATGCTTTTGAGGAATGTTGAATAGATACCTTATAATATATTAAGAGATTGAGTTTAGTAATTAGTGTAGGATTGTACAATGAGAATTGGCATTTTATTGACCTACATTGATCAAGTTATCTGATTAGCTAAAAGAGAGATCTTGGCTAATTTAATTGATCACCCATAGGATAACTTCACAATTAGTATAATTGGAAAATTGATTTTGTAGATTGAGAGATTGCTTAAACATCTCCACTTAATTTGACTAAGGACAATCAATTACACCTTCATAAAGGGTATTTAATACATTAGGACATCTTATGTGAGGCCCAATTCAATTAACAAAACAAAAGGGAGATAAGATAGGGAAAAAATGATCTCTAGTTGTGAAAATCTTGAGTTCCAAGTTTCTGCATTTTTTAGTTTTCATTTGTGCTATGTTAGTTGTTTAATTTTGTTCAATTTTTAAGTTTATTCCCATTAAAAAGTTGGTTTTTAAGCAAAGATTAATCTTAATTAAGTGGTTTCCAAGCGCAATGCTTGTGGGATTGATATCTGCTTATTACTATAAGCCACGACTCGTATACTTGCTGTTTTAAGCGTAAAACTAGGAGTTTGTTTTCTATTCAATAGTGTTGTTAAAGAATAAGTTAATTACATAGACCAGATATGAGAAATTTATTTGGAACATCACTTGTATGTCTATGGAATTCTCATTATGATGATTGTATCAGTGATCATTTGGCTTGAGGTCTCCAAAGTTATCTTTTATAAGGATTGCTATCTTTTGATACTATTTCTAACCTACTTAGTCATGGATCGTTCAATTGGTAGTCATTAGATGTAGCATGAACTATATAAAGGTAGTTGTGTGATCATGATAGAATTCATCACCTTAAAGTAATTAGGGAGAATATTTTGTTGTTCTTGATTAGTGTTGATTTGGGAAATCCTTGGCTAAGGTAAATCGATGTTTAATTGAATCGATAACTAACAAAGGTGATCTAATATGATTGGATTAAAAGAGAGTAGATATTAATTTCATACTTTATGTCTAATTAGAACATTGCATGATGAAAGGATTGAATTATAGGAAAAAATTATGCATAGAAAGGTTAGTCAAAACCACTTTCAGATGCGTTGCTAGACATCAATCTTGATCTATGACTATAAAATCTAATTCTAATTATAAATTAGAATTAAAATTTATAATCATTGCCAATATATTTGGGTACGAATGGGTCTCATATAAGGACTAGGTTAAATAGAACAAATATATTTAATCAAGTTGGACTTGACTATAAAGTTTGAGAAACTTTATGGTTAAATATGAGATATGTAATAAATAAGGACCAATATAAGATATTGGAACTTATTTGGACATAATTGGTTTTTAATTAGAATTATTTATAATTCTACTTAAAATTTAATTAAAATTAGAATTTAATTTCAATTAAATTACTAAAACGTCCAAAACCTATTTCAAATAGGCTTAAGCTCTAAGGGAGGTAGCACTTCTTGTTTAACTCTCTTTATAAGAATTACAAAATTATCTCAGCCTATTACATGGATATCATTAGAGGTCAAACATCTATGTAGCTATGATGGTTAAGATGGATTAATTTTAGAAACTATTCGAGGGATGTGACAAGTATATGAGCAAGCTATATAGTAAGGTAGAATTAAGATTCGCTTTTTATTATGATTTGTGTGTTAATCAATTTATATAATTAAATTGATCTTGGTTTTTTGGAAACTAATTTGCGAAAAGTTTTGTATTTATTTTGCTCAGGATTGAATTCTGTCCTGATTTTCAAACAAGATCATGCATAAATAAAGCACATAAATAGAGAAATTGGAGCAAAAATCGTAGTGACGTGATGATAACCATTGCAATTTAGAGAACTAAAGGGAACGTGGATGAAGAAGCACAGATTGGGATTGAAATTGATGTTTGTGAGCTCTAAGAATAGGTGCAGGCCATATAATGTTATAAGATTACTTTTAGGAACTTGAGTTTCTTTTATGTTAAATTGGGTCCCCAGTGTATATAAAACATTTAATTCAAGTATTTGCCTTTTCAAAAAAAACTTCAAGAATAATGTAACAAGTTACCTAAATTGTGATTGAACACGAAATAATTTAAATTGAGCAAAGACAAATCAAAATAGAATTTGTGTTTGAAGGTCAGACATTAACTAAGAATATGATTTATAACAATTATGTATAGATCCTTTTAACTAATCCATTTTTTATTTTGAACTAATGTTATGAATATTGAATCAGTAATGGTATCAGATTTAATTCTAGTATAATGCTATACTGAACCGGTCAATACTAGGTACTATTTAAGATAATTTTTAAAATTTATAAAATAGTCCCTGAATATTTCAACATTTTAAAATAGTCCTTAAATATATTGTAATGTATAATTTATAATTTTATATCAACTATGTCTCCAAAAATCATAATAATAGAAATTTAAAATAGCAATAATTTATTTATTTTTATTAACATTATTTTCACATATTTCACATATAAATTTTGATGTATAGATGTAAACTTAATATAACCATATAAATAGTTAAATATCAGAAAGTTCAAATTCCACAAGTTGTAAATACACTCTTTAAAAAGCCAAAAGAAGACAAATAACAAAAAAAACTCATTTTCCAACTCGTTCATTTCCTTTTGGGTTAATTATAAAAAAATCTCAAACTTTACTCAATTTTACAATGCTAACCTAAAATTTAAAAAGTGGCACTAAAATACTAAAACTTTCAATTTGTTGCAAATATACCTTGACGTTAAATTTGCTTCTACATGTTCCAAATTTTTTCATGTAATTATTTTTATAATTTAATAAATTTAGAAAAAGAAAATAATGTAATTATTTTCACCACCATCATCGCCATCTCTACTCAATCTCCATTGTGTTCACACCAGAGAAGATATAGAAGCTCAGTGCAGACATCTCTTTCCTTACTCTTGAGGAAGCCCACCAGCTGGTCGATTACCTCTAGGACAAGTTTGGGGTCTATGTTGTTGCCTGCACCCCATCATCATTGTTGCCACTCTTGGCAACGAAGTAGTAGACGATAATAAAGGGAAACACATCCCTACAAGAAGGTAAATCTAACATAGAGCAAGTAAGTTAGAGGAACATTGGAGCTACCAAAAAAACCAACGGGGAAAAGTAAAAACAAACATAAAACCAGTAAGAAGGAGAAGGAGAATAGATGGATGAAGAATTGTTAGGATTTTTAATTTTTTAAAATTTATTAATTTTATAAATATTTATCTAGAAAAATAATTGAACAAGTGTTAAAACCCTTAATTTGATATGGTGTGCCATGTTACTGACATTAAAAAATCTTAACGTTAGGTTATATTTGCAATAAATTGAAAGTTTGAGCATTTTAATGTCACTTTTTAAAGTTTGGGCTAGTATTGCAAAATTGAGAAAAGTTTAGGATTTTTTTTTCTATAGTTAACCTTGTCCTTTTCTCTTTCTTGGTATTAGTTGTTATTATTTACCAAGAAGAACAAGAACAACTAAATTCTAAAGTACACAAGTTGTACTAAAATACAACACTCCATTTTGTGAAAAACATATAATAGAAGTTTGCTTTAGAAAAAGCTTCGATCATTGGGTAAAATGAAGGAAACTAATGATAGGTTTGCGAGAGCAGATCACATTGATATCAAAATCTCGATGAGAAATTTGAGAGGCATCTTAAAAAAAGTTTTGACTTTGGATAGGAACAAAAGGGATGAAAATGGGAATCTCATAACCATCGTCGCCCCGGCAACTGTGGTTGGTGCTGCCACTTTAAGAAGGTGAGGTCGGAATGGGTGATTGGCCTTTTTAAGCTTGTTATCAAGAGTGTCATTGGGTATGGAACTTTTGACATTATGCATCGTGGTGTTTACGATGGTCAGAATGTTGTTAGACAATGTAGTCGTCTTTTGGTTTTGTCTTGTGATTTAATTTTTTTGTAAATAAGTCTCCCAAATTTTAAACATTATAGTATTGATGATTTAATTTTTTGTTTTCGCAAATAAGTCCCTCAAAATTTAAAATTTACGGTACCGACCAATATTTAGCTAGTATTTTAAAAATTGGCCAGTACTAACTGGTACCAGCTGAAATCATCAGTATTGGCCAAACAAATAGGTTCTATATTATTTCCAAATTAGGTTTTATATTATTTTTTGACCATTATGGTACCTTTCGACCATTACGGTACGAAATTCATAAATTTCTTTTGAACATTAAATGAGGGCTAAATTAAAACTACAACAAAGTAGAGTACTGGCTACAAAGAAAACATAGCTATATATTTCAAACATGTTGCATATTGTTATTTGTAACATTTTTATTTTGTCGCACAATTTGTCACCAATTTCCTATAGCTAAAAATTATAGGTGACGTTTACTATATTCGTAGTTGAAAAGTATTAGCTATGAAATCTTTTTGTAGCCAAAACATTAAAACAAACATAGCTAAAAATTGAATATTGGTGGCGAAAATTTTACACCAAATGATTGACAATGAAAGTAAAATGTAGCTAAAAATATTTGGCAATGTTTTTATCTTCGTAGCTATATAGTATTTATTACGTTTACCATAAACCTAGCCAAATGTTATTTGCTAGGTTTCATTAACTATAGCAAAGTGTTATTTGCTAATTTTTTAATAATGTCATAATATTTTATTTGATACTTTTTAATTCATAATATTAAGCAATATGTTTTGTATATAATATATCGACATTTTTATTGTGAATTATTCATTTATTATCATTTATATAATTTAATACTTACATAGCTTTTTCTACTTCTTCTAACGCTCATCCTTTACCTTCTTTATAGTGAGTGACTTTATATAGTGCGATCCTATCACACTATTGTTTATGTAGTTCCTTCTCACTTTTTCTTATGAAACAAAAAAAAAACATAAAACAAGGCACTTATAATAATATAATTTTTATTGATTTAAGTGTAACTTGCAAATATATAACTTACATATTCATTTCAGACAACTATAGATGACTTTGAAACTTGATTATGAGGTGTTGTGATTTTGGGTTTACTGACCCTTGCCTACTTAAAATTTTCCTAAATCAAGAAAAATATATAACTTAGTCGTTAAATCATATAATAAGACTGTGAAAAAAAGAAAATAAACCTAAACTTTCAAGTCAGCCCAATAATTAGACAAACTGTTTCAATTTTCTTCAAACATTTGTTCAGGAAGATTGGTTCATGCCTTTGCCTCAGAAGGAAAAGATTTACAATAATTATGTAAGTTGAAACGACGAACTTAGTCCTTTGTTTCAATAATGATGTAACACGGTTTGAAACATTTAGGTTCCTAAGATTCATAATATTCAATTTCAAGTACGAACATTACAAGGAGAGGGCCTTTGTCTGTCTTCTCAAGATTACTTACCATTGACATCTTTCCATCATTCATATTTGTCGACATCACCATAGCTAGCCCACCGCAATCCCATCGCCATCTTCCCCGTCAAACCACCTAATACTCCTTCACCTATTCTTATCACTAACATATCAAATATATAGGAACCATGTAGGAAACTCAACCCTAACCGATCTACTTCTGTTTTCAGCTTCCAGCTCATCTTCATCCATCTTTCCCTTATTCTTTCTAGCATTGTACTTCCTTTGATGATAGTGCTTACCCTGCAAAACAAAACGTTATTAGACTTCATTAAAAACTATAATAGAGATAGACATTCCACCTTTACCCTCTTCCAACCCACCCCCCTTTTCGCCCGTTTCATCCCTTTCTTAGATGGTATCACCCTTTGCACCTCACTCTTCTTCCTCATCTCACTTTAGAAATCAAACTATCCTACCCTTACCGCCAACCTCTGCCTTTCCACATCCTAAAGTTTCTGTTCCATCTAATAGTGCGCATCTACAAAACAAAGGGGCTAGAAATACTTGGAAATAGGTTATGGTTGATAATTCGGACTTTTCTTTGATCTACTGTCCATGAGTTGAGATTGAAGGAAATTTAATGGTGGCATTAAGTCTAGGCATTCTGTAGGAAGGAGCTAGGTAATAGGACATGGCACTCATTAGATTTTTTATGGATAAACGACCAGCTTTTCTTATGTTACAAGCTTGGACCTAAAGAAACTGGGAAGGTAAGGCTAAGGGAAGTTACGCTAATTGAGGAAGATAACATAATCCCTCTCCTCCAAATTGGAAGTTTAAAAGGTAATTAAAAAGGCCCTTGGCACACCTCTTAACTTCCTTTATTTCTTCAAAATTGGCAACCAGGTTTAGAATAAGAGAAAATCATATTAAAAAAAACATTCCTCTATGGTAAATATCTATAACATTCCTTTAGGATATTGGAAAACTAAAGGTTTGAGTATGCTAGCTAGTTACTTAGGAAAACCAATTTGTATGGATGAAGCCACTTCTTTGAGAAAAAAGATTGGATTTGCATGATTATGTGTGAGTATGGATATTTCTAAAAGAATGAAAGATAACATTCCTATCCTAAGATTGGTCAATGGGCATTCTCTTAGAGAAGATAGGAGTTTGGTTACATATCAATGGAAGCCTTCCCTAAAAGCTCAAGGCAAATAATGGAATCCAACAGGGAGAGTTTTCACTAGAGGAGATTACTTGTAGGTGTCTAGATTGGAGAAGCAAAATCATGTAGATAACAAAGATTAAGAGGTAGTTGAACATGTATTAAATAATTATGAAAGCCAAAGTAGTTTGGTTCAGGCTGAAAGTGAACCACCTATAAAAGATGAGAGTGTCCAAGTGGATAATTTTCCAGATTTAGATCAAAAAGTGGAAATTCAACAGTAACCTTTGAATGCCTTAAATAAATTTTTAGGGAACTAGTGAGAAAGTGAAAAGGAAATTAATGGGACAAATCCTTGTCATAGAGACAAGGAAATCTAGCTAAATGAGCTTACTCACTAGCTAGAAGAATCGTAGAGAGGAGCTACTTAAGAGGAACATTTTGAATAAGCAATCTCTTGGAAAAGTAATAGGACCAGTAGAAAAGGCTCTAAAGGGAAAAGTTACCTTATATGACCCTGATAGTTTGAAATGTAAGAGGAATAAATATCCATTCTAAGCTTAACGTGGGAAGGGATTTTGTTATGAAGGAAAAGCCTTTGTTATTTTGTTTACTAGAAACCAAAATTAGGGAAGCTAACCTGAATAAATTAAGTTGTTTGGGTAGCAAATGACAATTTCTCACAAACCACCAATATTGCCTATGGAAGGATTATTATTGTTTACGATGGAGACCTTTTGGAAGTGGAAGTGCTGGAAACCAATCAGTAATTTATCCATACAAAGCTTAACTTCAAAATGAAAAGCACTTATGCTTTAGCTACACTTTTGTACGGTCTTAAGATAGGGTTTTAGAGAGCTAAACTATGAACATCTGTTTGAAGACTCAAAGCTTTAGTTAGGGTCCATAGTTAGTTAGTGGGGATTTTAACGCAACTCTATATAGAATAGAGGCGGAAGGGAACTGTAACCTACTTAACTACACCTCTAATTTTTTTGATTACATATAGGATGTGGAATTAACATATTTAGAATTTGAAGGTCATAGATTTACTTGGTCCAATAAACAAAGCTCTAACTGGTTCATTCATAAAAAGTTAGAAAGAGCAATGGTGAATGTGGATTAGTTAACTGCCTTTTCAGAGAGTTCAGTCAACTTTTAAGATTCAGGAATTTTCGATCATACCCCTATCAAGGTGCATAATTTTTTTTCAAAATGATTAGAATTCTTCACCCTCTCAGATTCAAGAATTTTCTGTTTAATGTTGAGGGCTTTCAAGAAGCAACAACTAAGGGACTGGAGCATGAAATCTATGGTACTAAGCATTTTATTTGTTTGCGAAATTTGAAGACTATTAAATAGGAATTTAAGTTGTTAAATTTAAAGAGAGGTCAGAATTCCCTAAAGGAGATAGAGAAAATAAGAAGCAAGCTATCAATAATCCAGAAATCCTTGGCAACTAGCCCAACTGATTGCAATCTAGTTATAACCGAAAGGGAATCTCTTAATTCCTACTTGCAAATAGTGGATAATTAATGCTTTTTATTGGAAAAGAGGGCTAGAATCAATTAGATTAAGGATGGGGAAAAATGTTCAAAAATTTTCTTCAATTCGGTGACTATTAGAAGAAATGTCAACATAATAACTTCCATAAAATCCAAATCTAGGGAAACTTTATTTAGACAAGTTGAAATTGTTAAGGAAGCTAGGATTTTTTATGAAAATCTATTAGGCACATAAGGTTATTTTATAGGTAATAGAGTGAATCTTAGGCAAGATTCTTGAATATGAAGCATCCTTGCTAATTCGTCCTATCACAGATCAGGAAATATAGAAGTTGGTTTTTAAGGTGAACGGGTCTAAAGCTCCGGGACTAGATGGCTTGAATGGTTTTGGCTTTCAAAAAAATTGGAGAAACATCTTTTACAAGATGTTGTAAAGACGTTTTACCAAAATGGAGTCTTGCTAAAGGAGTTAATAAGACCTTTCTATTTTTAATCCCTGAGAGTTCTAACCCAGTCATTTGGAGTGATTTCAGACTTATATCATGCACTAATTTCCTCTATAAGATCATCTCCAAGATATTGGAAAATAGGCTGAAAGATGTTCTTTACTTACTCGTTAGTAAGAATCAAGGAGCTTTTATGAGAATTAGACACATTGGGGATAATATCTTTTTACTGTAGGAGCTTTTGAAGGGCATACTTGAAATAAAAGCCTTCAAAATTGTACTATTAAAGTGGACATACAAAAAGCTTTTGATAGTGTTAACTAGAGTTTCTTGCTATAGATTATAGAAGTTATAAATTTTCCCCATAAGCTTATTAAATGGATTCAAGAATGCATTACAACTACATTATATGGAATACTGTTTAATGGAAGCCTATAGAACTTTTAGAGATAAAAAAGGTCTTAGGCAAGGGGACCCTCTTTCCCCTTACCTATTCCTTATTTGCTGAAATACAACACTTCATCTGACTTCAAGTTCAGATACCATTCTAAATGTAACAAGCTTCCCCTAACTATGTTATGTTTTACAGATGATCTTATACTTCTTGGTAAGGAAAATGCTCCTTCTGTTTCTCAATTGATGAGTACTCTCCATAGCTTTAAGGAGCTGTTAGGATTGATTATCAATTTTCACAAAAGCTAGTTATTACTTTCTAAAAGTGCTGCTCACCTAACATATTCCTTGTCATAAGAAACTGGCATGACAAAGCAAGTCCCTTCTCTTCCGTATTTTGGCATTCCTATTTCTTCCAGGAGACTAAGATTTTGTGAATGTCTTTCTTTAATAGAAAAAATTCAGAAAAGGTTAGGGTCTTTAACTAATAGAACTTTGTCCTATGGATAGAAACTTCAACTTTTGAAGTCGGTAATTATGTCTATGCAAGCCTATGGTGCTCTTACATCTTCCTCTCCAAAGGACTTATTAAATCCATGGAAAAACTAATGAAGCAGTTTCTATAGGGAAAAGGAAAAGGTGAGAAAGGAATAGATAAAGTGAATTGGAAGCACATTTGTTAACCGAAGGAGATAAGTGGGCTAAGATTGGAGTCAATCAGCAAAAATTACTGATTTCTAATGACCAAGCGAATTTGGAGAATCCTATATGAAAAATATTCACTTTGGATTAAATGGATTCATATTTATATATTAAAGGGTGATATTTTTTGGGCTCTAAGAATTAAAGACAATTACTCTTGGTTCTCCATCTAAATCCTTAAGTTGAGGGAAGATTTTCATATTACATATCAAATTGGGGCAGAAGATAGAATCTCTCTTTGGTATGATAACTGGACTAGTCAAAGGGCTTTAATTCATAATCAAATGGCAAGATCATTACTAGAAAGGTTCTCTAAGAAAACTAAGCTTTAAGAGATAATTAGAAATGACGATTGGTTGCTTTCCTTAAAAGAACTAAAACTTTTGCCCATTCCCCAATTAGAAGCCTTGGGGAGAATGATATATACTTATGGGATGGGTTTCGTATTAGAAATCACTAATAGGCAAGCCAAAAAGTGGATGGGAAAGTTACAAGAATAGGGTGTTGTTCCTTGATTTGGAGCAAGGCTCTTAAACCAAATGCCAGCTTTCTCTTTTGGCTAGCTATGTTGGATAAGCTCAGTATTATGGATAGACTAAAATCCCTATTCTCTCCTAAGCAATGTATTCTGGGCAATCTAGTGGAGGGGACTAGAGATCATCTATTTTTTGAGTGTATTTTCACTAAAGAGGTGTGGATTAGAATCTATAGTCTTTGTGCCCATGGAACTAGTCATTGCAATCTTAAAGATATCTTATTAAAGATATCTTAATTGCGTATCTCTAAATATGATAAGGAAATACTTATAGTCACTGTTGCAACTTGTCTTCAGACTATTTGGAAAGAGAGAAACAATAGAAGGTTTAAAGGGAGATCTAACAACCTAACCTTTCTTGTAGAACTCTCTACGGAAAATATTAGGGAATAATTGATTATAAATCAGTTGGGACAATATAGTAGTAGAGGACTGGCTCTCTCTTAGAGAATATAGTCCTTAGTGGGTTTTCTCTATTTAGGATTCAGTAAAGAAAATAGTATTACCTATGCATAGCTATTTCCGAAGAAATTTAGGCAATTGAAGTAGTTCTCAAAACAACCAACTTAAGACTAAAGGGGAAACAGAAGATTAAAAGGAATATGACTCACCTTCAAGAGCTCCTAGGAGTACCTTCTCCAGATCTACTACCTCACCAGCCAAGTTATTGAAGGAAGGTCCTTAGTTGTATCCTCCAGACTTTTAATATTCAAAATGAAGCCTATTAGTCTTTGAAAATTTAGAAAAAAAGTTATAGAATCAGATCTCCTAAGATGTAATTTTCCTCGAGATAGATACAGATTTTGGAGAAGTAGCATTGCCATTACTATATCATAGTATCCAGAACTCCCCATCCCAATTGAGTAATTGTTTGAGGACTCAAGAAAGGAGAGGAGAGTTTTACTCTAATTATCAATACGTTATCGCACAATCTATCCCAACTTTGGTTCCTACATTGTCCTTTAATCTTTTGAGCTTTTGTGATTAACGTCATCATGTGTTTTCATGAGGGAGAGTTTCATCTCTTTGGTTATATACTATACTTCTTTGACTTAATGAATTTTTAAATTCTAAAAAAAACTATGAACAATAAGTAAAATATTAATTAATCTTGAAATAAATGAAACAATAATGCAAAAAGTTAAAAGATTTTTTAAAATTATCATAAGTTTTTCCAAAACATTTCTAAGCAAGTTCTCATCCTTTAATTCCTTAACATGTTTTAGATAAGGTAATTATTTTCTCGCAATAATCGCCAATTCACTTGAAAATTTCGTAGATTGAACATTGTCTACAAGATTACCTTGCTGAGTATCAATCTATATTGATAACTTACAATTCATTAAAATATTCACTTTGCAATTTACAAGGTTTAGTTATACCTCTACCTTTTTTTTGTAATACTAGCTTTAGAAGCTGACAAAAAAAAGAATAATGATAAGAAAATATTAAAATATATAATATATATTTGAGAATAAGTTTAGCTGAAAATATTAAAGGTTAACAAACCTACACTAGTAGCTTGATTATTTCTTGAGGTAGAATAAAGTTGACGTGCATGAATTGGAGGTATAATATAATTGTTGCTTTGTTATGGCAAATTACTAAAAGAAGCTTTATTTCTTATAGAAAAAAAAGGACACTTTCGTGATATATTCAATCATTATAATCAAGATACATTCAATCATCAATATTAATCATGTTAAAATAAATGTTACCAAAATTATAGTAAGACAATAGAAATAGCTTTTTTATAATACCTTTAATCATCATAATCAAGATCTTCAAAATCATCATCATTTAATGCATTATAATTCAACTCTTAATCACTATTATTTTCAACCAAAGTATCATCATTTTCATATAATTCATCCTTAATATATTCCTTTCTAGTTTATTGGGATCGCTTCTATAGAATGATGATATATCCTCATTTTTATTTTGAAAGATACATTATGTAGTTGCAATTTAATCTCTTGATAATGTTATGCTCCGTTTTCGGAGTCTAACTTCAGAGTAATACATGGGCACATTACCTTATAGGGTCCTTTTGATGGAATCTCATTAGCCAACTTAGGCTCATCTCCTTTCTCATAACATCCCAAAATTTCTATAATTGAACACTTGATAGATGACAATCCATTATTATGTTTATATCTTCAACCGTCACCCTAAACAAATCACTCATTTTTATCTCTTATTTTCATATGAAACTAAGTACATTTTAATCTCCATACAAGCCTAAATGTATCACAGGGATGCATCGATAAGTCCACAATTTATAAATATACAAGATTTGGGTCAATATGTATAACTTTCACCATGGATCTCGGATTAAGGTCATTTAAGCTCTATTTTGAATAGGTCTTCGAGCTCTACAACTTCCGTGGAGACCCCAAAGAGAGATCTTTGCTATTTAGAGAGTCAAAATTTGCACATTTTAAAACTATCCCGAGAAGGTCCGCCTAGTAGAAATACGTCCCTTTAAATGGACATGAACTGAGTTGGGATACTAAAATACCCGAGAAGGTCTGCTTAGTGGACATCAAGTCTGTCTTGTAGATGCTTACGGGTCAAATTCCATATTTCTAACTCCTCAAGTTACCTATGACCCGTCTTATGCATATCTATCATTCCTACCTCATTTTCCCCAGCATTTTCCTTCATTGTCACTTCCATCTTAACTCAATATCATTTACAGTCAATTCATCATCTATGTTTGGTATTAATCCCAAAAACACAATCATTCAACTTATACACATTCATCATAAAATTCTGCACATGTTCAACCTTATTTATCATCTTCATTTCATCCCTAACTTATCACACTGCTTCTCCAATTTCAAGACACCATAATACTTATGATACTACTTATTCCCGTTTTAAGACACTGTATTACTCTTATTCTATTAGATCAAAATAGAAAAGCTATAAAGTGTCCTGCATACAGACTATGCAGCATCACTAACTTATAGCAATCATATCTTTCAAGTCCAATCTCCAAATTTTACAAACTATATATCATTGGAAACCTAAAAGAATGAACTAAAAATTCTAAGATGACAACCTTGTCCAAATCAACCTAGATCAATACAGTTTTCCCCTGAAGTTAGAACAAAGATTTCTACCCCTATGAATGCTTGAAAATGTAATGCGAAAACTTGGAAATTTATTAGCAACACATACATATATTTCATTAACATCAAAAGAAAAGAGTTTTACAAAGCTTTAATGGGGATTTCAAGACCCAAATATATCATTAATCTCTTAATCCAAAATACAAAAATGCACATGTGAGTGATACTTGAAATGCGGTTAAAGCCTTGGGTTTTTCCTATACTAACTTAAATACAAAAATATGAAATCTTGGAGTGATGCCTTGACTCCCTCTCTTACTTGATCTCTTACTCTTCACCTAGAGATGGGTATGAAGGGAGTGAGCTTACAAGCTTGTGGGTAACAAGTTTATAGCGGAGAAACAAGCAAAACTATTTAAAATATCCATTTCTATAGAAAAATGCTTTGCAACTATAACACATGTATTTCCTAAATTCTCAAACTTGTCAAACACATCATAAACAACAAAAGGCTTATTTCTTAAAGTCTTAAACTTGTCAACAAATTCGTACACAATATAAGCAATCATAATGGTTTGGGAGGTCTATAAACAGAACGAGCTAACACATTCCCATGAAATGGTCCTGCGTAGTCATGGACAGAATGAACTAACACAATCCCACATAGTGGTTTTGTGTAATCGTAAACATGAGGGAGCCCATGATAGAGCTCCATGTCACTAGCGGGCAAGTAGGAGAAGCCTTTAACCGAGTCAACGTGCACATGACATAACAAAATGACCAACTTGAACCCACACAAACATGAATTTCTTATTTATAAGATCTTGCACATTTCGGAATCGTGATTTTCATAAACATGATATTTTTCAAATACAATTTTCATCATCATTTCATAAATCATCATCAAGATTCATGTATCAAACATATAGCAAATACTTTAATCATTCAAGAAGCAACAAATGCAACATTTATAAAATAATTGAAAATCATTCAAATCTATTGATTAGGAAATTCTCATGGCTTATTAACTCAACTATAAATAAGTAACCCACCTTAATTCCTTGCTTATAAACTTGCCTAAAAATGCTCCTCCTCTTGCTCCTCTTGCCTTACTTGATTTCCTTCAACATTGGCAAACAAGCATATTTACTAAAATTGATTCTATAACACTTAAACCTATATATTTCCTAAGTTTCATGAACTAAAACCCTTCCAAAAATCCAAAAGATTAAAAATGGGTTTACCTTGAATCTTTACCAAACAAAGAGATGTTTGGCTCAAATGGAAGCTCTTCTCTTCCTCTTTCTTTTTCTCTTCTTGCACACCCTCAAAATCACTCTTAAAAGCTAAGAAAAGATGGAACCCTAGTTTGCTTCTCTCTCTATTCTCTCATGGATGACTCTCTCTCCTTCACGATTTTCACTCTTCTCTCCCTTCAATTCACGTTTTTGGTCTTCTACTTCACAAGACAACATTTTCCTCTTCCCATTGTACCCTTAATGAGTCCTAAAAGTCCACTTTACCCTTCTTTTAATGCCTTTTGTTTTCTAAACTTAAGTGATATGCCAAAAATGACCTCAATTCATCTTAATGCATTAATTTTGCTAACTAGTGGAATAAAATCCTACTAACATTTAAATAAATAATTAAACTCTAATAATAATTTTATCATGACCTCATAATTTATTTAAATCATGCTTAACAATTCCATTCATTTTAAGGAAAAAATTCAAATTCCATGCTTATTCCATAACATATCATGCTTAATTCAACGAAAAAATTCGGGGGCGAACAGATATACTTCATCTCCATCTTCACCTAATAGACGATTTTCCCTTTCATATAGATCAAAAAAAAATTTTTGTTGAAACTTTTGTACAACTTTCCAATTGATGCCCAATACAGTGTCATTGAGATAGAACACTTGTTTCTCTTAACTTGCAAGCACAAATTGTTCATTTTCATACCATATGTTACGAACATTAATGCTAGTAAGATTTCCATTCACTTTTATGTTAGTCTTTTTGCCACCATGATTAAACCATTTGCACTAAAGAGAATAACCTTTTATTTTTGATGTAATGTAACTCAATTATTTCAGAGATAAAATTGTAGAAGTAAATAAAATCATCCTTATGTTGTTTCTCAACAACAACCCTAAAATTTCAGCATCTAAGGCAATTGTCATGCTCTTTTATGTAAAATCTAACTCCATTAACAATGCAAAATATATGTTTTCTCCCACATATATGAGTCTCGCATGCTAAAGCATATAATATTGTTGTCACTTGTGGCAATTTACGATTATGTAACCATATCATTTGAAAAAAACTATAAATTAATGTTATAATCTTAGTTACAGTATTCATTTGTTCACACTATTACATGAATAACATACACATATCCTAAACTATGATGGGAAGTTTATCTAATGCCTTTCTTCATCATTAACCTCTCTTATGCTTTTAATCTCACTTTTTTGCTCTCTATCTAAAAAGTAAATTAATGTAAGAAAATAGAGGTTGAATGGTAAATATAAATAAGAAATAATGACTAAGATGTAATATACATACTCCATCTATAAATTGACTTCCTCACAATTGTTTAAAATCTACCAATGGCCAATTTCAAGTTCCTCTTTGGTTAAGTCCACATAATTTTCTATTCTAAGTGGCCTTAATATTTAAGAGAAAACTGGCAAACCACCATCTTGATCAAAATTGAAGTTACGTTCTTCTTTATTAAATTGTGTCTTCACATTATTTAAGTACTTAAAGACAAATTCAAGCATTCATTTGATATATAAGCCTCTGTAATAGAGCCTTCAGGTTGAGCTCTATTGCACATTTAGCGCTTAAGAGAGCTTAAAAAACATAAAAAGTGTAAAACATCTCATTTATTACTAAATAATAATAGAAGATAAAAAATGTAAAAATGAATACAAATTGCCTTTAAATTTGAAACATAAATCAAAATTGAATTGGTCCCAAAGTCTGGCCTTATATTGGAAGTGAATTGCTAAATGCACCTTAACATCAAAGAATGACGGCTAAAAAATTAGTTCAAGCTTATATAGAATCAAAACTGTCTTTTTTCATTTTTTTCAAGTTCTTTTACTTTTAGTATCTTACAACATAATTGCTTAAAAAAACCACCCAATTATGTCAAAACTATAGACACATCCTTTGATAAACACCCACATATTCCAATGGGAAGTAATCGTTGGAGAAGTATATGAAAATTATGGCTTTTTAACTAAAAATCTTTCCCCTTATTACCATTGACACAATGGGCTATATCAGAGGCATACCTATCAGGAAACTTAACTGATAAAAGGTTTGTTTTTCTGTTTTGCATATAGTGTATAACATATAACTGGAATCATATATGACCCATTTTCTCTCCTTTTCAAAAGTAAATCTTTTCTTATATTTATGTCTTCCAAGTCTAATATAACCTTAATTGTGTACTTTTATTTGCCATCAATCCCCATTAAAGTACCTAAAATATTCTCATAAATGTTTTCTTCAATATGCATGACATGAACATTATGTCTTTATAGTAATTCCTTCCAATATGGCAAATTGAAACATATGCTTTTTTATTGTAATTAAGATCAAGAGAAGTTTGATTTCACTTTTTATTACTTAAGTGTTTGCTAGGTATAAACTCTTGCAAATGTGATAATTGATCACACATTATCACCTAAGAAAGGTAAAGTCACTTCACTATGTTCTACTTTACCATTAAACAATTTGCTTGTCCGTCATCTATGTCCATTTTCTAAGTGACAGCGATGTCCTCTATAGCATATTTTACTTTGTAGCCTTATTGAATGAGTTTGATGGTTACACACAGAATAAGCCATATATAGTACTCTATCCAGAAAATTGTCATATACTAGAAAATCATTTATAGTCCACAAAACAATCACATTTATTTTAAATGTGTCACGTTTAATAACATTATAAGTTTCCAATATGACATTTTAAATCATCAGCTAGTGGTTGCATGTGTATATTGATATCCTTTCTAAGAACAATGGGTCCTAGAATAAGTAAAGTAATAAGAAAAAAAATATAATTCTACGGTGATAAATTGTATGGTATAAGAATTACTGGGAACATACTATAATAAGTACTTATATTACAAAATGGATTAAATCCCTTAGAGGCTAACCCAAGTAGAACATTACGATAATCAACTTTACAACCCATGGAAATTTCTCATCAAACTCTTTCCATGCCTTTGAGTTTGCTGGATGATACATAATGTTATCATGAATGCGTTTGTTTTTATGCCACCTCATATCTATAGATGTTTATATTGACATAAAAAGCCTTTGTAATTATGGTTTAACAGGGAAGTATCTCAACGTTTGATGGGTATCATTTTGCCTTTTCCATTATCCACTTACCATATTGATGTACCATAAATAGGACATTCTTTAAGGTCTTTAATCTCTTTCCAAAAGATAACACAATCATACTTATAAGTATGTATTGATATATGTCCTAATCCAAGGTTCTTTACTAATTTTTTTGCTACATAGTAAGACTTGGGCAATTTGTGACCAATTGGTAATGCATCATTTAGAAACTCAATCAATATGTCAAAGGATTTGTTAATTCACCTATTATATATGGTAGCAAGTAGTAACACTATACAAATATCTAGATCTAAAACTATAGCTAATGATGAGTCTAGATCCATCCCATATAGAGTGTGTGTAAAGCTTTTGTAATAAAAACAATCGGTGTTTAGATTGAATAAAAAATAAAGTAAAATTAAACTAATGAAGTCAATCAAAGAAAACAATTAAAAATGAGAAAAGTGATGAATAAATTAGGGACCCGGTCAGCGATTCAATCTTGGCCTAAATGCAATTAATCATACTTCACCGAATTCTTAATCTCATACATCTCCTAACAACTATTAATTGTAGGTTAACAATAAGGTCTGTTAACTTTGATTTTCCCTTAGATCATGTTCAATAAAAACAAGCTCTTTAACTGAACCTAGTTATCAAACAACCTAGGATAAGCTCTTTAGATTTAATTGGACAATCACATTGCAAGTTCAGAAAATAGAATAATCAAAGTAACAACCACATAAGCTCAAGTCATTTAACCAAGGTTACATTATCCCTAATGATTCGAAATCAATTAGAACCACGACAATTATGGATTATATCCCTAATGATTCGATATCATTAGTAGCTACAAACAAATCTAAACATAACAATTACATATTATATTGAAGATTCTAGCAATAAGTTTGTAATAAAACAATCCAATGAATGTGTTAACATCATCTTTACATAATACCCAAACAATAAATATAGGATAATATAATCAATCCTTATTAAGAGAGAAAGAACATAATACATATGGAGAGAATACTTAACCATGTTCATTGAAATCAACTTTGAATCGACCCAGGGAAGCCTGCCCCTCTATGATTTTCCAAAGAACAACAGGTTTGTCCCTCCGTCTCTTCCAAAACTTTGACTTCACTCCTCAAAATGATTCATAACCATTCTACTGTCAAAACACTTTCTTTATATTGAAAACTAGGGTTTAGGCATAGGTGGCAAAAGTCATAGGCATGGCTTGATGACTTATTGCCAAGAATGGCCTAGTTGATCCTCATAGTAGTGAGCCCAATGTCAATCCCATGACAAATTTGTCATGGCTGTGTATGGTTAAATCACGCCCATGACAATTTGTGTTATGGGCATGAATGATAAGTCACGACCATGACAACATAAGTTATGGTTGTGATTTGTAATACTCATGGCTGTGACTATTGCACTGCACCATACACACTTCATTTTTTTGCTTTTTTTTTTTTGTCTCCTCTTCACTCTAATCCTTCTCCTTCTTGCTTCGTGAAGACAATTGAGTCTGCATCTTAATAAGATGGCGTAAAGAATGTACCTTCAACTTATTTTAGCTCTTATGTGTCCAAACTATAACTAAAACCAAATATGAGCAAAATTAGTATCTTAAGCATTTTAAAACATTAATCACTCAGTGTCATGAATTATATGTATCAACAATTAAGCATATATCAAGTTCCCTCACCCTTAGCTATTGACCATCATCGGGAAAAACAAAAAAATCGAAATCACAACCCAAAGACTTTCACAATTTCCACATTTCCTAAGAATAGATAACCATAAGAAAGGAGGAATAACTTTTAAAAATCATAGCAAAAACCCTAACATTCAATGCTTCTACTTATGATCAATCACTATTCATCACCTTTGGAAACTGAGCAATCTAAAGGTAGACTTGACAAAACGGGTTTAAATAAGATAAATTCATAGGTACAACTAAATTCATGATCATGACATCCCACAACTTTACATATCATTTCATTTCTCCACCACTAAAATTCATGTGTATAATCATGAATCAAAGGAATTTTCTAAGGTTTTAATGAGGGGAAAGGTTGATGTGAGATGTGTTTAGATAGTGTAGTGTAAAATCAATCAAAGCTAGTGAAGCATGAGTAACACTCCATGTGACATCAAGCGCAAGAACCAACATTCACTCACAGTTGTGTACATCAGCTATGACGAATGGAAAAATTATGTCTCACAGCATAAATTTAAGCTCTCACACCACACACCACAAACCACATAAACCATAATTAATTAGAAGGGATCACTCATAAATATTGAAGATGACAATGCATTAAACCTACAAGTAATGAACCTTCCAAAACAAAATCTACCTCATATGCAACATACTCAATCACCTATTCAATACAACTTTAGGGGGGAAAACTAATTATGAATAACTTTACAAAATAATTGCATTTCCCCCTTGATACTTTTATTTAAACATATATTTCTTTCTCTTCATTTTTTTATTTTTCTTTTTTTGGCTTTTCTCTTTTTTTTCCTTCATTTTTTCAATAATATCTGGTTTGATTTAAGTCATGTAATGTGGTTAACAAAAAAAGAAAAGGAAAATAAAGCTTAAGGGGGTTTAATAAAAGGATCATATCAAAAGGTAGGCCACTTGACTAATATAGCTCGTAAAAACAAAGAATGTCTATATCATTTTCTTGTTAATGCATATGATAAAAATGTGGTCATGAATAGAAAATCAAAGCAAAGTCAGGATGTGTCAGTCTATATAGGCTCAAAATCTCTCTAGCTTGTGTCTACCATTAGTCACTACTTACCTAAAGTTAAAGTATATTGACCATTCGTAAGAGTAAAAGTACATGCTCAAGTTGTCATGGATTCTTCTAGTCAATTCACTCGCTAAATATGATTATATAATCCTAGAAGCAATAGAGAAAGAGAAAATGTTTGTTTGTTTATATGTTTAAATCTCTCTCTTTTGTTGGAAAACTTAAAAAACATGTAAGAAACTAACAAACTTAAAAGCATACATACGTAAGAAACAAATCCAAAATTGTAAAGGAAAAGAAATGAACTTCCTTTGGGTTACCACTTAAGAAGAGCCCTTGTTTATTGTCGCTAGCTCGACTCCTTGCTTTCCACATCACTTGACAAAGTTATGATCTTCAGGTTTCAGATGCACTTTCTCAACAAAAGGTTTTCAGGATAAGGCCCCAGTTGATCACCTCTCACATTTAGCATCTTCCTTATCTTCATAATCTCAATCTTAACTAAATCCTCGCACTCATGAAATATTATTAATATCTCTTAACCCTTTTCTTCCTTGTCTAATTTCTTTAACCTGCCTTTGAGCTAAATGATATCCTTCACAAGCAATTCCTTGAGTAGTCCTCTTAAAATTCTCAAGCTCCTTTTCACTTTGTAAGATCTCTACACTAACGTCCCTTAGGTTCACCTCGGATTGAGATGGTTGCATCTCTTCGCTTTGTGATTCTAGATGATTGATAGCTTTCATCATCTGAACCATCTAGCTTACTCAGTTCTAGATTCAAGACTTTGTATCTTACTGGAATTGTAACACATCTTGTTGCATTTGTAGAGTATTAAAAGCAAGAGACATAAATATGTCTTCTAGAAAGGTACCTGAGTTGGAGTAAGGGGCTTCTGGTCTATATGAGAATTGTTGTGCAACCTACAACTCATCTAGGTAATAGTATTGCTAGCTATCCCATCCACAAGCTAAGTTTGGTTGATCACTCCAAGCTTGGTTATAGGATTAGGAATGTGGGCTATAAGCAAAATTGAAATACTTTTGTAATGAAATACTCCTTCTGCAGTCTCTTTCATTTTCTTCCTTTTAAAAAAAAAACAGATAAGTGTTAAAAGATTAAAAATAAATGAAAAATATATAAACAAATATATACAAACCATCAACTAAAATCAATAACAAAAGCTAAAGTACCACACTCCTTGGCAATAACGCTAAAATTGGTAGTGCGTCGTAACCCCTTCATAAAATGACTAGGATAAAACTATAGCTAATGATGAGTCTAGATCGATCCTACAGAGACTGTCTGTAAAACTTTTCTAATGAAAATAATCGATGTTTAGGTTAGGGGGTTTTGATTGAATAAAAAATAAAGTAAAATTAAACTAATGAAGCAAATTAAAGAAAACAATCAAAAATGAGAAAAGTGATGAATGTATTAGGGAATCGATCATTGGTTGAGTCTCAGCCTATACAAAATTATTTCATTAAATTGTTATTCTCAATCCTCTCTTAGCAACTATTAATCATAGGCTAACAATAAGTTCTGTTAACCCTAGTTTTCCCTTAGGTCGTGTACAATTATAAAAGCTCTTTAACTAACCCTAGCTATCAAACAACCTAGGTTAAGCTCTTTAGATTTAATTAGATAGCCATATTACAGGTTAGGAAAACAAATTAATCAAGGTAACAACCACATAAGCTTGGGTCATTTATCTAGGGTTACATTAACCCTAATGATTTGAAATCAATTGAAAACACAAAAATTGCAGACTGTATCCCTAATGATTCCATATTAATAATAGCTACAAACAAACCTCAATATAACAATTGCATATTATACTGAAGATTCTAGCAATGCGTTTATAATTAAACAATCCAATGAATGTATTAAGATCATCTTTACACAATAGTCAAATAATAAACATATGATCACATAAGCAATCCCTAAGAGAGAAAGAACACAATACATATGGAGACAATAGTTAACCGTGTTCTTTGGCGTCGTATCACCTCTGACCGGGATCGGGAAAGCCTAGCCCTTAATGGGTCTCCATAGAATGAGAGGTTGGCATCTTCTTCTCTTGTAAAATTGAGACTTCAATCCTCAAAACGAATCAAAGCAATTCTACCATTAAAACAATCTATTTATACTAAAAACTAGGGAAATAGGTGGCACAAGTCACGGGGGTGACTGGATGACTTACAGCTATGGCTGTCAACGGACTAATTGAAGCCTCCCTTGCATGGTCATGATATAGGTGTCATGCCTATAACAAATTTGCAATGGCCATGCAGTTAAGTCAGACCTATGAGTGTGTCCCCTACATTCCATTTAAGTGTATTTTATTCCTTTAACAACTGGCCACATGAAGGAATTTTCCTTAAACGTATCCATGTATTGAGCAATATGACTTATATATAAACCTATATTAGTGACTTGTACTGGTAGTGTTTAGTTATGAAAAAGAAGCTAAGAGACTAGTGGGCCTATTTTTAGTAATATAGGACAATTTTGGTCTTTTGTTAGTAAAAAGTTTAGGGTTTCTTGAGATAAAAAAGAGAGAGACACAGTGAGAAAGAGGAGAGGCATTTGGGAGAACCTAAGAAAAGTTAATGGGATCTAAGGACAAATAAAAGAGAGTCAATAATATATTAAGAAGGAAGTAACCATAAAGATAAGTAAGAAGTCTACTAAGATTTATTAAGAATTTCTAGAGTCAAGATCCATGAGAACTCATTTCTTAGTTTCTTTCTTGTTTATTATGAGTTTTCTTTATTTCCCTAAGAATTATCAATCCTAACGTTGTAATAGTTAATCTTAGTTGCTACCTAAGTTGGTTAGGAGAATTGAACTTCAATTTTCTCCACCTAGCATTAGAATTGAACGTCATCTTCGAATGGGTCTAGGAACACCTTGGAATTGGTTCTACTGAGATGATCAACCACTAAGTTTTCTACTCCCGTCTTGTCATAAATTTGATTGTTGAACTCTTGCAAGATTAAATTCCAATGAATCATTCATGGTTTCACTTCCTTCTTTGATAACAGAAACTTTAATGCTACATGATTAGAATAAACAACCACACGAGTGCCTAGCAAATATGATTTAAACTTCTCTAGCCCAAAAACAACAACTAACAACTCCTTTTCTATAGTGAAGTAGTTTTTTTAAGCATCATTAAGGGTCACTAAAGCATAATAAATCACATGTAATGCCTTGTCTACTCTTTGCCCCAAAATAACCCCAACAACGTAGTCATTGGCATTACACATCATCTCAAATGGAAGACTCCAATTTGGTAGTATAATTATTGGGTTGAAGTTATGTTTAAGCTCATCAAAATAAAATTCGACATCTTTTTATTGCAACTTGCACAAGGGTTGAACAATCTTTGAAAAAATCCTAAATAAATCTCGATAGAAACCTATATGTCCAAGAGGGGAACGTAACTCTCTTAAACTAATGGGGTAAGGAAGAGATTTTATAACATCTATCTTAGCTCTATCCACTTTTTTTTTCATTTAGCCGGTACTATATGGCCCAGAATTATACATTGATTAACTATAAAGCGACATTTCTTATAATTTATAACCAAATTGGTTTCAATGCATCTTTTTAATACTTTTTTTAGGTTAACCAAACAAATCTCAAAGTTCTCACCGCAGACTGTGAAATCATCCATGAAAACCTCTATCTTATCCCTTATATAGTCAGAAAAATACTTACCATGCACCATTGGAATGCGAGTGGTGCATTACACAACCCGAATTGAATTCTTCAATAAGCAAAGGTACCAAATGAGCATGTAAAGGCGGTTTATTTTTGATCTTTCGAAGCAACTATTATCTGATGATAACCTGAATATCCATCTAGACAACAGTAATGAGTTTTTACTGGAAGTCTCTCAAGCATTTAGCCATTGAAAGGAACTGGAAAGTGGTCTTTTCTAGTAACGAAGTTCAACTTCCTATAATCTATGCATACTCTGTACCCATTTTAAACTCGTGTGGGAACCAACTTACCTCCTGTATTCTCAATGACAGTTACACTATTTTTATTAGGAATGACCCGAACCAGACTTACCCAGTTACTATTTGAGATGGGATATATAATTCTGGCATCGAGAAGCTTTAAAACCTCCTTCTTAACCACCTCTATCATAAATGGATTAAGCCTTCGTTGGGGCTGCCGTGGTACCTTAGAACCATCCAGTCGATAAAATCTGCAAGTGCATAGAATCGTTCCTAGTACCTACAAATCAAGTATTCGAAGGTCATCTCCCACAAAGTCTAAACTACGCACTACTAAATAAATCCTAATTTCTTAAACTAAAATAATAAGAAAATTAAAAGATGATTAGATTAGAGAAGAAAATAAATTGCAAAGACTATAAATAAACAAGTAGGGGAAATCTTATGATTTAGACTTAGGGCTTTGGGGTTCACTAATTTAAGAGATTTATTAATAAGTTATGGATTTTATTAAGTGATAAGTTATAATAACAATTGCACATATTTACTTATATTCTTTCACAAGACATATTATAAAATCTAACTAGTTAATTACCATCTCTCAGTGCGAAACCTAACTAGTCAAATTCATTAAGAACAAGCAATTATAAGTTATCACATTAGTTCAAGATATCCCTATCTCCAAATCTAATGTGTTTATCTTCCTAGTGCACAAATTATACTTTACCTCTCAGTTTATCATATAATTCTTAAGATTGTATCTATAGTGATCAATCACAAAAATAACAATTAATTTCAATAAAGATACATAAAACCAAAGAACATTCATTTAAAAATAATCAATCCATAAAATATAAATCAATCACCCAAATTAGGCTACATCCCTAACCCTAATTAGGATTTACTTCAAGAACATGATAAAAGAATCCATACAAATAAAGATGATCAACATCCAAGAAAGAGTAGAGAGAAGATTAAAAGAAAAGAAAACAAAATTGATTTCGATGCTTGATTGAATCCTTCTTGATCTTCTTCTTGGCCTCCTTGGCTGCCTCCTTAGGTCCTCCCCTAGATTAAGATAGGTGGCTCCCTTTTATAGGCCTTAAAATAAGTATTTATAGTGCCTTAGGATCCAAGAAGCTCAATTTAAGTCAAACTGGGAAAGAAAAATCGCAAAATTGTTATCCATGTTCGTTATGTGGACCGTATGTCCGTTGGGCGAACATATGCTATCTCTGAGAGCAAATTTCAATCTAAATGGCTAGTAAATATTTGTTAGGCAAACTTCATGTCCACTGGGTGGACCTTCTCAGGTTTTTTAGCTATCCATCTCTGCTCATTTTTGTTTGGAGTGACATCACGTCTTCTGCACGGACATACACTAGGCATTTATAGAAATATGTAATTTTGACCCTTTAGACAGCAAAATTTCTCCTCAGAGTCTTCACAAAAGTTGTAGAAGTCAGAGTCCTCTTCGAAAGTACAATTGAATGACCTTAATCCAACATTCGCAATGAAAGTTATGCCTCTTTCTCCAAAATCTATCCATTTGCACCTATTAAGTAATAAAGTTGAAGTGTGTGAGAATTATTCAAATAAAGCTTAAAATTCACATAAAGATAAGTCAAATTAGTTCCAATTCGTAGGTTCGATGCATGCAAATAGAGGGATTAATACCCTTCAAGTCAACCATAATTCATGGCTGTGTATGGTTAAGTCACACCCATGAAATTTTTTGTTATGGGCATGAACAATAAGTCATGACCATGCCAACATAAGTTATGGCTGTGATTTGCAATACTCATGGCTGTGACTATTGCACTGCACCATACACACTTCATTTTTTTTTCTTTTTCTTTGTCTCCTATTCACTCTAATCCTTCTCCTTCTTGCTCCATAAAGATAATTGAGTGTGTATCTTAATAAGATGGCTTAAAGAATGTGCTTTCAACTCACTTTAGCTTTTATCTATCCAAATTATAACTAAAACCAAACATAACCAAAAATCAATAACTTAAGCATTTTAAAACATTAATCATTAAGTGTCATAGATTATATGTATCAAAAATTAAGCATATATCAAGTTTCCTCACCCTTAGCTTTTGACCATCATCAGGCAAAACATCAAAATCAAAGTCACAACCTAAAGACTTTCACAATTTCCATATTTCCTAAGAATAGATAATCATAAGAAAGGTGGAATAACTTTCAAAAATCATAGCAAGAACCCAACATTCAATGATTCTACTTATGATCAATCACTTTTCATCAACTTTAGAAACCTAGCAATCTAGAGGAAGACTTGACAAAATGTGTTTAAATATGATAAATTCATAAGTACACTCAAACACCATTCATGATCATGACATCCCACAACTTTGCATATCATTTCATTTCTCCACCAAAAAAATTCATATGCATAATCATGAATCAAAGGAATTTTCTAGGTTGTAATGTGGGAAAAGGTTAATATGAGATGTATTTGGATAGTGTAGTGTAAAAGTAATCAAAGCTAGCGAAGCATGAGTAACACTCGATGTGACATTAAGCTAGTGAAGCATGAGTAACACTCGATGTGATATCAAGCGCAAGAACCAACATTCACTCACAGTTGTGTACATCAGCTATGACGAATGTCAAAATTATGTTTCACACCATAAATTTAAGCTTTCACACCACACACCACAAACCACATAAACCATAATTAGTTAGAAGGGATCACTCATAAATATTGATGATAACAATACATTGAACCCACAAGTAGTGAACCTTCTAAAACAAAATCTACCTTATATGCAACATACTCAATCACCCATTCAATACAACTTAAGGGGGGAAAACTAATCATGAACAACTTTGGAAAACAGTTGCATTTCCTCCTTGATACTTTTATTTAAACATATATTTCTTTCTTTTCTTTTCTTTTCTTTTCTTTTTCTTTTTTTGGCTTTTCTCTTTTTCTTTCCTTCAATTTTTCAATAACACTTAGTTAGGTATAAGTCATGTAACGTGGTTAACAAAAAAGAAAAGGAAAATAAAGCTCAAGGGGGTTTAGCAAAAGGATCATATCAATAGGTAGGCTACTTGACTAATATAGCTCATAAAAACAAAGAATGTCTATATCATTTCCTTGTTAATGCATGTGATAAAAATGTGGTCTTAAATAGAAAATCAAAGCAAAGTCAGGATGTCTATGTCTTGAAGGTCAATCATAAACAAAATACAATAAGACTTATATGAATGTGTCAGTCTATATAGGCTCAAAATCTCTCTGGCTTGTGTCTACCATTAGTCACTACTTACCTAAAGTTAAGGTATACTGACCAATCGCAAGAGTAAAAGTACATGCTCAAGTTGCCATGGATTCTTCTAGCCAATTTACTCTCTTTTGTTTTGTTATATGTTTAAATCTCTCTCTTTTTGTTGGAAAACTTCAAAAACATGCATGAAACCATCAAACTTAAAAGCATACACATATAAGAAACAAATGCGAAATTGTAAAAGAAAAGAAATGAACTTCCCTTAGGTTACCTCTTAAGAAGAGCCCTTGTTTATTGTCGCTGGCTCAGCTCCTTGTTTTCCACATCACTTGACAAAGTTATGATCTTTAGGTGTTGTATGCGCTTTCTCAACTTAAGGTTTTTAGGATAAGGCCTGAGTTGATTGCCTCTCACATTTGGTATCTTCCTTATCTTCATAATCTCAATCTTAACTGAGTCCTCGCACTCTTGAAATATTATTAATATCTCTTTAACCTTTTCTTCCTTGTCTCATTTCTTTAACCTGCCTTTGAGCTAAATGATATCCTTCACAAGCAATTCCTTGAGTAGTCCTCTCAAGATTCTCAAGCTCCTTTTCACTTTGTAAGATCTCTACACTAATGTCCCTTAGGTTCACCTCAGGTTGAGATGGTTACATCTCTCCACTTTGTAATTCTAGATGATTGATAGCTTTCGTGTTCTGAACCATCTAGCTTACCAAGTTCTAAATTCAAGACTTTGTATCTTGCTAGAATTGTAACATATGTTGTTACATTTGCAGAGTATTAGAAGCAAGAGACATAAATATGTCTTCCAGATAGGTACCTGAGTTGGAGTAAGGGGCTTCATGTCTATACGAGAATTGTTATGCAACCTATAACTCATCTATGCAATAGTATTGCTAGCTATCCCATCCATAAGCTAAGTTTGATTGATCACTCCAAGCTTAGTTATAGGATTAGGAATGTGGGCTATAGGCAAAATTGAATACTTTTGCAATGAAACCTTTTATAGTCTCTCTTTCATTTTCTTCCTTTTAAAAAAATACAAATAAGTGTTAAAAGATTGAGAAATAAATGAAAAAACTACAAACAAATATATACTAAACATCAATTAAAATCAATAACAAAAGCTGAAGTACCACACTCCTTGGTAATAACGCTAAAATTGGTAGTGCATCGTAACCCGTTCATAAAATAACTAGACCTAAAACTATAGCTAATGATGAGTCTAGGTGGATCCTACAGAGACTTTCTGCAAAACTTTTGTAATGAAAATAATCGATGTTTAGGTTAGGAGGTTTTGATTGAATAAAAACTAAATTAAAATTAAACTAATAAAGCAAATTAATGAAAACAATCAAAAATGAGAAAAGTGATGAATGTATTAGGGAATCGGTCACCTGTTAAGTCTCAACCTATACGCAATTCAACATACTTCATTAAATTGTTATTCTCATACCTCTCTTAGTAACTATAAATCATAGGTTAACAATAAGCTTTGTTAACCCTACTTTTCCCTTAGGTCGTGTACAATTAAAAAAGCTCTTTAACTGAACCTAGTTATCAAACAACATAGGATAAGCTCTTTAGATTTAATTGGATAGCCATATTACAGGTTAAGAAAACTAATTAATCAAGGTAACAACCACATAAGTTGAAGTCATTTAACTAAGGTTACGTTATCCCTAATGGTTTGAAATCAATCGAAATTACAGTAATTACATATTGTATCCCTAATGATTGGATATTAATAGTAGCTACAAATAAACCTCAATATAACAATTACATATTATATTGAAGATTATAGCAAGGCGTTTATAATTAAACAATCCAATGAATGCATTAAGATCATCTTCACATAATACCCAAATAATAAACATATGATTGCAAAAGAGAGAAAGAACACAATACATATGGAGACAATGGTTAACCGTGCTCTTCAGCATCAATATCACCTCTGAACTGGATCAGGAAAGCCTGGCCCTTGATGGGTCTCAAAAAGAATGAGAGGTTTGCCCCTTCTTCTCTTCAAAAATTGAGACTTCACTTCTCAAAACGAATCAAGCGATTCTACCATCAAAATAATATATTTATACTGAAAACTAGGGTTCGGAAATAGGTGGCAAAAGTCACGGGCATGGCTGGATGACTTACGGCTGTGGTTGTGAACAGACTAATTGAAGCCTCCCATTCATGGTTGTGATACGGGTGTCATGCCTATGACAAATTTGCAATGGCCATGCATGGTTAAGTCACAACTATAAGTGTGTCCCCTATGTTCCATTTAAGTGTATTTTATTCCTTTAACAACTTGCCACATGAAGGAATGTACCGTAAACGTATTCATGTTTTGAGTAATATGACGTATATATAAACTTATATTAGTGACTTGTACTCGCAATGTTTATTTATGAAAAAGAAGCTAAGAGAGTAGTGGGCCTATTTTTAGTAATATAGGCCTATTTTGGTCGTTTGTTAGTAAAAAGTTTAAGGTCTCTTGAGATAAAAAGGAGACACACAAAGTGAGAAAGAGGAGAGTCATTTGGGAGAACCTAAGAAAAGTTAATGGGATCAAAGGATAAATAAAAGAGAGTCAATAATATATTAAGAAGGAAGTAACCATAGAGAAAAGGAATAAGTCTACCAAGATTCATTTGGAATATCTAGAGTCAAGATCCATAAGAACTCATTCTTATTTCTTAGTTTCTTTCTTGTTTATTATGAGTTTTCTTTATTTCCCTAAGAATTTTCAATCCTAACGCAGTGATAGCTAATCTTAATTGCTACCTAAGTTGGTTAAGAGAATTGAACTTCAATTTTCTCCACCTAGCATTAGAATTGAACATCATCTTTGAATGTGTCTGGAACCACCTTGGAATTGATTCTACTGAGAGGATCAGCCACTAAATTTGTTGCTCCCTTTTTGTCATAAATTTGATTGTCGAACTCTTGCAAGAGTAAAATCCAATGTATCATTCATAGTTTTACTTCCTTCTTTGACAACAGTAACTTTAATGCTACATGATCAGAATAAACGACCACATGAGTGCCTAGCAAATATGATTTGAACTTCTTTAGCCCAAAAACAACAACTAACAACTCCTTTTCTATGGTGAAGTAGTTTTTTTGAGCATCATTAGGGTCACTGAAGCATAATAAATCACATGTAATTCCTTGTCTACTATTTGCCCCAAAATAACCCCAACAACATAGTCATTTGCATCGCACATCATCTCAAATAGAAGACTTCAATTTGGTAGCCGAATTATTGGGGCTGAAGTTAGCTTATGTTTAAGCTCATCAAAATAAAAATTCATATCTTTTTATAGTAACTTGCATAAGGTTTGAACAATCTTTGAAAAAATCCTAAATAAAACTTCGATAGAAACCTGTATGTCTAAGAGAGGAACGCAGCTCTCTTACACTAATAGGGTAAGGCAGAGATTTTATAACATCTATCTTAGCTATATCCACTTCTATTCCTTTAGCCGATACTCATGGCCCAGAATTATACGTTGATTAACCATAAAGTGACATTTCTCATAATTTAAAACCAAATTTGTTTCAATGCATCTTTTTAACACTTTTTTAAGGTTAACCAAACAAATCTCAAAGTTATCACCGTAGACTGTGAAATCATCCATGAAAACCTCTATATTATCCCTTACGTAGTCAGAAAAAATACTTACCATGCATCATCAGAATGTGGTTGGTGCATTACACAACTCGAATTGAATTCTTCAATAAGCAAAGGTACCAAATGAGCATGTAAAGGTGGTCTTTTCTGAATCTTTCAGAGAAACTGTTATCTGATGATAACCTGAATATCCATCTAGACAACAGAAATGAGTTTTTACTGCAAGTCTCTTAAGTATTTGGTCATTGAAAGGAACTGGAAAATGGTCTTTTATTGTAATGAAGTTAAACTTCCTATAATCTATACATACTCTCTACCTATTTTGAACTTGAGTGGGAACCAACTCACCTCCTGCATTCTCAATGACAGTTACACTATTTTTATTTGGAATGACCTGAACCAGACTTACCAATTATTGTCTGAGATGGGATATATAATTCTGGCATCGGGAAGCTTTAAAATCTCCTTTTTGACCACCTCTATCATAGGTGGATTAAGCCTTTGCTGGGGCTACCATGGCACCTTAGAACCATTTGGTCGACAAAATCCGCAAGCTCACATAATCATTCCTAGTGCCTACAAATCAAGTATTTCGTCGTCTCTCACAAGGTCTAAGCTATGCACTACTGAATAAATCCTAATTGCTTAAACTAAAATAATAAGAAACTTAAAAGATGATTAGATTAGAGAAGAAAATAAATTAGAAATACTATAAATAAACAAGTAAGGGAAATCTTATGATTTAAACTTAGGGCTTTAGGATTTACCAATTTAAGAGATTTATTAATAAGTTATGGATTTGATTAAGTGATAAGTTATAATAACAATTGCACAGATTTACTTGTATTCTCTCACAAGACACATAAGAATATCTAACTAGTTAATTACCATTTCTCAATGCGAAAACTAACTAGTCAAATTTATTAGGAATAAGCAATTATAAGTTACCACACTAGTTCAAGATATCCCTATCTCTAAATCTAATGTGTTTATCTTCCTAGTGCACAAATTATACTTCTCCGCTCAGTTTATCATATAATTCCTAAGATTATATCTATGGTGATTAGGTATAGAAACAACAATTAACTTCAATAAAGATAAATATAACCAAAAAAATTTCATTTAAAACCAGTCAATCCATAAAATATAAATCAATCACCCAAATTAGGCTACATCCCTCACCCTAATTGGGATTTATGTTGAGAACAAGATAAAAGATTCCATACAAATAAAGATAATCAACATCCAAGAAAGAGTAGAGAGAAGATTAAAAGAAAAGAAAACAATATTGATTCTGACGCTTGATTGAATCCTTCTTGATCTTCTTCTTGGCCTCCTTGTCTGCCTCCTTTGGTCCTCCCCTAGGTTAAGATAGGTGGCTTCCTTTCATAGGCCTTAAAAATAAGTATTATAGTGCCTTGGGATCCAAGAATCTCAATTTAAGTCAAACTAGGGAAAGAAAAATTGCAAAATTGTCATCCATGTTCGTTATGCAGATTGTATGTCCATTGGGTAGACATATGCTATCTTTGAGAGCAAATTTCAGTCCAAATGACTAGTAAATGTCTGTTTGGAAAACTTCATGTCCACTGGGCGGACCTTCTCAAGTTTTCCAGCTATCCAGTTTCGCTCATGTCTGTTTGGAGGGACATGACGTCTGCTGCACGGACATACACTAGACATCTATAGAAATATGTAATTTTGACCCTTTAGATAGAAAAATTTCTCCTTAGAGTCTTCACAAAAGTTGTAGAACTCAAAGTCCTCTTTGAAAGCATACTTGAATGACCTTAATCCAACATCTACAATGAAAGTTATGCCTCTTTCCCCAAAATCTATCCATTAGCACCTGTTGAGTAATAAATTTGTAGTGTATGAGAATTAACCAAATAAAGCTCAAAAATCACATAAAAATAACTCAAATTAGTTCCAATTCATCCGAAAATCATATATAAATTATTGACTTATCACCATCTTCTAACAAGGTTCGATGCATGCAAATAGAGGGACTAATATCCTTTAAATCAACCACAGTCCATCGCAGCGCTTCTTTGTGATTTTTCCACACATCAATTAATTGTTCTTCCTGTAGATTGGTTAGTGAATTGGAAATAATAATAGGAAAGGTTTCTTACTCACCAACGAAAACACGATTCAGGTGACTTGGCAAGTCTTTAAGCTCTAATTTTTGTGGCTGAATTACCGATGGCAGTAGCTTAATTCCATTCTTTTGCAAATCCACATATGAGATATGGTCAGAATTTGTTTCCCTCTTATCTAAAAAATGGACAGTATCGTCAAAAGAAAAAGGAACAATATAGCTATTGCTGAATTACTTCCACTAGAACTCATCAATGCTCAAAATGAAATCAACTTTATCTGCACTTTACAAATAAAACATGAGTATCCACTAAACTAATAAAACCAACTGTCTGATCATCGTTAGGAAATTTCATGGCATCATAACTATTGAATTTTACCACATCATGATCAAATTACATTATCTAAGATCCATCGAAGACATCAATCTTAGTTCTAGAAGTTTTTAAGAATGCTCTCCTTAGAAAAATTGGGGTAAAAGAAGATGAATCATCATTACCCATCTTTAAAACATAAAAGTCAATAGGGGACACCACGATATCAACTTAGACTAGAACATCCTCCAAGACACCTATAGGCTACACAATTGACCTGTCAACAATTTGAATTACCACATCCATTTTCTTCAAAGGCCCCATATTCAAAGACTCATAAACCGACAAAGGCATAACATTAATCGATGCACCTAGATCCAATAATTCTCATTCAAATTTAAAGTTACCAATTCTATGAGGAATCGTAAACATACCTAGATCTTGACATTTTAGTGGCAATTTTTTTTGGAGCACATCAGCTATATTTTCTCCTAAGTGTACTTCCTCAGAATCCTTTAACTTACATTTTGAGGTACATAATTCCTTAAGAAATTTTGCATAACAAGGTAGTTGTTTAACAACATCTAGTAAAGGAATATTTACCTGCAACTTGCGAAAAGTCTCTAAAATCTCCTTCTTTTGTTTCTCCTTCTTAGACTTAACATATCGGCTTGGAAAAGGTCGTGGCACACTGTTTGTGGTTGGAGAGTATGCAAATCTACCCCTCCCTGTTCTTTTTGCTAGACCGAAACATTTCTGACCATTTCTTTTTCAATTTCTCTCTAAGAAATCTCCAATTCTGGTTCCTTTAATTCTTTCCCATTTTGAAGTGTAATGGGACAAGATCTTTGCTTAGGATTTAGTTCAGTTTGGGAGGGAAATTTTCTAGAATTTTGTGTTTCCAACTTGTTAATTGCAATAGCCATCTGAATCGATTGGTTCTCAAGGTTTTGAATACTAGCCTGTGTATTCAGACTATTAGTTTAAGTATCAGCTTCAAAATTTTGAGTTTCTTGCTGAAATTTTAAAGTACTGTTAGTAACGGATTGAACTATGCTTTCTAAGGAAGCATTCCCTTCCGAATAGGGTATCATTTATGTCTATTGTCGAGGTGCATAAGGCTGCTTAAATTGCTTAAAATTGAACTTGGTTGTTGCCCTTATGAACCTCCATAATGAAGATCTGGATGATCATGCCACCCTGGATTGTATTAGTTCGAAAATGGATCGTATTTGCATTGGGGCTATCCAAGAAAACTACCAGCTACATTTTCTTATACGACATTATCTTCTTGCAACATGGGACACATATCTTTGGAGTGACCCACCATTGAGCAGATCCCATAAGTTTTTGCTTCTTCTTTTCTTGTTACTGCAATTTGCCTCACCAAAGAAGTTAGGTCTTCAAGATGTTTCTCTAAAGAAGTAACACTAACCTCATTAACATATCTGGAGCTATGATCAGTATGAATCCTAAATTTTTGAGAATTTAAAGCCATGTTAGCAATTAATTCACGTGCAACTGTTGGTGTCTTATCAACTAAGGCTCCTCCACTAGCAGTGTCGATTATGCTACTGTCAGTAGGTAGAAGACACTCATAAAAATATTAAATCAGCAACTGGTCACTTATTTGATGATGAGGGCAGCTAGCACAGAGATTTTTAAACTTGTTCCAATACTCATGTAAAGACTCTCCATTATGCTGATGAATGCCATAATTCTCCTTCCAGATGTTGGTAATTCGTGAAGTTGAAAAATGCTTTTCTAAAAATAGCTTCTTTATATTAGTCCATACGTTCACTATCCCAGAAGACAGTAGTACAACCAGTCTTGAGCATCATCATTCAGAGAAAATGAAAACGCCCTCAATTTTATCTGTTCTTTGGTAATAGTTGTAGGCTTCATTCCCATACACACCACATCGAATTCCTTCAAGTGTTTCTAGGGGTCTTCACCTAGAGATTCTATGGGAAGTTGGAAATGGCTTATAAATAGGAAGATGAGGACATAAAGGGCGAAGGATTTTTTTTTGTTTTTTACTATTAATTAGATTACGACATATAATTAGATCATTACATAGGACATCTGAAAGTTTATTTAAAAATTCTTTCTTTTCTTCATTCTTTTTTTTAGTTCTCTTTTCCTGGTGTGCCTCGAAAGACAAGCAACAAATGAATTAGCCCTAGCCTGAGTTCGAAAGTGTTACAACCAAATTCAAGAAAGTGATGCAATGGGGCTATTGATCTTTAGCTAGGGCAGTCATCTCTTGTAAGATACAACTAGTAGCCATCTCGTGATCTTCTTCTTTGCTCTCAATTTCTGGCACTTAAGATTTTTGTTTAGCCTTTTTCCTAATATTTTTATCAATCTTCTCTATCTCGAGATGAAATTGTAAATCCTTTGAATTTGTAGACTGTGTCATGTACATAAACTATGATGGGCCCTTAGCAATGACACCAAAATTTGGTGCCCTATCATGGACTCCAAAATTAAAACCTATTCCCTACAAAATAAATGTAGTATAGAGGAGAAGGATCATTCTTATGAGGAACCTAATAGTTAAATGTATGAAAACAAATATAGAAAAAAATATATGCATTATTTGAACTTTTGAGAAATAAAAAGAGTAAATAAACAATAATAAAAAAACAATCAGTAAATAAACTTTGGTTTATAGGTCATCTCTGTTATTGAACATTCATTGATCATCAACACTAAAGATATTCAGTTCATTACAAATATACATCAACTAATATTTATCTCCTAGGTTGCTTAATCAAAACATGTGTTTAATTAACCCTTACCAGTTAATAATTCAGATACAATCGTAAATTAAGTTACTTGGTAGCAATAAAATTAAAGGGAATGATGAATAGAGCAATCTATATATGACACAAATTTACCCAGTTAATTATTTCCCTTAAAATTATTAATCACGTAGTGATAGATAATCCTATTTGCTACCTAAGTTAGTTAAGAGAATTAAACTTCAATTTTCTCCACCTACTATTAGATTGAATTTGTTAACAAACCAATTGCGAAACCTAGTTGCCAATTAATTCAATCAAATAAATAATACAGAGAAATAATTAATATCTGAAAACAAACTGAATTAAATGAAAACAAAGGTCTCATAATGTATTGAGTTCAATAACTTCAACTCCCTTCAACTGAGAAAAGAACTTAGCCTCTCAAACTTATGGAGGCACACGTCTGCTAGTTAGGCTTCTGATGTCCAACGTCCTCCCAATATCATGAAAAACAAAGATATATCTATAAAATATGCTACTCCTAAAAGAAGTCTTATACCCTAATTACAGTAATTCCCTAAAAATAGAGTTTTTTTTTCTATATTCTATTAAAAGCTCCCAAAATAAGCCTTTCCATCAGGTCTTCATGTTTGTTTCATTTTTCCATCTGCTACCAACTAACTTTGTCCTTTAAGCGTGCCTACGCATATTCAACAACAGCACTTATGCCAGCTTTCAATTGTTCCCTTATCTGTCCATTTCACAACTTTTTGTTTCAAAATCAGCTCTAAGAATACTTAGGAGTTCCTAATAACAAAAGACGATTAATTCCATTAGGTTGAACTCAATTTGCACTCAACATAAAGGGTATTAGAAATCAAAATAATAAGAATTACTCATCCTATTAGTTAATTCTTACTTATTATTTTAGTTTAGTTATTTTTTTAACATTCAATCATTTATTATAATAGATTATATAATAGAAAAATGATTAATATTTGTATTTCTAATTTTTGGTCTACCAACATCATTGTTACTAGCCATTACAATGTATAGTTTTTGAGTGTAATGACTTTTTAGAACTAAGGTAGGTACAACTACATAGGATTTTGGACGTTGGATATACTTATGACTTTTACGGGTTATAATAGCACATCTACAGTAGAATTTTAGCATTTATAAGCATTAATTCATTGGTTGAGAGGTAGTTGAGAGCCCTTAAATATTAAAGTGAGCAAGCAAGATTTATTTGAGTTGAAAACATTCAAATAAAGTTGGCAATCTTATATTTTGCATATATCATGAAGCATTGATTTTTCTGTTTAACCTTAAAGTAATAGTGTACAAAGGTTCTTATTTGTCGATAAAAGATTGTTGTAAGGAAGGTTTCACTTTAACCAGTTGAAAGAAGAGATTAGTGGAATTACAAAAGACTTGAGGAGTGAATATAGACGAGGTTTATTTGTTGAACAGTTATAAAATCAATTTGTAATCTCTCTTTCCTATACTTTTTATTTTTCACTTGATTATTGATTGCTTGAGCTTATTCAAATTGACATTACATTTCATCATTTATTTTAAAATCTTTTAAAGGCCTTTACCAAGTAGATATCATCTTTAAACCATTTTTTAAAAGTTTCTAGAACCCAATTTACCTTCTTTTTAGATGCTGTTAGGGACTAACATATTTATTTTAATACATATAGTCCTTATAGTTTGGTAAATTCTAATCACCTTTATGATATGATTATTCATATAAAGTATTGCGCACATGAAAATGTCAAATAAATAAACTAACCAAACTTAATAGGAATACTAATTCCATACTTTTTACAAGACATAATTACTTCCCAATAGATTTTAAACTACAAAATTTTTTAAGAAATTGATAAAACTATAAGAAGATAGGTGTCTTTTGCCCACATAGCTATTTAATTTGTTTTATACTATATATTTTTCTTATATAGCTTTCACAACTTTAAAAACTAAAAAAAAATTACAAAAATTTCACTACTAATTTTCTTTTTAGTTATATAATTGATAACTATTCATTAATTAATAGAGAAGTAGCCATAATAGAATCATATAATTTGTGACCAAAATTAAGTCATAGATATTAAAGTATATAAATTTTTACATAACAAAAAATTATGTATATACGTTAAATTATTATGTTCAGCATATAAATTCATAAGTGTCAATACATTCATGATATTTCATAATAAATTAATTGATTATTTATGGTTTTTATTTATGAATAAATAACAAATCATTTATTACCAAAAGGTTCAAGACTTTTTATATGTTTAAAATTTATGTAATTTAAAATTGTAAAAGTTAATAAACAACTATGATATATTATTTAATTAATAGTATATGTTTTATTGATGATCGAATAAATTAATGCTTTCTAGAAAAAAATGTAGAATCTTGAAACTAGTATCAAAAGTTAAATACATGTTACAAATACTAATTTGACTAAATTGAAAAGATTTCTCTTATATGGTGTATATTAACATATATGTAAATGCTTTAGCTTGTTGATATTGACCATTCGATTGATGAGTTCTCTTTCATAGGTGGTATCCAACAGTGAAAGCCATTTTTGTGCTTTTTTATATTCCAGAGGGTAATGTCCCTTGTTAAGATTTGAATCATAATACATTAAATATTTAACATTGATTATTATAGCACAAGGTTGGTTGTAGTGAGCGTAAGAACTGATCAGATCCCTAATGAAGTTTTATTTACAAAGAGAAACAAAGAAATTAGGTACGAGATTTGAATTGTATACCGATTGAGATCAAGACAAGATTTGTTCGAGATTTTCCATGTTCTTTTTCTCGCTCGATATATTATATACATTGACATTCAACCAATACTGTCCTTGTTCAATTCTCAATGTTTTTGGCAACAGTAACATTGGACCACCACGTTTAGTTTTACAATTATACACTTCTATATATGTAGGTGCACATAGTGCTCGCTCCGACTCCGATAATTGACATTTCTTCTGCAACTGTATTCACGTATGCCATGACATCGGCCCACCATGAGACAATGAACTCTTTCTGTGCTTGACTGTATCCAAAATATTAAGAAAATTCCAGCATTTACCCGGAAACTAATATTGTTATTAAACTATATAGTTTACGAAAGACACAGATTGGGCCAACTTAGATACAGACATACTGGTTTACTTTGTAGTATAGTGTTTATATAGTTAAATTCACTAGATTAAAGTGAAACGTCAATTATATAAATCTGTTAATTGTATTACGTTCTGTTTGTTCAACATTAATTTATTGTAATGAGTGCCAATGGCACACAAGCATCTGCATTGTACATAAGAGTCTGAAAAAGTGAAAATACATTGTGCCATAAAAAAATTGAAAACTTTATTTTAAGAAATTACATTAAGAATCTTTTGGCATATAAGGTTAGTAAAAATATGAGAATTATTATGCTGCTAAAGTTAAATTATGTAAAAGATTAAGTCAAAATCACGAAAAAATATGAAAGGGCTGCAGCTCAGGTCACGATGCTTTGTATTTCCATAGGACGCTTTGATGTGGGAGTTGGTTTTTAATTGCGAGAATGGCATCGGGATATATTCCCGATTCAATGCACCATTAATATAATAAACATGGGAGGCCTGAAGCTTGTGTCATTCCGAAAGCTAAAAATGATCCATCCTTGGCATCTTTCATCCTGCTGTCCCTTGCTCCAATCCAGTGGCTTTAATCATTATAAATTTGGGCTTGTGTCAGAAGTTAATTAATTTATACCTAAAAATTCGAATAATTTTCCGGGTACTCTTTCTACTTCTTTTACTAAGTTTTAATATTTTTTAAAAGCGAAAAGGATGCTGTAAAACTCTGAAAATAACGTCGATGTACAAAGAACAATGAATCTGAAATAAAACATGGCTGGTAGCCCAAAAAGGCTACATAGAGTTAAGCAACTTACTTAAATATTATAAAGTTAAGTGATCATAAGGATGACCTGGAAAGGAAGAGCAACATACACGCAGCATACTTGGAGTTGTACTGGTTTTAGAAATGGGTAACATAATTACTAAAGATGTGAATTTACAAAGTAGTAAATAAACACTTTATATTCTTTGCCAACATCCATTTAATGATCCAGCGAGTAGTAATTATATTGAAATATTGAAGATTAAGTACTTCATTATAAAAGGTTCTCCTATTTCTTTGCTTCTAGATTACATAGGTTCTAGGCTTGGATACTGTGAAATTTTTTTGGTGTGTAAGTATAAGTTTCCCTGCCCAAGCTACCACCGAATACCGGTCACTTTCCATTACATTGAATCATACAGGGATTTAATTGATGGCTTCATATGAATATAAGTATCTGCATGAGTATAGTATATGGTCTGATGTTTCAGGTTCTAGGCCAAATAACTTCCATGAGTTGCTAATGGGGGAAGTGCCTTTTAGTCTATCTAGCGTATTTAACATTTGATTAATATCTATCCAAAGTGTAAAGTAAGCGTTTGGCAATTATCCTTGAATCATACAAGTTTCCACCGTGGTACCATTTGTTTGGGAAGTTGAAACCATGAATAAATGATTTATTAGTTAATAAATTAAAGCTGTGCTTATCCTCAGTAGTTCTGTCCTCCTTTTCTATATTTAGTTCGTAAGAAATTCTGCTCAGATAGTTTTGAAAGCCTTGAATTTACAATGCCATGATCCATTCTCAATGATGACATTTAACTTGGCCTTTAGTGGAATAAGTAGCTTGAGATTTTCTATGTCATATAGTAGGTTAAATTGTCCCATGTCATTCCAATTATCACACAAAAATCAAGTATTTTTCTTGTTGCCAATCTCATTTTTCATCTTCCTAATTTTTAGCATTTGTTTCATAGATAACTAATTTTTTGACTTGAATTAATACTTTAGAAGCTTTTTCCTTTTAAAATGTATGAGTGCATTTATTTGGCCTAAGTGGATTCACTATTTATGAAGAGTTTCCACATATGTTTTGAAGTTTCTGATTATGCTTATCTTGAGCCCCCACTCATTCTTAGAATAGCAAATATTAGACCACTTTACTTTGGCATTAGAGGCATCATTAGATTTGCCTAAAAGTATTTAACATCTTCTCTATGTCCTTGATGAGGTTCTAGGGGAGGTATATTTGACAACATTTATGAGTACTTATGTTAATTAAGATACAAATGATTAGTTATAGTCTTTCAACAAAAGATAAGAACTTATTATTCTAATGATCAATCCTCTTATAAATTGAATCTCTATATGTTATTATCTTATTGAGATTGGAATCCCTAAATATTTGAATTAAATTTGCTAACACTTAAGCTCTGAGATTTCTAAAAGTGTGTTCCATATTTCTAACATATCGGTTAAAACAAATAAGCTACTATTTACTTTGTTTATAGCTAAACCCGATAAAGGGTTGCATTATTTTAGGATTTGTAATAGTGTTTTGATTAAGTTTACATTAGCTTGATATAGGAGTATGAATTCATCCACAAATGATAAATTAAGTGACCTTAGCTTTTCCCATTTAAGGTGATATTTGAAATTGCTTTCCTGCTTATAGCCATGTGCTGTCATTTTGCAAAGTACTTTAATTCTTAAGGCGAAGATGTAACGAGATAAATGATTTCCTTACCTTGAACTTTTAGTTCCACTAAAGCAAACTCTGGGCTCTCACCATTTACCTAGATGGTAAAAGAAATGGGGGAAATACATTTTTGGGAAAAATTAAAGAAATCCATTCAAAGCATTGAAATGTTAGAAGTATAAGAGACCTAAAGGAAATACCCTTACATTATTATAGTAATGCAATGTTGAAAAATGGATTCTACAAGACGAAGTTATGATAGGATTGCAATCTTTAACTATATCCCTTATTAGAATGAGATAACTTACACAAATAAGCCACCTCTGTTATTACTTTCTTCATATCAGTAACTTTATTTTTAAATCTTTTAAAGTTCCTTTCTTTTAAGATATTTTACACACAAGTCCCCATTGCTTTTACATATACTTTAAGAGTAGCTCATGGTAATGTAAGATGATTTAGAAGCCATACGATGGTTTCAATGAGTGAATTCCTTATATAGTTCCATAGGCTTAACCCTTTCATAACATTCTAGACTACATTAAAAATAAATAAATGGTCTTAAGTTTCCTCCAATTTTAGGCATAAGGCTTTGTTTAAAGAAATGTAGCTTAATGTGCTTACCTTGACATCTAGAGGGAAATTTTGCAAAGTGACAAAGTTCTAAAGAGATGGAAAAACTGCCTAACTTGACAAATTATCAAAACGCACAAAAGCAGATTCCCCATTCCCAATCTTGCAAGTCATTTCTGGCTTAACTTTATCTCTTAGTTGAAGTAATTACGTGATGAACCAGGAGAAGGTAAAGTCTTTTCAGTAGCCCAAATAATCATGCGTTTAATAAAGCAGCTATGATCCATTTCATCTATAAAGAATTCCTATCCTTTAGTATCCACTAAAGCCCCTTTAGTTTAAAGAAAGATTAGTTGTTTTGATTGAATTGACACCTAAGCCTCCTTCCTTGTGAAGGAAAAAAAATCAACCTATTTGACTTTTAAAACTCCCCGTTCACCCTTAGAATGGCTTCAAAGTAGCTTCCTAGGCAATCTCTCTAGAGACTTGATCAGATTTTTAGGGAAAAAATATGAGAACACTAATTTATATGGACAGAACAAAGGACTAATTTGATTAACTAAAGTTTACCTGCATAGGAAAGATATTTATTCACCCAAGAGTTTAGTCTTCCTTATACTTTCTCCAGTAAGGGAAGACATCCACTAGAGTTTATTCTGCTTGTAGAGATTGGAAGCCCTGGATACAGTATAGGAGGCCTTTTATATAGTAGTCTTACTATTTGAGTCTCTAATTGAGTTGCTTAGAGATCATGAAGTGAATTGTTTTAGATTGGCTTCCAAACTAGAGATATATTTGAAGTCATTTAGGGTATTCATTATTGTTTAAACTGATTATAGGTGATCCCAACAAAACAATAATAGATCATTTGTAAAACACAAATTTGTTAATTCAACTTTCTTACACTTAGACTGGTATCTGAACTTTGTGTTTCTCCCAACATCATTTTTCATTAAGAGATTAAGAGAGGTAGGGGATAGAGGATCCCCTTATCTTAATCCTCTTATACCTTGGATGATCTCATAGGGGCTACCATTCATTTGAACATAATAAGAAGTTGATGTGATACACAATTTAAACCATCCAATGAAGACACTAGGAAAACCAAACACTTAGAGAAGTTTTAATCGAAATTCCTAACTTACACTATCAAACACGTTATTGAAATCCATTTTATTAGTGTAATTTGGAGTGGATTTACTTCTTAAATACCCCTTTAGTAACTTTTAAACTATCAAAATATTTTCCCCATTATTTCTATTCTCCATGAAAGTCCCTTGTTCCTCACAAATCAAATATGGGACGAAAGCCTTCAGTCTAGCAGCTAGAATTTTGGAAATAAACTTGTAAAGGAAGTTTAAGCAAGCTATAGGCCTATAGTCACCAAAACAAATGGGATCGGGGCCTTTTGGGACCAAGCAAAGGAAAGCATTATTGATTTCCTTCAACAAGATGCCTCTTGTAAAGAATCCATGATCTTCATCTTTTACCATCTGACCTTTCGTTTCCTAAGATTTGTGAAAAATGTAACCACTCAAAACATTCGAACCAGGAGTTTTCACTCTATTCATCTTAACATTATATCCTTTATCTCTTTATATTCCACATATTTAAGTAAACTTGCTACCTCCTCTGCATGGATCCTTTTAGAGATGAATTTATTCAAATAGGAGATAAAGGACAAGGATAGCTTTTAGAATATTAAACTAGACTAGACAATTCATATATCATTAATCAAATATTATAAATAAGGATACAATGTAGCATGGGAATGGAAAAGAATTAATCTTTTGGTTTGATAATTGGAATAATCTTAAAGCCCTTTGCCAACTCCTAGGATATAATTTTCTTTTAAATGTAATTACTAATTAAGCAAAGGTTAAAGAAATTATAAATAAGGAACATAAAAATGTACTCATAGGGGCTTATTAAACATTTTAGCATCTATACCTTACTAAAATCCAAATCCTAATAGAGAGGACTCCATTATATAGATAAGATACAAGTCTAAAAGATTACAGATAAAAAAACCTTTCTTAAGCCTTTTTAAGGATTCCAAGCAAATAGTTCAATAGAGAAAGTTAGTTTAACTCAAAAAAAGCATACCTAAAGAATTATTCATACTATGGTTAGCCATCAAACAAAGGCTCAAAACCATGGATAAAGTCCAATGGGACATCTTAGGCGTAAACAAATGCCTAGAAATTCAAACCATCTTCTCCATAATTATTACTACTTGAACATCACCTGGAATCATATTATGATTTTATGTATGCTACATTGTCAAGAAGAAAATTATATTAAAATAGTGAACTACTCTAAAGGAGTTAAATATTAGAGAAAGTGATGAGAATCCATCTTTTACTAATCAGACACCAATGATTGCTAGGATAAATCAAAGCACATTATAGGACTAGTAACATATAACTTAGAAAAGAAGGCTAAAGAAGCCCTTAACGCTATAATGGTGGATATTTATACAATAAGTAAGGCTTTGCTACTTTAAGAGGATTAAATTACACCTATCATAATGATTCGAACAAAGGAATAAGTTAAAGAATCATAGTTATATAGCATAATTGGTGTCAAACTTAGGGGACAACTAACACTAGTTTTATACCATTAATGTAGTGATAAGAAATATAATGTAACTATACAAAATTCATCCTTGTAATTTGCAGCAATCTTTTGTGAAATTTTGTGTGTTGGAGTTCTATAACAAAATTATCCCTAATTTTTAACATATAGCTAGTTCGGGAATCTTCTCTAGTTTATGTAATTTTACTTAAAATAAAATTAGTACCAATTATAGACCAAGACAAGCATTGATCTTATACTATTTACAATTTGATAGGGATTTGTTATATAAAATTTTTATTTCCTTTTATAACTTTATTTCTAAATACCTATAAGAGGGTTTGGGGTAGTTGCAATTAATAATTCTTGATAACTATTAATTATTCAATTCATTGGAGACTTTTTCTTCCATATTTTAGAGTGCTCTTGCTTAAGGTTCTCTACAAAATTTGATTTATCTAATGTAATAATAACGATCATAATCTTTATATCTTATTAATCTCAATGCTTCCTTATTTAGAGTGTGGTTATTCATATCCTTCTTTTGTTTATTTTCAAGCTAGATTTTATAGATTAGCCTATTTTAATAAAGCATTAAGTTTGTTGTGTTAATATTGAATCTCACCAGTCGTATTGGTGAGAGTTGCATTAGAATTCGATATCAAAGCACAATTATATATTCAAGTTCATTCTTAATATCATAGTTATATATTTAATATTTGTTATTACTCATTTCTTCCTTAAATTTTTATTGAGAGCAAATTATTCTTAAATTATTTTTCCTTATTGCTTGATTTGTAAGTCAATAAAATAGTTATATGGAAAAAAAGCTCTAGAAATTTTTATAAAAAAATAAATACGACGGGACTAGTAATTATATTAATAATTAAAAAATCCTAATATGAAAATTTCTCTATCTAATTATTTTTTTACTAATTTTTCATTGTTGTCAATTGCTTCTTGTCATTAAATCTAATTGGGCTCTTTCAAACTAAAATTTTTATTTTAAGTATTTTTCTATTGTTCTCTAACTTCATTTCTTGTTTTTTCGTGCTTGAATTTTTTTCTTTAAGAGCATTTGAAAAAGTGGAAAATTTTAAACTAGTTATCTAAATTTTGCTTTCCTAGTTTGCAAAGATCATTAAGTTAGGAGTTTAGGTTAAGAGTTGAGTGAAACCTTAAGAGAAACATATGAGGGAGTGCTTTTTCTAATGAATTTTTGTATGGGTAAAGTATGACGTAAACCTAAAGTAGAACCATGTCTAAAGACAAGGAAGTAGGTGAAGAGGAAAGAATTAGAGTAAAATAAGAATCCATTGTGGACATCTTCCAAGGATAACTTGAAAAAATGCTTTGACAATTTGGTGAATTTAAGGAAAGGTCAGAGAAATGTGAAGCTGTAAGAGCTGGATGATAATATAATGTAGCTCCAACTTCTAGTGCAGTTGTTTTTTATTATTATAAGAAGAAAAAGGTTAAACTATCTAATATGGAGTTCAGTGATTATGGTGGTAGATTAGAGGGTCTAGTAAATTTTTAGTAGGACAAGGAACTAAGCGCCACCTATCAAAACATGGAAGGAGATAAAATTGGTGATGAGAAAGCGACGTGTGCAGAGTTCCAATTATAAGTAGTTTCATCAAAATTTGTAAACATTAACTCAAGGCACCGAGAATCTAAAGGAGTATTACAAAGAGATGTAGGTTGTCTAAGGAAAACATGGAGAAAGATAGGGAGGTAAAAAATGACTCGATTTAATTATACTTGAATTTATAAATTATGTATTTCTTATAATTACACCATTAAGTAAAGTTGGAGAATATAGTGTATATGGCCATATAACTGAAGAGACAACTCAAAAGGATGCCTACTAACCATTTTGGTGTATCTAGTACATGTTCTTCAATATGGAGTGACCCTTGGAGTAAAAAGGAGGATAAGGCTCTATAGCCTAAGTATAGAGTAACTAAATCAAAAATACTGGCTCTAAGTGGGAAGAAAGCTAACATTGATTTTGGTTTTATAACTTAGATTTGAGACATCAAGAGTTTCAAGTAATTAGGAGGAGGACATATCTTGTCATAATGTCCCCATAAGAGAGTGAAGATGATGAGGGAGGATGGCAAGTATGTGTCCAAAAGTAAAGAGAAGGTGAAAGATTAGATACCTAGTTTAAAGGATCTTACTGATGAGGAGACAATTGAGAAACTTAAGATAGGTAAGATGTCAGTTACCAAGAGATATTAAGAATATAAGTAAAAGGTGATGATGGAATAAGAAAAGAGAAAACCTTTTACGTAATAGATTTTCTATCATAGATAACCTGTGAAATAGGATCATAGATAGGATAAGTTATACAAATGTGGCTAATGTGGAGTTAATGAAAAAGTTGGGGATGTTGACAACTAAACATCAAAAACCATAAGACTTATAATGGTTAAATGGGAGAGCAAAGGCTAAGGTAATTAAGCAGAAGATGAATTCTTTTTTTATCAAAAGCTACAAGGAATAAGGTATTATGTAATGTAGTACCCCTATAAATAGGGAACATACTTTGGAGATTTCCTTTGCAAGTCAATTAGAGCCATATATGATGGGTAAAAAAATAGATATTTGTTTACCATAAATGGAAAAACAATCTTTCTTGCTCCATTATAAATTAAGTGTATGAAAACTAGATTAAAGTGTATAAGAGTGAGAAAAAAAGGAATGAGAGTAAGCACCAGGGAAAATTTCATAACACTTTAGGCTAAGGAAAAACAAGAGGAAAGTTGTGAACTTGGTAGTGAAAGTGAAGTATGTGAGAGATGTAGTCTTCTACAAGCGTTAGATTTTTTTTTCTTATTTATAAAGAATCTTTCATTTCTTATGAGAGTAATACTAATGTTACCTTACCTAGTGATGTTATGTATTTCACAAGAGTTTGAATATCTCGTCCAAGAGGATATGCCTAGAGGATTACCACCTATACGCCAGCACTAAACTAATTTTATTATGAATGTAGAGATTATAACTACACCATCCTATTGGATGAATCTTGATGAGACTAAGGAGATATAAAAGGCAGTAAAGAAGCTTTTTAAGAAGGGTTATATGAGGGAGAGCCTAAGCTTATGTGTTATTCCTATTTTACTAGTATCAAAAGCTTAAGCATTATTCTTGTTTTGCTAATATCATAGAACAAGTGTTTGATTTTTGCATCATTAATAAAATCAGTTTGAAGTATTGATATTCTATTTCTAGATTAGATGACATGTTTGATGATTTATTTGTTACTTATTTATTCTTTAAGATTAATTTAAATTTTGGTTATTATGAAATTAGGATTATAGAAGGAGATGAGGGGAAAACTTACTTTAAGGCTAAAAGTGGATTGTATGAGTGGTTAATAAATATTTACTTTGACTAATACAATTACTACTTTGTAAGATTGATAAACCATGTTTTATGTGAATTTTCGAGCAAGTTTGCAGTAGTATTTTTTCATAACATTATTGTATATAGTAAGATTATGAATGAGCACGTAGATCATAAAAAGGTTTTTCATGTGCTTAGGCAAGAAAAAGTATATTCTAATTTAAATAAATCTATGTTTTTCACTTAATGGGTCGTATTTCTTGGATATGTAGTGAGTGAAAAGGGAATAGAGTATATGAGGAAAAATTAAGAGTTATTAGAAAGTGGCTAACACCTCAGATTATTAGAAATATTAGGATTTTTTATAAGTTGGCTAGTTTATATTGTTATTAAGAAAATTAGCATAATTAATACACTATTGACTGAGAAGGTGAAGAAAAGTATAGAATTTAAATAGGTCAAGATCAAGAGAGCCTTTAATTTATTAAAGGAGAAGTTGAGTTCGACTCCTATTTAGCTTTTTCTAACTTACTACTTCAAGTTGGAATTAAGGTAGTGTTGATACAAGATAAAAGAGCAATAGTTTATTTTAGTTAGAATCTTAGTGGGAAACTATAAGTTAACTGACTTATGATCAGGAGATAGTTATACCACAAAGTGTTTCTAGAATCGTAGTATTAGATGAAGATTTTTGAATTATTTTGGGAGATTTGGCGTTAAGTTGTGGTTATCGACAACTTGTCATCTGAAAATTCATGGGCAAGCTAAGATTGTTAATAGTACTTTTAGGGAATTATTGTGTGCTATTTGGGGTAGGAATCTTAACACTTTAAAAGAATCATTTCCTTTTATTGAATTTTCCTATAATAGGAATATCTATAATGCTGCAACTATTATGCCATTTGAGAATATTTATGGTTTTAACCCATTGTCTCTTTTAGATATTATACATGTTCCTTTAGGTAAGTAGTGTAGCTTGAATGGTAAGAGGAATATTAAGTTAGTAAGGAAACTTTATAAGAACGCAAGGCTAAATATTAAGAAGGTATTTGGCAATATATTAAACAAGCTAACAACATTATGAATGAAGTGATATTCCAATGTAGATATTTACTATATATACACTTGCAAATGGAGAGGTTTCTAAGTAAGATGAAGTGTGAGTTGCAACCGAGATGACATGGTCCATCAATGGAATAAAAATAATAACTCTTACAAATTAACTTGCTAGATTAGTATCGTATTTGTTCTACTTTCAATAAGGTTGATTTATCTTGTTTTGATTTTGTATATTAAAACACAAATTTGAAAATAAATTCTTTAGATAAAGGTAATACATAATGAGAACCAAGCATCTATTAATCAAGTGCTAAGAATTTCTAGGACTGTCACGATCGTGACAAAGATCTCTCCCTAGGTCACGATCATGACTAAAGTGACACGGTCATGACAAAAGAGCTCTATACTAGGTCTGGATCTTGATACCTTTATCATGATCATAACATAAGACAATTTCTTTGTGTCACGATCATGATAGGCACTCACTAGATGCAAGGATCTCCTTCTATTTTGATATTTAGAGGGTCTTTTTAGACAATTAGACATGGGTAAAACCTAGATTTTACCTTAAATGACCTATGAAGTATGTAAGAACATGACAAGACCCAAAACAAGACCTAGCGTCTATTGACCAAATTGAGAAAGAATTTAAAGGAAGATGTTGAGCAAATTTTAATCCTATAAAAAGCTCCATATTCCATAAGCACACGAGTCGTAGCATGGTATATGAGGTGTTAATCCCATGAGGAATTAGTGAACTAATTAAATCCTAATTTATTTAAGGCCTAAAAGTGTAATTAAAAAGAAAATAAAAACTAAATAAAAAAGTAAACAATCAAGTATGGAGTGATTGAAATGAGAATTCAAAATTAATGTAAGAAATCAATTTTGACCACAACCAATTGACAATTGAAACTAAAACAAGGAAGATTAACAAACTATAAGAAAAGGGATTTATCCTATCATCAATGCTAACTTGGTCACTTTTGTGTTAATGCGGTGTCGGCCCTAGAATTTTAAAGGGTGGATTATACTCTCTCGAGTTGTAATTACTAAGCCATAAATGATAAACCCTAATTAAATTAAGTTACTAAAAATGTAATCTCTCGATTAACAAAACAGCCCACAACCTAATTAGTGCTGAAGCATTCCAATAAATAATCAGGTCCTCACACGAGATCTCTCTCTGTATAATTACCGAGACCTCTCTCTGTATAATTACCGATTTGATTATTTGCAAGGTCCATTAGATCAATTAACTTCCATTAATCAACCTAATCATTTTGCATTTAGTTCACTCTCTCAATTTATTACCGAAGTATGTAATTACAACAAATAATCACAATACCTAACATCATTAACAATAAAAACAACTAGATTAACATTAAATTAAGTATAAATCCCTAAAAAAAGTTATAACAACCTTAAACCAAGGTTCATCATCATCAATTCCATCTCATACATCAAATAAATGAAATAAAAAAGAAAAGAAGAAAAGATAACTTAAAGGATTGGAGGTTGAAGCAACAGTTGAAGCTCCACCTTCACTCTCTTCTTCTCTCCCTTCTTCCTCTTCCTTAGTTGTTTCCCCAAAGTAGCAAATGGAGGCTCTCCTTTCTTAGGTCATTTCTTTCCTTTTATATAGTCCTCTACTAATTAAGGTGAAAAATAGGTTTTACCCGGGCCCAAAAATTTGAAATAACCCGCAAAAAATTAAGTTCGGGAGGTTGGCCTGTGTTTGTTAAGCCACAATCGTGGCTTGCTGAAACAGTCTCTATGACGATCGTGGCCTTGGGTCCTCTGCTTGGCTTCCTCCAAATCTTCTTCGTTCTTCCATATCTGATCTCAAACATTAATAAATACATCAAAGCATCTCAAAAACAAAATTAAAGCTCAATAGCATGCTCTAACCTACATAACACACAAACACACAAATATCGAACTATCTAATTCAATTCTAAACCTAATCATGCATGAATCAATTAATTAACGACTAAAAACATACTAAATGCCTATTAAAACATCATACAACCTACAACTATTAAAAAATCAAGAAGGAGAGAAAAGAAGAGGAGCATCTGCAGCAGCAGTCCAGCCACTCCAACTCAATCCATTCAAGATCTTTTCTTCTTTCTCTTGTTTATTTACTTTCATCATGATGTATGAATTAGCATTTAGGATGTTGAACATGTTAATGATGTTCTAGTTTCATTTTAGGATTTATTCTTGAATCTTGGCTTGATTGTTTTTGTTGTTAATAAAACATTTGAGCATTGTGATATTTATGGTTGCGTATACTTTGATAATAAATCGAGAGATTGAATCAATGGTAATATGATTAGGTTTCGTAATGAGAGTTAGCAACCTAACAAGCCATATAAATATCAAATCAATAATCATATGAAGAGAGATCTTGTGTGAAGACCCAATTATCCCATAAATAGCTTAAGAACTAATTAAAAACGAATGCTAATTTTGTCACTCGAGAGATAGTAAAATCCGAATTTCAGAATCAATTAGGGATTATTAATTAGGGATAAATGATTAGATTTTGAGAAGGAGTAATCAACCCTTCGAAAATCTAGGATCGAAACCAATTGAATAAAAAATGGCTAAGGTAGCGTGATGATAGAATGAATCCTATACTCTCATAATTAATCGATCTTGTTTTATTGTGACATCTCATTTGATAAGTGGTTTAGTGTTTTATTTGATCTAATTACATTAATTTTATAATTTTATTTTCATTCAACTCATACTTGATTGTTTGATTTTTTGGTTATTTTTATTTTCATTTAATTCACATTTTTACAACCTTAGATAAAGTTAGGGTTCATTTAGTTTTAACCAATTCCTTGTGGGATCAACACCTCAATAATTACTAGTTACGATTTGTATGCTTACGAAATATTGAGAGTTTTGTATTAGACTGAATTTGCATTATTTTTAGAGTGTTAAAGAAATAGAATGTAATTAGACTTAAAAGTCATCTTTGTAACCGATTTTGCGAGTTTTAGGATACTAGAATTCCAAAACAAAAATGATGTCAAAATTTAACATGTAACGAATGTTCAACTCATCTTTAGTTTATGTACTTTTTTCTATAAAAAAAAAAAAGAGAACCAATTATGGGCCATAATGGTGTCAGTCTTGTTATATTTACGTGGCGGAGTTTTTTTTGATAGATTTTTATTTTTATTTTTTATTTCCTTTATAACTTTAGTTTTAAAAGGATTCCATATCTTTAGACTTATCCTGTAATGAGGTTGGTTTGTGCTTGTATGGAGTTATGCTTCTCTTGTGTATCAACCTCTTCTTCTTAATTAATTTAATTTTTCAAAATAAATTGTAACTTATTATCTCACCATTAAAAGTATAATTTAGTTTAGACTATTAACTGGTCCTCTCTTGACCTTCAACTCAACTCCAGTCATGTTCTTCCCGCACTTCGTGCTTACTTTAGTTGCTGCTTGATCCCATGCCAATTTGTTAGCCAACCATTTTTATTATAATTAAAACTAATCATCCTTTATATTTATATATTATATAGCCATGTCATTTATAATAATAAAATTTTTTAATTTCACTTATTTGTTTGAAATGTGTGGGACTGTGGGTTACACCAGGGATGTAAATACAGGTCCTGGTGTAAATACAGGTCAAGTGTGAGTCACGCTTAGTAAACAAACAGGTGTCTGTCATTGAAAATGACAACGATTATTGCGCCAAATAATATCATAACGTCGGACTCTTATTTGTTAGATCTATATTTCGCTGCAGACAAAACATTTTAATTTTATTCAACGGCCGATGCATTCAAATCCTAGATCGTATCGTGGGTTGATTTTTGTGCAATGTAATATTTTTCTTCCAGGACAAGATCTCAGCGTATAGATCTAAACTTTTCTGTGTTTTTAGTGTAAAGTAAGAAAAGAATCCTCGCTTTGGAGACGTGTGTGTATACGTTACGACGGAACTTAACCCCAGGAAATTTGCCAACTAAGGCTCCACTAAAAAATCCATTCAATCCGCCACCGCCTATAGATTGTTAAATAGTCTTCGCTAACAATGCACAGCTGATATAATATCATCTTTTAAATGGGCTTGATTTTCTATTTTTCATTTTTGTATAGTCTATATTCTTTCTCTTATTTAATAATTAATCTATTTTTCTTTTAAAAGAAAAAGAAAAGAATCATCCTAATTTGAATTTTCATTAAGATAAAACATTATTTCAAGTGTTTTTCCATTGAACGACAATCTCAAACGGTCTAGATCTAAGTTGTTTGGAAAACATTTTATATATTGAATGAATGTTTTAGTTATTCCCTCGTCCCAATGTTTTTATTTTAATAAATTAAAAATAATTTTTAAAATTCAATGGCCACCGCACTCGCGATAATTTTAATGCAGTAAATCACATCTCAAAAACCCCAATGTCGTTAACAATGATAATGTATTCCACAAACTACCACTGGGAAACCAATATTCCACAAACATTGACGACCTCTTACTCCACCAGACGCGAGTCTTTCCAACTCCTTGCGACTTCAAACATTGGATCCGCTTTTTTCCGAGTTAAGTATTTATTCACCGCAGTTTTTAAATATAATTAAATTTTTAAATTTATGGGTGAATAATTGAAGGTCGGAGAAAAATGCAGTGTCACTATAGAAATGCATAAGTATAAAGAGAGTTATAGTAGGAAAGTATTTTGTGGTAAAATTTCAACTTTTTATTAATAACCTTTTGATAATTATTATTTTCTATTATACCCTTAACTAATAGACTAATAATATATTTTTATGAAATATTTTGTTTACTAATTTTATTTTATTTATATTTTCTTATTTTAATTTAATATTTAATATTTATAATTTTAAATTTATAGGACTAATAGAATATTTTTAATTATTTATGTAACAATTAATAGTTTATTAAATTAGTTGACTTTTTAGTTATTTAATCTCTTTTCAACAACCTCAACTGGTCTTGCCAAATACCTATTTTTACATTTCAGCAGTTACTAAAACAACAACCTCAAACACATAATTACTTATTGAGAATAAATACTTATTATTTCATTATCTTAATTTCAGCAAGCTATCAGTCTCCGCCTCCCCAAAATAAGCCTAAACATGCACATAAGGAGGCTAAGAGGAAGAGGCTGAGGAATTACGGACAAATTTCGTTGCCATCTTTCTAGAGCTTTTCTGTAAGTGTGAGAGCGAGACACAACGCGGAGAAGGTGAGAAAAGAGATGGGCTCCAATCCTATAGTCAAAAAGCCTCATGCTTTGTGCATTCCATACCCAGCTCAGGGTCACATAACCCCAATGCTCAAGCTTGCAAAGCTCCTCCACTTCAGAGGTTTTTACGTAACTTTTGTGAACACCGAATACAACCACAGACGGTTGCTCATGTCTAGAGGTCCCAACTCTCTTGATGGGTTGCCAGACTTTCAGTTCCTAACAATCCCTGATGGCCTCCCCTTATCGGATGCTAATGCAACTCAGGACATTCCATCCCTGTGTGACTCCACCTCCAAGACCTGCTTGGTCCCATTTCGCCACCTTCTAGCTAAGCTCAAATCGAACGATATAATCCCTCCACTTAAGTGTGTTATATCAGATGCGTGCATGAGCTTCACTCTCGATGCTGCTGAAGAGATTGGAATTCCTAACCTGCTGTTCTGGACACCTAGTGCCTGTGGTGTTTTGTGCTACTCGCACTACCGACATCTTATACAAAGAGGTTTAACACCTCTGAAAGGTATAATATTAGAACCTGTAGCATCAGATATTTGTGAGTCCAAAAAAAAATCTTAAGTGAATGTGTTTTTGCAGATGCGAGCGATCTAACAGGTGGTTACCTAGAGACAGCCGTAGATTGGATTCCTGGGATGAAGAATATTCGACTAAGGGATCTTCCAAGCTTTATCAGGACCACGGACATCAACGACATAATGCTCAACTTTCTCATCAGAGAAACGGATCGAACTTTGAGAGCTTCTGCTGTGATTATAAATACTTTCTACTCTTTCGAAAAGGGCGTTTTGGACGTTCTTTCTACCATGTATCCTCCCATTTATACAATAGGACCACTTACGTTGCTTGTTGATCAGATTCCAGAAGGTAATCAGACGAGAAACATAGGTTCCAATCTGTGGAAAGAAGAGGAAGAGTGTGTTAAATGGCTCGATTCCAAAGAAACAAGTTCTGTGGTGTATGTCAATTTTGGTAGCATCACGGTAGTAACGCCGCAACAAATGATCGAATTTGCCTGGGGACTGGCCCATACTAAGAAGCCTTTCTTATGGATCATAAGGCCTGATCTTGTGGTAGGTGAATCTGCGATGCTGCCACCGGAGTTCGTATCAGAAACAAAGGACAGAGGTATGCTGGCAAGCTGGTGCCCTCAAGAACATATACTGAAGCATCCTGCTATTGGAGGATTTTTAAGTCACATGGGTTGGAATTCGACATTGGACAGTATGTGCGGAGGTGTGCCGATGGTTTGCTGGCCGTTCTTCGCTGAGCAGCAGACCAACTGCCGGTTTGCTTGCAGAGAGTGGGGAATTGGCATGGAGATAGATAACAATGTCAAGAGAGATGAAGTGGCTGAGCTTGTGAGAGAGTTAATGGATGGAGAGAGGGGCAAGGAAATGAAAAAGAAGGCAATGGAGTGGAAGGCCAAAGCAGAGGAGGCCACAACACTTGGTGGCTCTTCCCATCATAACTTCAATCAACTAGTAAAATTCCTACAAAAAAAATAGTTAAGAATAAGAGTAAGACAGACTCTGATGATCATTAGTTTATGATTGGCAAGGTAGAATAATTGATTTGATCTCTGCCTTGTTTGTCTTTTATTCTTAAACTATTTCAGGGTTTATTTTGGGACAAGATTCTTGTGAGATCCAGAAATTTGATGGTATCATTTACCCGACTTCATGTTTGAATTTGCGGGGCTTTATGATTAACGTTATTGTTTGGTTTTTGTAATGATGTTGTGCTTGAGAAATTGTTTTGTATGATTGGGTATGGCAGAATAATGAACCTCACTTTTGATTTGATCTCATCTTTATTTATCTTTAGTCCTAATTATTTCTGTGTTTTTATATTATTATTTGCTTCACTTTTGTGATTATTAAGTTGAAATAATGCATTTTTAATAAAGAAACATATTGATTCAATTTGTTGTCATATTTAATACTATTAGTTTTTAAAGCAAAAATTTTTAATAGTAACACTGATGATTCAAGTGGATATAGAAAAGACAAGAGAATTTTCTATAATTCTAACGAAGACATTAAGATCATTCATTGATTAGCCCATTTTGTCGACAGAATATCCACTTGAGCACAAACTATTGGTGGCCAAATTATCATCTCATTCTAGCATTGTTCTCATAAAATTTAGCCATTTGGTTGACCAAATCACTTTAGACATCTACACAACACTTCGAAAGCAATTACTAAAACCTTACACATAAGATGGTTGGTTATTTATTCCAGTAGGTGTTATGCATGTTAAATGGTGTTAAGGAAACACCATTGATTATTTCAAATGTTGATTGTAAATTTGTAATTGCATTCGTGATGCCATTGCCTTGTATATATAATGTGCAAATTATAATGATAGATGCATGTTATTTGACATGTTTTGAAGCTATACATAATCTATTGTGCTATAAGATGGTTGGCTTAGGCTTATTAGTTAGTTCCATATTAAGACGTGTACCAATATGTCATATGGAGTGAATTCACTAAGGTCACAAAAGGATGTATATCATTTCGTTACACGCGGCATATTATTAAGGATCATATCTAGTCTATACATATTGATTGGTTAAGGAGAGTTTGGTGGTGTATACTCTAGACATATACATGCATTATGTATAATAGTTCAAAATATTTTATATTTTTTTGAAATGTAAGTGAATTAAATTAATAAGAAAGATGACAAGAATTTATAGTGCATTTACTTATAAGGTATTGTATAATATTTCAATAGAATATTATTCTTTTGATAGGGGTTGCAAATGTGAGTGTAATGCCAAATAAACAATGGTAAGATTCGACGTGTATAAGATTTTTCAATATATTTTAATAATTTGGTTATTAGGTATAAAATTAACATATTACATGTTTATTTTAAGTAAGGAGCTAGAGAAGGAGCACAGGACCTAGAGGAGATGTGATTATGAATTTTTTTTTAACCTTAATCTTATAAGTATCTTTAGCTAGACATCTTACTAATATGTTTATCAAGAGTTGTCAACATTAGAGCTAGTGATTATTGATTAAGATTGATTTTTTATTATTTTTGGGTGTTAATATTATCATTAATGAAAATGATAATCTTTTTTTTTTTAGTTTGTTATGTGCTGTCAAATAGAGCAAAGATGTTTAACCTAACTCTCGATGGCATCTTTCCTTTAGGTGATAGTCAGTCACAGATATAGTTTGTTTGGTTTGGAGGGCATGATTGATTTGGTGGTATTAGAACTTTAAGTCTTAAGTTTAGGAATATCATTCTAAGAAATAAAGAGATGAGTGAGGTAGAATATGTATGTTCTTTATTTTGTATTTGCAAAATTGTGCTCAATTTCATCATGGCGTTTAGTAATAAGATTGTAGTTTACTTTTGAAGTTATTGTGAAGATTTTCTTTTAGATGATGAACATGTCTAGACACATTAACAACTAAAGTAATAGAGGAAAGAGAGGACTAATGGTCTAGATCACCATCGATCTATTAATGGTAGAGATTGCAAAGTCTATAGCTACTTCATTATAGTGATAGTCTCAGGAATATGGTGGTGGAAATTTGGTGCTTATAAGATTAGGCTACTATTTTGAAGGAGTTTTCTAAACCTACTAAAGGTCTTCAGATGAGTGAAAGTGGTTAAGAATGCTTTTAAAACTCAGTCAACAAGGTAAAAATACTATGATGCCATACTACTTACATAGCATGCAAACGATTGGTAAAGTAAACGAGAAATTGATTCTAGCTCCAATGATTTGGGAAAAGTTTAAGGGCACCTTTTATAGGAAGTACTTCTTATTTAGTAGGAGATAAAAGGATGGTGTCAGAGTTCTACCAACTAGAGTTGAGTTGCAAAATTGTTAAGGAGTATAAGTAGGATTTTGAAGCCTCTTTATATTTGCATTAGTAGCATTATGGAAGTTGAGGATGAAAAGAGGGAGAGATTCAATCAGGAATTGAACTTCATATTGAAGTACAAGGTAAGAGTATCCAAGTCAACTATATAGGATATAATAGTAAGTAAAGGTAAACTTTTTAAGGATAGACAAATTATGATGATATTTGAAAGAGAGGTGTTAAATAAGAAGAGGATTGCGAGTTCTAGTAGCATAAGATAAGTAAGGAGAGGCACAAGTAAAACCCTTACTAACAAGAGATGGTATGTGATAATATCTAAGGTAGATTCAAGTAATAGTAGGGCTCAAATACCTTTTAGTGGTTTCTTTTATAATTATGGAGATGTGGATCATAAAGCATTTGAATGTATTCATCAGATGGGTGGATTAAGGCATGCTTTATGTGTGAGAGAAAAGGACATATAGAAATGGCCTACCCTGGAGAAGTGTGATAAGTGTAAATTACATCGTGTTTTAAGGTATAGCTTGAAATGTGTTTAGCCATTATTAAATTACATCATGTTTTAGGGTATAGGATGAAATGTGTTTAGCCATTATTTTGATCATTTAGTATGTGTTTAGGTTAGAATTGTGTTAATTTGTTAATTATGTGTTTTAAATGTTTTACAGGTTAGTACAAGTTTTTGAACTTAAATATTATGTTTTTGAGGTACCTTAATGTATTTGCTAATTTTTTAAGGTAAATATGGAAGAACAGAGGAGTTTTAGAGGGCATTTGGGTAGAAACATTGTGACAGAAGGTTCAGATGTGGGCCATGATCGTGGCCTACGTTGAGCAGATGCTTAGACACTTAGAAACTTTTTATATCGAGGGACTATTTGGATTTTTTAGATCCCCTAGGTTTACCCAAAACATAAAAAACTATTTAAAGAACAATAAGTGAGAAGAAAAGGAGCTTTTTCGAGCAGCCACTTTTGGAAACCCTAAAAAAGAAAGAGGAAGAGAAAGAGAGGAGGAAGAGGAAGAAGAAGTGGTCTCGATGCGCTTCCCAGATCAAGAGGTTTCTTGATGTTGTTTCCTTCCCAGATCGTCCGATATAAGTTTCTATTTTTGTTTTGTTTCAATTTTATTCATATATAAAGTTGGAATGGATTGTATGATGATAGATGGTAGAATGTTGATAAAGTTCTAACTCTTCTTCAATATTTTATTTTGATTTAATGATAATTTAGTTTATTATGTTTATTATATGAATACTGTTATATAATTGCATTCTTGCATAATTCGGCAATAAATTGAGAGGATGAATAGAATGAAAAATGATTAAATCGGATTAATGAGAGTTAGGTGATTTAACAGAAACCGTGATGAATCATATTGGTAATTATGTGGAGAGAGATCTCATGTGATATTCTAATAGTTTATTAGAGTACTTCATATCTAATTAGGGTTTTAAATAATTTGTGAATTGAGAGATTACAAATTTTATAATCCAATTAGGGTTTATAAATTGGGGTTTAATGGTTATAACTCAAGAGAGAGTAATCAGCCCTAAGGTGGTTTAGAACCGACACCCTATTAACACATAATCAACTAAGTTAGTATTAATGATAGGTAAAATCCCATTTCCAATAACTTGGTAAATTCTTTGGTTTATTTCCATTGTGCATGCTTGTTGCTCAATTGTTAATTCCTTCTTGTTTAACTCTTGATTTAATTGAATGAATTCAATTCTCATATTTACTTTCCATTGCATTATTTATTTTTAGTCATATCTTTTTAGCTTTAGATTTTTTGGATTAAACTAATCTCCCTCCTCGTGGTATCGACACCTCTTATACTATCATCGCAATCCATGTTATTACAGTATTAGAGGGCTTATAAATTTTAAAGCTCCAACGACATGATCAAGTGTTTGGTGCCATTATCGGGGAGGCTAAATTAATTTAATTCTTATAGTCTAAAGCTTTTTAACCATCTTTTAGAAAAAAATGAAGCTAGTCATAAAGTAGATGACACATCAACTTGGATTAACCAGAAAAAAAATGGGAATCTCAAGAGTTGAACACTGAAAATAGATGGAAAGAGTGATGGTGGAGGAAGTACATCATGGAGAGTGACAAACCCTTATGGACGTTATGAGGCCACAACTTAATGCCCTTCATCAACGGATTATGCGACCACTGGTGCAAGTGAATACATTCAAGATCAAACTATCACTGCTAAACATGTTGCAACCAACGTGCAATTCTACAAGTTAGCTAATGAGGATCCTAATGCTCATTTAGCTAATTTCTTAGAAATTTGCGACAGCTTCCAATATGTTGGGATGTCGAAGGAGGCTGTTAGGATGAGGCTCTTTCTCTTTATACTTAGGGATTTACCCTTATAATTCATGTTGTCAACTAACCATACACATCATCTCTCAACCTCAATGTATTAATCGCATAATTAAGCCTTTAATTTTTATTCCTTTAGTTCAATTAATAGTAAGAACCTGGATAATTATTAAAAAATAGATATTTTATTAAATCAAAAGATCTGTTCAATATGTTACATCTAATAGTCAATCCTACTTCAATTTATATCCCAATTGGCTCATAAAAAAAGAAGAAATGACAACAATAAATCAAGAAATAACAAAAGATAAAGGATCTATCATGATGAATTTTAAATCTTGAATTCTTGATGAGTCTTATTTAAAATCCTTGCTCTCTTTCTACAATTGACTTTTCCCTTAATCTTTCATTCATGTATTTGGCTTCTCATTGACTCTTTTTTTCTTTCAAATTTTTTGCCACTACATCTTCTTTTGGTAATTCAAACACTAATTTTTACTGCCAAACACGACTCATGTACATATCATGTTATTTTTTACGATATTATGTAAAATTTTGTATAAATCATCATTGCCAATATGGGACCAACATGGGGATGTGTATAAACCATGTTATTGAACATGGCTTGAACACGGGGGTGTGTTGAGTGAGCTAGGGGAAATAAATGACCCCTAATAGAACAATATCCAAATAGAGTGACATGTAGGTGCCATGTTCATGTGTCTTTCTTTACTTATTTCTATAATTGTTCTAAAATTACTAAATTCTTCTTAAAACTTGCTTCTTTTCCTTAAAGAGGTTGCAACAAAACTTGGCATCAAATACAACTCATTTTGAGTATAAAATTTTCTAAAGATGTCTAAAACACAAACACTAAAACATCTAAGCATTGTCTGACCCTTAAGTAAACCAATCTCATGATTCCAACTCAAGTAGCAAATAATGTTGGAAAAAGTGTTAGATAGTATACCAATCAAGATTCTCCATCACTCATCTAATCTCAAGGGTCATCAAAATGCTATACAACTAACTACCTATATCAATTCATAGGTTAATTCAATTCACTTTCAAATGTTAACTCAAATAAAAAACCTCTCTATATTCAAGACAAAATGCTTCAACTTTCGAAGGTATTCAAACCTTTTTAACAAGAAATAAAATTAAACAAAATAAGAACATTATGAACTTGATTGAAAATTCATCTAGTATTTTAATGCAAGACTAAATACTTTGTCATGAATAATCTTAGTTACTCAACTAAGTCACCTTTTTAAATGGACCCTAGTACCGCTATTCAGTTTTAACCTTTTTATTGGTTAAAGTTGGTAGACTAAAATTATTTATGCTTATTATTCATAATTTTTAATTTTTAATTTTTAAAGATAATAAAAATACTCAAAAGAAGTCACATTTACTCGACGCATGTATATTTTACATAAATAGTTTCACGATACTCATTAAGTATTCATTCTCAGAAGATTTACTATAGCAAATGTTTCTTGATAGCTTTTCTAAGATGAAATTAGAATGTCTCTTGGCAATTTTATCTCCTAACTTTGTACTCAGTCCCTTAAAGAATATGTTGTTGATTTTGTAAAGTTGAAGGTTAGCAGCTCCTTTGCCAACTGGCTATTTGTAGCTAGGAAATTTCCCCGTTCTAGCTTGACTAATGATATTATTTACGCCCTTAAAAAAAATAAAAGTCAATTTTAAGGAGGAGGAAGTTTTGGTAGTAGAGCATATGGCATTAATCCATGAGTCCTGTGCGATGTTTGTGGACATTATATCCACAAAGCTTTGATGAACAACTCCATGACCATTGTCTTCGTGTTAATCATCCATCTCCTTTTTAGCTATAGGAATGGTAGGCTCTTGGTCCTCCTGAAACATTGGTGCGTTAATCTCCTTCTCAACGACTGGATCATCTAGCTTTCCTTGGACTCGATGCAGTGGTATGGTCTCACTGTGTCCACAACGGGATAGTAGTTCTGCAAGTTTGCTCTTATACCTCCCAATTGAGGAACGTACTACTAGACTATAAGTTGTATTAATGATTCACTCTATATAGTCTGGCATGTAACTCGAACTAGATATAGCTAAGGCTGTAGTCCATACTTCTTAATCAAAACTGGACGATAGCCATCTTCCTGTCACATCTTTTTATTGTCGATCTGTAGGGTGCACATGAACTCAAGTGTGAGCTTTCTGTACATCGGGGGTGTCGAAGAACTTGAGCCATCTGTCATAATCCCTCGCTCTGTCTACTAAGGCCCTATTTGGTTGTTATTTGATCAGCTAAAATATAGTTGATTGATTTAAATCAACTGGTTGACTTTATAAAAAGTTGTTTGGGTTATTTAGCTATGAGTTGGTTGGATTGGATGATTCAACCCAACCAGCTGATTTTAAAAAAACTCTTTCAAATGAGCGTTTTCGGTTAATCAGTTGATAGTTTTTATTTTAATATTGATCGTGCCCTCTTTGCTCTTGCCTTCTACAGATGCTCTTTCTTTCTCACATCGTTAATGTTGCTCCCCTCATCGGTTATGTCAGTTTTGTCAGCAGTGCCAACACGTCTTTGGGTGGTGGTCGGACACTGGGCGGTGGTGGCGGAGCCATCAGACGACATGGCCATTCAATCACCAACTGGGCCCAAATCTGTAAAAAGAAAATAGAGAAAAAAACAGAAAAAAAAAGAAGAAAAAGATGAGAACTTTGTCTCAAAATCAATGGAATTAGAAGGTGAGATGAAAAGGGTTGCTTGATGAGTTCGTGTGGTAGTCGGAGAGTATCCAAAATGGAAGGGAAGTATACGTGAGAATTGTTATCTCTTCTAACTAACAAATCCATAAAAAGTAAGCAACTTTTAAATTGAAAAATTAAAAAATTAAAAAATCAATTGACTTTTGAATTGATAAAAAATATAAATTAAAAAGTTTCAAATTAAGTAAATTATCCATCTAAATTAAAAAAACTAAGCAAATGGATATTTGATAGATAAGGATAATTTAATTTAAAAATAAAATGATGTTTTAGAATCATTTTAACATATAAATAAATAATGTGATTGGTTCAAATATTTTAATAAAATTTTTTTCAATTCTAAAATTTTAATAAATAATTGGTTATCTATAAAAAATCCAAGATGAATATAAATTACAATATATACCAATAGTTATTTTGTATATATTCAATCAATCATAGGAGATAGTTTATTCTTTTAAAAAGGAAGAAAATAACATGTACTTAGAGTATGTATTTTGACAAAATATTGTAGATGTATTAGATATTAGAATTTAGATTACACTACATTAAAAATAGAGTACTTATATTTTTAATTAGTATAGTCCTAATTTCACAAATTTTATTATAATATTCATATCCTTATAAATTTTTTTAAAGTCAGATCTTCGTAAATCATTTCACATATAAACAATTAATACTAAATAACTAATTTTATCAAGCGTCTCTAACAAACAGCTAATGCAATCTACTAATCAAATCAGTTAATATGTATCTAGGCTCCTTAAATTGGTGAGTGAAAACGAACTGGATTTGCGATAAAGTCGGAGGTGGTCCGACTGCTCATGCTGCTTCTACGACATATTTAGGGTGTCAGGTGCTGGAGCCACTGGTATTGGCTATCACATTGGCATATGTCCTGATAGCCTGTTCCGTTACTGTCTTCTTATTCTAGTTCATTAACATAGATGAATGCTAATGGCAATAACTAAAGTCAATTAAACACTCCACATTAAAGTATAATAAATTTCCAAAAATTGGACATTCATTAAACCATGTATCGAACATCTACAAATAAACAAAGGTAGGTGCAAATAAATAAGCATGGAAATTCTATGTAATTTCATGTCCCTTAAACTAACCTGGAAATTCATTAAACCAACAAAAAGCATGAGTATCACTAGAGCAGCCAATATAATGAATATTATCCATCTTTAATCATGACTTGCACACACAGTTTATAATTAATGTAATTATTCTCTTAGTATCATAAAGTTCGTGCATAATGGTTATTAAAAGCTTATAATTTAATTCATAATTATAAATAATATTGCAATTAAAAATGAAGTATAACAAATATTTAGATGCCTAAAAATTGATAAAGAAAGTATGAAATCAATTGCTAGAATTCTCTGAAAATCCTAAGGTCTGTGTATATGGTTTTGGGATGTAAAAATAAGGCGAGGGGTGGTCTGGGTAAGTGAGAATTTCTATGAAAACCTCTATGGAAGCCAGAAATTGAGATAAAAATAATGGGAGTAGCGGTGAAAAATGAAAGAACAAGAGTTAGAAACACTTTTTACAAGGCTAGAACACTTGTATATGGTATCGTATATTGGTCATGTTCTGACATACAAAAGGCTAACACATGCATAATGTTGGAGCGTTTCTTAGGCCAAGGGCAGTTTAAGAATTATACGGATCATTGTTCAAGGAATATGGGCTAACTGTGGTTATGGATAGAGTAATGTATTGTTTGAATTAAATAAGAGTAAAGAAAAAAAAGCGTTAAGTTTGAAACGTGGGGAGGACACGGGTGCTATATAGGGTAGTGGCGAAGCGTGTGGGCTAAAGTTATGAATATCGTATCAGACTCGGTACTGGATTGAGTCTTGGAACAGAACTATACCGGTACCAGATACCATTTCGTATAATTTTTTAAAATTTATGAAATATTTTTAAAATTTACAAAATAGTCCATATTGGTATATTATACAGTTGTATTGTTGACTGTTTACATCAACCATGTTTTCAAAAATTTTAATAATAAATAATAATGACAATTAATATGAATTAACAATAATTTTTAAATATTTTACATATAAATAATAACCACAATTAATATAAACAAAAACAATCATCATCATACAATTATAAAATTAAGAATAATACAAAGGATTTAAAATATTACAATAACACAATTTCATCATTTTAATAAATAATATTACATCAAAAGATTCAAAACATCCAATAAAAAGAACAATAAATATTACA
>JAOSBN010000005.1:16907406-16952227 GCA_027563595.1 Erythroxylum suave
TCTTCACCACCTTCATTGGACCCACCTACACCTTCTTGCCTTTCCATTTCTTCAAGAATATCTGCAGCAGTTTGTGCGTCACTTCCCCTAGCACAATCTTCTCCATTGATCCCAGTCAATTCATTATAGAAAGGAAAGCTCTTCCTTTAAAATTGAGCAGCATCTTTGTGACTCTAATAAGATGAAAAAAAATAATATTTTATATAAATTACAAGAAAGTAATTAAAGAACAAACTTAAGAAAAGTAAAAAGTTCAATACTCACAATTAATTACGAATCCCATACATAATCTTCAACAGTGACCATCTTCCTTTCGATATCCCATCCAAATCCACTTGTATCTTTCCTTATCATATCATAAACAATGCTCCACTCTTTCTTTAAAGTCTTAATCCTAGACTCTATGTGAAGTTTGGCTTTTAAGTTTGCAAAAGGATGTTTTGTTGCTACCATTCTTTCTAATTTGTTGAGATACCCAGCTTTAAATCCAGTATCAGCATTGTATGTTCCCACATTATGCAAATCAACTATGTAGGAAACAAGCACAACATCCTCATCATAGTTCCACTTCCTTTTTGTTCCTTTTGAAGTTTGAGCATTAATAGTTGATGAAAAATGCATCAACATACTTATCTACCAAATTTTAGCAATATTGATAAATAAAAATATAAGCATCAAGAATAAAAACCAAGCAACTCAATTGAACACAATTGTCAAACATTATCCACAACATCAACGAGACAATCGCAAAAAAATATCATATCATAATCAATCACAATGCAAAAAAAAAAAGAACATCAACATCTTTAAACAGAACAATATAGTATATATTAACAGCTTCCAACAAATGTAACATAGAGTATAACTTAAACAATTATATCAAACCTCCTAACACTAAAAACATAGTAGAAAAGCTAAAAAAACGTCAATTCTCATTTTCCCTAGATGTTAGCCATTCGTTGAACATTTCATGCGCCAATTCAAGTCTCCAATTTGTCCAAGCACTAATTGGGTCTATAGCAGTTATACGCTCCTCCTCAACAACTGGATTAATGTGAAAATAACCCCATAAATCACTCTCTATGGGATCGAAACTCATCTCCTGCCTAATAAAATTATGTAACAAACAACAAGCTATAATAATTCGATTGTGTGTCTTTATTAGGTAAAATGAAGGACTCCTAAGAATAGCCTACTCATTTTTAGTAACCCAAAACACCTCTCAATTACATTACATGCAGTCGCTTATTTCATATTAAAAAATTCCTTTCGAGTTCTTGGTTGGTAACCTTGACGCCATTCATTCAAATGGTATCTTTGACCCCTAAATGGTGCAAGGAAGCCCTCACAATTTGTATAACTCGCGTAGACTAGGTAATACCAACCTATATAAAAAAAACACTACATAAGTTAAAAAATTTACATGATCTCGTATACAAAATTTCAAACAACCTTCCTATATCATAGAGCAAAGCTTACCATGAGGCACTTTTAGTCCATGTCTCCTAGTAATAGCATCTCGAAGAACTCGAATATCAGTAACTGACCCTTCCCAACCAGGAAGAACATACTCAAATTGCATGTCAGGTGTGCACACACCTAATATATTTATTGCAATGTCACCCTTACAAGTTCAAAATCTAGGCTTATCTTTAACTCGCACATGAACCCTGATGTATGTCCCATCTAGAGCACCTAAGCAATTCTACAATTCAAATGACATAAAAAATAGTGAGGAACCTTAATGACATTCCCAAAATTTTCTTATAAAAATAACAGGGTAATTATCTACCTTAAACCACATCCACCGATGGTCTGAAGAGTTTGTTGGTATGGGCTCAGGTACAAAAGATCTTGCAAATGCATCATTGCATTTAAAACATTATGAAAACACCGACTAATTGTCTAAGCTAAACTTCTAAAATTTTTCCTAATGACTCGATTTTTGACATGATGAGCAATAATATGTAAGAAAATTGCTACTTGCTTATCAATAAGCATGTTTTTTGTTGACTTTAATCCTCCTATACTTTGTAGCATTTCACATAGTTTAAAAAAAGCATGCCTATTCATCCTAACCATTGAAATACATAAGTCATCATTCTCATGCACAATTCGCGTCACATAATCTCGATTTCTATAAAAATTTGGAAAATAACTTCTAAACCTTGGCCTATAACTATATAAAGAAGCCTCCGATATGAAAAAAATTAATACTGCACTAATAACATTACACAACTACAACCATGCAGTTAAGACAACCACAATCCTTTTTGTTCTTTCCACATTCCTACGTACACTCAAACTGAAATGAGCCATGACTGCAAAAAAAAAAAGTATTTACATAAATTTTTTCAAACAATGTATAATGTATAAGAGAACATCTATGAAAAAGATCAAAATAGTTGAAGACATAAAGTAGAGTAAGAGAGAAAAAAGAAGATAAGATGAAACAGAGCTAAAAAGAATAGATTATAGAAACTCAAATTCTCATTCTGCTTTCATTTCAATATTAGTTTTTTTATGTTATGTGTGAATGAATTCTTTTTTTTTCAAAAGAACAATGTTGATTTGAAACATTATTAATTCAAACATGATTCATTGTATTCATGTTAGACCTAACAAAATCATATTGAGCAATCTCACATCTTTAATTAAGAAACTAAAAAAGTAGTCTTAATAGCAAAATTTTGAATTAGGTAGAGTTAGGAATGAGAATAGGTAAGATTCGATCGGGTTTGATTTATATACTTCACATCTTTAAAGTTAGTTTTAAAGAAGGAACATCTTTAAAACAAATTATATAAGAGAAAGGTCAAAGGATTCCTTGAAATTCGATAAAATCAAATTACATAAAACAATATTACTAACTACCTTATTTATTCTATTGTCCTCTTATTATTGGTCACAAAAATAGCAAAAAACATTATATAGCATATAAAGACAAAGAAGCATATGGGATATGTAGTCTACTTGTTCTTTTTAATTTTTTTTTAAGCTCGCCAAAGTAAAAGCCTTTGGGTAGCAGTTATGTGTCCGGTGTTACTTGACAAACTTTCAATTAGCGATTAAAGATTTCATTATGGTTTCTTCTAAATTGCTTTGTTCAGTGAATGACCTTTACACAAGAGAGTTAAAATTAACATGGAAGTAACTTATGGAATGTTCTATTGCCTGTATGTAAACATTAACTATAAGAAGTAGCTACAACAATCTCTATGTTCAGTATCTACTTGGCAAAACCTTTATCTAAATACTTGCCCCAAAAAAAAAAAAAACTCCACGAAAATTAATACAATAATATAGAACTAATATATGGTTTAGATGGATACAAATATCTCAATCGTTGTGCTAATCTAGCTGAACGCTACCGTATTGACATTCCTTAATCATACGTCAACAAGACAATGTGCTCGCCACCTATGGAAATGCAAATCAATTAAACTCATGAATTATTTTCAATAATTACACTAACGAAAACTGTTATTTTAATATTACTGGGCATAATATTAAATTTTGTTTAAAGGCGTAGTAAATGTTGAAATCTTTACCATCTAAAATACATCTTATTGCTTCCTAAGTATAGGTAGTTCAATGACAACCATTAATGCACCATCTAAAGACGAAAAGAACACGTTTAAGAAGTAGAAATTGATATCAAAAAGGCATATATGTTTTCAAAGAATGGTTTATAAGTAGTTCTAGTAATTATTTTTAAAAGGGTAAAGAACAATAAGTCGAGAGGGTTAGATCAAAAGTACCTTCTAGATTGCATCTTCATTCTCATGTTTGGATAAAAAATGGAAAAAGAAAGAAACTTATGGCATTGGACTTCTCCATGAGTCTCCTAATCTCATTTCAAAATCAAAAGGTTACGGAGTTTATGAAACATTTTGTTTAATTAGAAAAATAAGAATTACTAGCTACTAATCATTCTTTAATTAAACTAGATCCTAGATGATCAAGTAAGAACTTGACAGTGACCCAAGGAGGAAGTCTAAGCAAGGATTTAAGTTAAGATGCTAAAAGCCAATATAGTCAGCAAAACAAGAAATTTAAAATGTCCAGACATCAACTGCAAAAGAACAAGACTCCCCTCCCCTCCACTAGTAGTTATAATTTGAGTATTCTTTATTATAAAGACAAGGTACGGGAATTCCGTACAAAAGCAAGGATTCGAGGCTTATCTTTATCCTATCTTTCTAGGATTAGGGACACTATTGATTAAAGAAAATGAAAAATTAATGTAGTAACGCAATTATAGAATCAACACGTATGAATAGATGAATTGCTGAAAGATATAGTGGCAAAGCTACTCAAAATGCAAAGTATTGTTATTCCCCGCACAAATACTTACAAGTAACACAGGAACTTCAATAACACAACAAAAAATTACGATAAACAATATGAAAATAAGAAAGAAACTCAAAAAACCACATATTGGATCATCACATCTTCATAACAAAATCATAAATCCAAACACTGTCGCATATTCACATCTTCACAACCCAACATTCCAAACCCTTCAAAACCTAATTTTGAGTTTCTCAAAATGGCATTACCCTCACATCACTCCACCTCTCTGCAAAAGGCTTGAAGAACACTTCTCAATGTACAAAATCTCCTCAACGTACACACACTCACATACAAACATACCCAAAAATCCATATCCAACAAACCCACAAGAAAATAACGAACCTACCTCTTTAGTTTCAATATAACGAGACTCCCGCCAGTTAAGACCGTGCTGTGTGAGTGAGGTGAATTGTCTGCGTGAGTGAGCTTCGTGAGCTGCGTGAGTGACATACGTGAGGTGAGTGAAGAAGCGCGAGTCAGTGAGCTGCGTGAGTGACTTGCATCAGGTGAGTGAGTTGTGTGAGGTGAGTAAGCTGAGATCTGTGTGAAAATAGAGCGGTGGTTGTTGCGTTAAAGACTGGAGCAGCAGAGTCTTTTGGAAAACTATGTCTGCGTGAAAATAAAGAGGGAAAGGGTGAGTTGTTGCCAAAATAAAGAGGGGTATTATTGTCCAAAAGAGAAGAAAATTTGTTCCAGGTAGCGTCGAATATGTAAAGACAGGGGGGATGTCTTTGCCTATTCTTTGATTTAAGGAATATATATTCTATCTAAATCTCAATCCATGGGTCAAAAACCACACCAAACAATAGAATGTATAACAGCTAGGAATAGGAGGGTACCCTCAACCAAACAGCCCCTAAGAGTATTAAAAATATTTTATAAAAATTAAACTAAAATTTGAAAAAACAGCTAGCTATTTCACTGTCACTTTTTGCTTTCTGTGTTATGAGATTGCTTCATCTCTTTCACTGTGATCCATTTGAAAAGATGCACCTGAAGAAGGCGATGTGGAGTGAAGGACTGAATAAGAGTTCTCAGACCAGCGGTAATGCGGATTCTGAACCTTCGTCAACGACCGCAGTGGAGGATCTTGTGAACTCGCTCAAAAAGCAGCGCCTTTACAGAGAGGTCACTCTCGCCCTCCGCACCAGCCTTCGTGACGCTCGCGCTGAATTCTCGTTCCTTCGCCTTCGTTCCCTCCGTTCCCTCCTCAACTTCCTGGGATCCGTCGCTTACTCAGATTTCACCATCAACCTCTTCTGCCATACCCAGTCCATCCCCGACCTTCAAGGTTACTCCTTCCCTTTGCTTTTCTTGAAATTTTAGATAAAGGGTTGGTAGGATTTGAAATTTGTGATTGCCCATCACGGGTTTTGCTTGTTGAGGGCAGTGGTTCCTGTTTTATTTCAATATTCGCTTAAAGATTCGCCGGAGGATGATAAAGTTGAACGCTTGGACCATATATTTGGCGTTGAACCTATGAAGATTACTAGTCTTCCCACGGATGCGGAGGTCACGCTTGCTCTTCGTGTTCTGGAGGGTTGTTGCTTGCTCCATAGAGAAAGCACCGTGTTGGCCCATCAACAAAAGGCAATCCAGGTCAGCGATTGTGGTCTTTGAGACTGAAACTAGATGATTAATGAATTTTTTAGTATCACTTTGTCCTGTGTCTGCCATCAACAACTTTATGAAGATGTCGATTTAGGACAATCGATTAGTTCACAATTCTGTTATATTCATATAGTGATGGGGTTAATTCCCCTAATCTTGCATTGTCAATTCATGTAAAGATGGTGTTCGTTCTCCTACCTTTGCATGGGCTGGTTAGGAAACGGCTATAATCTGACACATCTCTTAGTACTATTCAAGGCGTTTGAGACGTAGCACAAATAAAATGTGGAGAACCACTAAGTTGTATCACAAGTCTAAACTAGGCATCCAGGTTGTTAATTCTAGAAAATTCTCTTTAAGTTATCGAGAAGAAGATTTTTTACAATTCCCTATAAAAGGAAATTAGTTTAACTTTGTGATTTACTAGTTTCTTAAAAGAGTAAGAACTTCAAGAATTTTACTCTCTTATGATATTCGTAATCAGTTAAACTCATAGACATTAGGTATGTGATGCAGGTTTTGATGCATATATTATCGACCAGAGGTGTAATGGAACAAGGTGCCTGTTTAGATGCCCTGATATCAATTATGCTAGAGTCATCGGCCAATCAAATGGTATATCCATTTTTATGCTTTTTCTTTAGAATCTATTGTTTTCCATTTGTTGTGCTATAATTTGGATTTGATATAGTTTGCTATTGTTTTGGAACAAAATTTAGGAGCTATAGCATTGTCAAATGGAAATACAGTAAGCTATTGAAATTCTAAAGGTTAACTTTGGAAATATTTAAAATATGTTGCTAGGCTTCCCTTTCGAATTCTCTAGCCTTAATATCAAACACTACATTTTGCTTTTGACAATCCATAAACGAGGCTTTTGCATATCGTGAATTTTCATTAAGATGACCTTGCATCACAGATATGTTTACGGGCTTCGTACTCTTGCTGTATATTGGATATTGCTTTATTTTAGGGAAATATGTTATAGTTGATGATCATAAAGAAGTTCTGAATCTTCTTCAGTATTAAACGAACCTTGATTATCTAACCAATGGTACACTGTAATTCCTTAGGATTTTGAGGAGTGCAATGGTATTGAAGAAGTGACAATGCTCATTAGGGATAAACAAGTAGATGAAAATCTCAGGTACTTGGCAATCATCATTTCATCCCTTTTATTTTCTCACTTTTGGCATTGTTGTCTTGACAAAAAATCAAAGTCTTAGGTATAATGACTTGAAATCTTCTTTTATATAACGCCACATTGGGCATTTTAGTTAGGCATTTTCCATTTTGGTGGTTCATTGGATGCTTAGGATCCAGTTTCTGGTGGAAAGGGTCTATTTGCTTGGTGTTGCAAACTTTATTATTTGGTTTCACTTCAACTTTGTTGATACAACTACCATATGCTTTTGGACCATCAAGTTTTTTCATTTTTTATTTATTTTGATTTTAGGGTATGATTTGGTATTGGAATGTGGATTATTTTGTAAGGTACAGTAGAACTTGATTTACACATCTGAATTCTGAAATGGTAAATGGTTTTGGGTCGGCAGATTTATATTTCCTCATTGTTATTTCTTTTCCTTAAAAAAACCATACTGTGACTGTAGTACCAGTTCCTTTCAGCTACATAGTTACTGTCTTCTGCGTCTTTTCTGTTGGAAATTTCCATTTTTGTCATGCTGACAGTATTTCACCTCTGTGCGATAGTGAGAGTGGGCTAGCAAAACATTATTATTTTTCTGTTCATTTTACTTGAGTTTTTTATATTATGATGTTCATGATATAGAATGGTTATAGGACAGTCCCAATACTAGATGACATGAAAGAGGTTGCAAAAGTTCTATTTCTAGAACCTAAACTCATCAATTTGGGGCCGGTTTAATATTTTATTTCTTGTTGTAAAAAAAGATCTAAAAAGATCATAAATAGTTGAATTAATGGCCTTATATCACTACTGATTATGAATCACTCTTAAGGTCATGTTTGATTAGACGTAAAGTTTTTAATGAATAAAATGTAAATAGATGTAATTCTAAAAAATTGTTATTTGGGAGGGATGGAAGAGTTCATAATATAATATAGTGAAATGTTATTTGAAAGATGAATCGAATGAAGTGTAATGTAATGTATGTATAATAATAATGAATGACTATTTTATCCTTTATAGAACAAAATATATGTCAATAGGGTTGTTATTATAGTTGAGGGTATAATTGGCATTAAAAAAAATTATTGAAGGTATATCAGGTAATACATGTTTTTCATTTTATTTTTCATTCTAAACCTCGCAAATCGGAGGTAACTTATTTATCTCTCCCCTTTCATGCTATTCCATTCCATTCCATTCTATTATAAACTTTCCTTCTAAGCGATAAAATAATATTGCATTCCATTATACTCCATTACTAATCGTCCTACCAAACATAGCCTAAGGTGAAAAATGTGTTGGTTTCAGATCAGAAAATTGGAAAGTCAGGTTTGATGGTTTCAGACAATCTCAGCCTTGTTAGACTTTTGATTTTTCCTAGACATGGTATATAAAAGATTTAACTTGAATAAACCAATGTACAAGTTCAATTCCTAAGTTGGCAGCTCTGTTAGCATTAGAATAACAGTGTCATCCTCTTAAAATTACAATTTGAGATCTGAAATTGTCTTTTATCCTAAAACCTTCAGTTTACTTCCAAGTGTTCCAGTTATTTATGTGTATGATTTTGTTTCTCTCATCTAGATATCTTACCAGCTGAAACCCAAGTTTGATTATTGATTAGATTGAAATGTGGAGAGTTCTTGTTGCTGCTCATTGGCCATGTTAATGGGAGAGAAAGGCCTCCTTTGGCAACCATCCATGAAGACATTAGACGACTTCTTGGTGAGAAGTCAGCATCCCTGATATGGGGCTCGACACTGGATCCAGAACAGAGACTGACTGGTCTACAAATTCAAGCTCGTAGGGTTCTTGAGTCTCTGGACCTGTACTAGTTTATATGGCATAATATATATATATATATTATATATATATATATATATATATAGTCTTTTACCAACTTTTCGTTTGGAATTGAGGAAGGTTGTTGATTGATGTCTTGAGGAGGGTTGTTGATTGATGTATTATGGGCTTCTTGCCTAGTAACTCGTCTGTGATTCTAGGTTGGAGGTGAGTTATATGAATAATTTAGCATTCAACTGTATATTATTTCCTATACAGTTATGTCTCCTTTGTTTTAAGGATTTCACTTTATTATAGTACAGTATATAAACAAGTAGCCATTGTATTATGAATGGGCTCTACTTGCTCTGGATTCTGGATGTTTAGACTACAAGGACATGCTGTCGTTTTTTTTTTGGGAAAAAATGGGTCAATATTAATTAATATTAATAAAACTATGAAAAACAAGATCTTGTAACATGGGGTCATAACATTCATATGGGAGAGTAAAAAACATAAGTCCCGGCAGTAGGCTTTGAATTAGAATAACTAACCCTTAAGTAATGCCTATTGTGTTTAACATTTAAATGTTGCAGGTCACATGGAGTTTTTCTTTACATATGCTTAATTAAGTAATTCAATGACATGATATGCGATTGCATTGGATAATTATCATCGTTTATCCACGAAGGGATCTTCGTATTTGTCTTTTCAATGAATTCGTTGAAGCTTCTCACTAAACTAGTTTTATACTCTCCACAGTGGTCTTTAGTAACAAAACCTACAATAATTGTCCAGTTAGAAAGTTGCTAGCTACCACATTTAACTTTTTGCATGCTCTGATAGGAGTTGTCCAACTATAATAACTGTTGGACCCTTAATTTCCAATATCATAATTGTGTAGACATTGGTAAGCCTAGACATTTCAGTAGGTCGGCCGGGCTGGGTCGGGCCAGGCATGGAGGGCCGGGCTAGCCCGTGACCCGCGCAGGCCAACCATGGTCAGCCTGTGGACCATGATAAACTCGTGGCACACTCGTGGCCCAGCCAATCCGGGCCAAAAATGGGTTGGTTGGGATTGCCATCCTTAAGCAAGTATTAACTAATATTTGATGCTTAGGACGACGAAATAAGGCAAAAAGTTACAAATAGGCAAGGAAAATAGGCATTATTGATGAGATAGCATATAATGATGTGCATTTGTGAAAATCCTCAATGAGATGCATCATTCATATGTGAGATCAAAAGATAGCTTAAGGTGAACTTTAAGTTGTAGGTTAGCTGGATCACATATATAAAAGTATTGGACTAGACCAATGTGCTATAAAAGACTTTGAACTTGGATGACTTATCATCAATAAATAGAGATCCAATGAGAGATCTTAAATGAAATGACAGATAAGATTACAGTAGATATACATCAACTTTAAAAAATAAAGACTATACGGGATGATCATTTGATGATATTAAAGTTCTTCGATTATATGGATGTATCATTCCTAGCTAAATATAATATCTTATCTTATTAGTTGTGATGTAGTTAAATCCCATTAGCTAGGGTCCTATTTAGATAGAAATGTCATCTTATTGGTTAATGCGATGTAATCTAATAAGAATAAGATGTGATTTAATTAGTTCAGTTCAATTAGAATTCTGAATTATAAAGCCATAGGTGCCTATAAATAGCTTATTTGAGTCTTGCTCTTGGAGAACAAAGATAGACAAGAAGGGAACACATTAAGACAAAACATTCCTTTGTATACTTTCGAGAAAGTAATAAAGGTAGGTTTTTACTATAGCTCTTGCGTGATTGTTGTTTCAGTTAATAGGTTTTTACTATAGCTCTTGCGTGATTGTTGTTTCAGTTAATAGTTTAGTGCTTTCATAATATTCTTACAAGAGTATGATTTAAATACTTCGAGGGTTGTGAGACGTTCAATAACAAGGTTTTATTGGTCAATGATCATATGGGAAGGCTAAGTCTTTGCTTAAATGGACCTAAGTGAGATTATCGTACAATAGAGTGACTGCAACTTTAATATAAGTTTAATATCTAGGAAATCCTTTGAAATAATAACCATCAGTTGAAGTCTTTATCTTTTCATAATTCACACTATGATCACAGTCGTGAATTTATGTGATTCCATTTTATAGTCAATTAAACTCATTATCGTGTAGCATTTTGTTACTCTAGTTCTAAATCTTTTTACAATCTCAGTCAACATAATAGAATAAATAACACTATTTTTGTTTTGAGAATTGAAGCTTATATTCTCTTTAATCCAATACCTTAATTCTATTTTCTTTTAATCATAGAGAAAAGAAAATAGGCATTCACTAAGGTAAACTCTTTCCATATTTGAGCAGAATACGGTCAATCCCAAAATGCATGCAAAATATTCTCCTTTCACATTATGAAATTAAAGATGCCTGTAAATTGGAGATATTCCTTGATTATAAGGGGCAGCTTATCATAGGTAATTTTTTAGATTAATGTCTTCATGTTATGCACCATAGGAAGAGACTATAATTCTCGATAAACAATATAAAGTGACATTTTAGTAACGCTCGTGTGAAACTTAAGAAGTGGACTCTTGATGTGGGAATAAGAAGTTGGAGTTCAGGAAGTAAATGTGATGACCAATATGATTATATATTGACTTCTTAATATCATTTTAATTTCTGTAATTTTTTTAACATGTGTCAAATGAAGAAAGGAGGACCATAAACAACTATTACGATATCAATTGCCCTAATGTCAATTTTTAAGATATTAACTACTTTGATACTAGTTGTTAAAAAAAAGGCAATATAGGATAATACAAGAAAACAAAAAAGATAAGAATTTACGTACTTCGACCAGTCTATATAACCTACATCTATTGGAAAAGAGACAAAATTCCTTTATTATCGTGGAAAAGATGATACTAAGAGAAGTATGATAACCACAACCTTACATAACCTACCAAAGGTTCTTTTTTAGATCCTCTAAGGTCATCGCTGGTAAAACCCTTATCAAACTATTTATAGAATTGGGTTACTTGCAAGAAGTTTAATTATAGTAAAACTTTATTACTACAAAGGGCTAAGGTCATTGATATTCTATTTCTATATAACTTACAGTTATTGAAACTCTATTTCACTATATGCCTATTGACTAAGAAAACTCTATTTCACTAGAATTCTAAGGTCATTGAAATGTTGTTTAGCTGAAATCATATATCTCACAATTGACCAATTTGACTTGAATTCTCCAATGTCTAACTAAGAAATAGTCTTTCCATATAAACCCTAAAGATCTTTATGCTGAGCCAATATGCCCCATGTCAAAATGCGCTTGAACTTTTTTGCAAGCAATAACTTTATCAATATGTCAACTCCATCCTGTAAAAGTGTAAACCTTTTTCAACAAGATATGACCAAATGTAACCAATTTCTTGATGTTATAAAACTTTACATTTTTCACCATAGACCTATTCATCAATATTTCATGTTACTTTCCCCATTCCCTTGAAAAATATTTTTATCTCTATCACTAATGGTTAAAGCATAAATGACTGAGTTTCCCTTAACTATAGTTTCTTAGTTAGTTGGCAATCCTTCTAGCTCTACCATGGACTATACAATCATGATGATTTCTTCCTAAAATTATTTTAAAATAGAATTTCCAATTTACTTAGCATATGTTCTAGGCTGTTTTAGTACCACATTCGAACAAGTACTACTGATTATTGACTATGGTACAAATTTGGTATATGTTTTCCTTAATATGTCTCTCCCCTAAAACTATGTCCTTGAAGGTTACCTTATAATTTTTACTAAACACATGAAACTTACAAAAGTCTATATTTTTGTGTTTGTCATCCTTTAATAAGCTCCCTTTATGAAGTTCCATCATCTCTTACCTGCCCAGATCACTCAATCATATGTGTCATACCATAGTACTCTCTCTCTTTTAAAGATTAAGACACAACTACTGATCTTATTATTGTTTTACCCATTAAGATATAAATTTCATATTGTAATTTCTTTTTAACATAATCAATGCATCCTTTACTATCTCAAGTTGCCTATCATCACCAAAAATCTTATCCCTTTAACAATCAAGAGTACCCATAGAAATCAAATTCTTCTGAAACTTAGGATTATAATAGGCATCCAATATTATAATAGTTTCATCATGTATCTTAATATGCATAAAAACACTGCCTTTGACAACACTCTTCATCATCACCTAATATGATAGTACCATTCCATTCTTTAGAAGAATAGAACTAGTCTTCATTGAAATTTATTTGATAAGTGTTCTTAGTGTCTATCACCCATCGATGTACATAATGAAAATTATTCTTCATTAAACATCACTATTTCTTCCCTCCACTTCATTGGAGCTATCCTAGACTATAGCAACACTTGCTTTTTGTGTGTTTCCTTTTTCTTGTTTCCCTTCTTCCATTATGGTCAATTGCTCTTAAGATTCCCTTTAACTTTATGGTTAAAGCAATGAACAACTTTATCCTTCAATCTAGATTATGCCTATAATTTTTTAGAACCGTTTTCCTTGTTCCTTCCTCTATTGATAACCAGCCCTAAATATATATCATTACTAATACATGATGACCACTGTTGCATATTGATTAACTAATAAGTATTGAAAACATAACTTTTCTAATTTTGAGACATTGATGGACCACTACTACCTTCTAGATGACTAATATACACCTTGGTGGTATATTGGTTGGCTATAGTAACATATTGGTCAACTAGTATGTCAACTACATAGCACTAATGCATACTTATGACATCCTTAATCTATATTGGTCATCCATTAGCCTATATTAGTTAACTAATACCAAATCATGATTTTAACATCTTCAAATATCCAAACTCAATTTTATTAATTCAAAATTTTCTTAAATTATTCCCAAAATAACAAAAGATTTATACAATGAATTAAAAATGATGAACCTCTTAAGTAAAAAAGTAACTAAGTAAAAAGTATAATAAGCATCACATATTCATTTATAACCTTGTTTGCCTTATTCTTCGTTGACCGTGTTTTTTTCTTCATTTAAATGAGTTTAACTCCAATTTTCTCCACTGTATTCATATTAAGTATTTTGATTCGTAGATGATTGCTATTACTTTTATATTATTTTAATTAAAAGTAAAATCGCTAATATTACTTTTTTATCATCAAAATAAGGATCATAGCTTACCATGGTTCAACATTCTACCTATTTTTTATGATGACAATATATTTTGTTATAATAGGAAGAAAAAAGGGTAAAACAAACACATATAGTTTGTTATTCCAAGGAAATATGAATAGTTAGCTCCCCTAAATTCACGTATCATTAAAAAACTTACAAGTTATTGTATTTTAAGCATAAATCAACTTAATTATTAGATTGTCAAAATGGCACTAATTACAATATCAATTAAAAATCAAAATGATAAAGTTTTTACTAATCCAAGGTTCAATAAATTTTAAATGCAATATTAATATCAAATACAAAAATTAAAATCCCTCAAATTAGCCACTTCCCATAAATTTAATATCACTAAACTTCTCTCTCTTTTATTAGAAAACATTAAAAAGAATCAAGTATTCAAAATCTACCAAAATAATATTAGAATTCTAAAGAACATAATAAATCAAACAATCCAATTCAAATTTAATAACTTTTTTTATATTGAAAATATTTCAGAAGATAGTAATACAAATTCTGGGGTTTTTACACTCCCTTGCCAAAATTCCCCACACTTACTTTCTTATCTCCTCTTAATTTCCTTTTGGATGTACACAATTCTTTGAAAATTTTGGCTTATTTTGGAACTTGTTTAATGAGATCAATTAGAGGTATGTTCAACTTTACCTTTTTGAAAATTTCCAAAATCTCCTTATCTTGCTTCACTTTCTTTGATTTAGCAAACCTACTAGGAAAAATAGGCAAAGTATTAGTAAAATTTTTAACCATATGAGATTAAGAATTTACCTAAGTTCCCATTTCAACTTCTTATAGAGACATTTTAAGGTCCTTTCCAATTTCATCATCATTAAGAATAACAAAAGTCTTATGTGGTGTCTCTATTTCTTTACCACTTCTTGAGGTGATAGTGCTTGCATTATCTTTTAGGTTTACAATCGTTTGAGAGGGAAGTGTACCTAAACTCTAATTTTCTAATTAGCTAACAGTTATAACTATATAACTTAATTTATTCTTTAGACTCTGGATACTAGTTCTTGTTTGTTGTTGGAATTGTATGGCTTGATTTTGAAGCTGAGTGGTACTTTGAGTCAATGTTTTCATCATGTCTTCCAATGAAGGTTTAGAGCATGATGTTTGAGCTAATCTTCGATATAGTTATTGGTAGGAGTCTTGTTGTTATCCTTGTGTCCATAATTGGTGAATGGAGGATTCTTCCATTCTGTGCACATGGGTAACTAAGATCATACTTCCTTTGTGGTTACCCGAGAAACTTCCAAAAGCATTAACTTGTTTTATGGATGTCTCTTGCAAGGTTGGACACATATCAAGTAGATGTGCTATCATTGTGCAAATTCCACATACTTTAACTTGTTAAGGATCTTTTGAAGCCATTTGTCTCACTAAAGATGTCAACCTACCCATCTGTCGCTTCACCACATTTAAATGGTCTGGGTCCTCTCAAATGTTGAATTGTTGAGAGTTATTAGCCATATTGGAAATCAAATTTCTGGATTCAATTGGTTGCTTATCTACTAATGCACCTCCACTTGCTGCATCTATCGTTCTTCTTTCTGATGGAAAAAGCCCCTAAAAAAAGTATTGGATCAAAAGTTATTCACTGTTTTGATTATACAGGTAACTAGCACACAACCTCTTGAAACACTCCCAGTACTCATATAATGTCTCCCTATGATGTTGCCGAATTGCAAATATTTCCTTCTGAATATTCATAACTCAAGAGGCAATGAAGTTCTTCTCCAAAAAAATTCTTTGCATCTTATTCAAAATTATGATCAATCTAGAGGGTAAATAGTAAAACCAATCCTTGGCGGTGTTCCCCAATGAGAATAGGAATACCCTCAATGTAATATGCTCTTCTTGTATCCTAGCTAGCTTCATACTAAAGCAGATAACATGGAAATCCTTAATGTGCTTATTAGGATCTTCACGTAATGTACCACGAAATGTAGGAAAAAGATGAATCATAATAGTTTAAGCTCAAAAGCAACATCAATAGTAGGAAAATCAATGCACAAAGATTGCTGGTTGAAATCAGGAGTAACCAATTGCTTGAAAGGGTGATTATTATTTTGCTCTGCAATATTAGAATCTATTTCAGAAATGGAATCACTAAAAGAACTAAAAAGCAAATCTAAGGTTATTCACAATTATTGGTGAAGAATCAATTCTCTTATCAGATGTTAACAGATCCTTAAAACTTTATGCAACTCTTCTTCTCGATTTGCTTAGCATTCTATCAATTTCTGGTTTAAATTTCAATTCACCAAAGTAAGAAGATCATGTCATCCACTGTAATTAACTAAACAAGAAAAGAAGTTAATCAAAAATAAAAATAAAGCAAAAAATAAATTCATAAAAGTAATTGATATTAATCCCCAATAATAATGTCAAAAATTTTGATTTATCAAAAAAATAATGTCAAAATTGACGTAACGCATCATAATACTACTAAAAATAACTAGACCTAAAACTATAGCAGTGATGAGTCTAGGTCAATCCCATAGAGATTAAATCCAATTACTTTCCTAAATTATCTGTATATGTAAAACTCGGGGTTTAGGTTTGATGCAAATTAGAAAACAACTTAAGAGTGAATATATAAAATCAACTCAATTAAACAATAGAAAAGTGAGAAAAATTATGAATGGGTTGAAATCTGGTTCTTTGGTTTAATCTTAACCTATGCACAATATCATATATGTCATTGCATTATAGTCTTCACACCTCTCTTTAAACTATTTATTGTGAATTACTTGATTTTTGGGTTGCATCTAATTAAGAAGAGTTCATTAATTAACCCTAACTATCAAATAACTTAGAATAAGCTTTATAAGTTTAATTGGACAGCCACATTACGAGTGAGAAAATGGATCAATATAAGCAATAACCACACAAGCTCAGGTTATTTAACTTATGCTATGATATCCCTAAAGATTTAATACCATTAGTTGCCATATATGACTTTAAACACAACTATTATGTATCGTATTCAAGTTCTAGCAATGGTTTTTCAAGAAAAAACAACCTAATAGAGTATTAAGATCATTTTTAAACAATCACCAATCAATAAACACAAGATAACATAAACAATCTGAAAAGAGGGAAAGAACATGGTACAAAAAAATGATATGCTTAAATATGCTCTACAATGTCGACTTCACCTCCATCTTCTCCATCAATCTACAAGAAATAGCTATGAATCAACTTTTTTTGTCAAAAATTGAAGGAGATTGAAAAAATATCGAGTCTATTCGAGTCTCCTCTCTGTTGTCACAAAATAATGCTTTTATGGTAAAAAAAAACCTAGGTCTACAGGTAGACAGGTGGCAACTCATGGGTCTGACTTGGTATGTCATGCCCATGAATGTGAATCATGGGCTACTCTCAAAACCATGACTTATTTTTCAAGGTTGTTAGACATATCTCAAGGGATAACAATGTGTCACCCTTCATTCCTTTTGACGTTTTCTTATTGCCTTTTGCTCTAATCCTTCTGTTTCTTGTTCCATGAAGACAATTGAGTGTGAATCTTAAGAACATGGTTTAACGAGCATACTTTTGGCTCTCTTTAGCTATTATGCTTCCAAACTGTGCTTAAAATCAAATATGAACTAAAGTGAGTGTCTTAACTATTTTAAAGCATTAATCACTAAGTTTCTTAGATTAAATGTATTAACAATTAAGAACATATCAAAGGTTATATGTTTAGCTTTTTAGTTGATAAGGAAACTGAATTTTGTTTCTTACTAAACAACAAAACTGATGCCTTGCCTAGAAATTTACAAGTACCAAATATTCTCTGCCTATCTAAACGACTACTAATATAATGCACATCTAAATACCATATTAAATTAAAGAATTTACCTTCAGGATATTGAAGTCAAATTGACATGGTATTAGACAGATATTTAAGTATATGCTTAATAGCTAAAAAAGAAACTCTTTTGGATTTGATTGAAATTGGAATCTAGCACATGAAAACATATAAAACATAACATTATAATTATAGAAAGACAAAATAAACTATCAATGAAACTTGTTATAGTTTTCTATCAACCAACATGACCTCTTCATCTTTGTTCAACTTAATTATGATAATAACAGATGCCCCCAGTAGTATAAATTGATCTATTATGTGGCATTTAACTAGTTCTTTAGTGTACTTACCTTGATCAATGAAGATGTGCACCTTGATTTACTTGATTTGAAGTCAAAGAAAGAAGTTAAGCTCTCCAATCATGCTCATCTCAAATTCTCTACTCATAAACTGGAAGAATTATTTGCATATGGTCTCATCAATAGCACCAATTATAATATCATTAACATAAATTTAAAAAATTATTAGATCTTGATTATACATTTAAATGAACAAATTTATATATTTATAAATTCAAAATTTTAAGATAATGTACTTCTTGTCATGCCAAGCTCTGACGGCTTGTTTTAAGTCATAAAATGCTTCAAGCAATTTATACATATGGTTAAGTACATCATGCTTTTCAAAAGTAGGTGGTTATTTAGCATAAAAACATTTAAGTAAAACATTTTAAATAAAACATTGCAAAATTTCAATTTCAATGTCCATTTCAAAATTCATAAAAGATAAAATAATAATTAAATAATTTTTATTATAGATACTGATGCAAAATGTTCTTAAGGTCTATTACGTTCTCTTAATTGTACACTTTAGCCACCAATCTGGCTTTATTTCTCACACTAGTACCTAATTCATCTAATATGTCTCTAAAAAATCACTTTAGCCTTATAATTGTGATCTTTAGATCTAGCTACTAAGGTCTACACTTTACTTATCTCAAAATGATTACACTTTAGCCACCAATCGGGCTTTATTTCTCACACTAGTACCTAATTCATCTAATATATCTCTAAAAATTCACTTTAGCCTTATCATTGTGGTCTTTAGATCTAACTACTAAGGTCTACACTTTACTTATCTCAAAATGATTTAATTCTTCAATATTCCTAACAATAACCTAGTCCAAGGTTTAATTTAAGAAATCAAAGAAAGATTTAATACTTTCCTAAAATGAAATCTAGTAATTAGTCCTTATTGAACATCACTTATGGTTTGATTTGAAGAATGATTCTTATTGAACTTCCAATATATTGGAAGCTTCACATGCTTTTTTCTCTCTCATTTTGGTCAATAGTTTGTTCATATATGGTGTCTCAAAGATCATTCTTATTCTCTTCAAGGGCTAATTTTAGTATGCATGGATTCTTTAATAACAAGAGTTTTCCTATTAAATATTCTATATCGAGTAACCTAGAAAATTTCTTTCATTCACTTTTGAATCAAATATTTCCAAGTTATGCTTTATGTTCAAAATATAACACTTTAAAACCAAACATATCAAAATAGCTAATATTTGGCCTTTTCCTATTCTAATGCTTATAATAAGTTTTATCCATATTTATTCTTGTGTGGCCTTTATTGGACATATGGCATGTGATTGCTATAACTTGTTCCAAAAATATTTTGAGAGATCAAATTCATATATCATTATTCTAGGCATCTTTTGCAAAGTTCTATTTTTCTAATAACCTCATTTTATTAAGGGTTTCTAGGAGTAGAAAATTTATGAAAGATACTAGTTTATTCACAAAAGGTCCTAAACATGTTGTTTTTAAATTCCCTACCATATTCACTCTTAGTTGATGCAATGGAGATTTCATTTTCATTTTGAACTCTTTTGAAAAAACAAAATAAATGCCCTTAAGCTTTATTTTTTTTCTACTTAGAAATAATATATATGAATCTATTAAATTCATCTACTATAAAAATGCATGCATTTTGCTCCTATAATAGTAGCTATAGTGGTCCAAACAAATCCATATTAAGTAATTATAAAATTCTAACGAAGGCTATTAAAATTTTGCTCATGAATGAGCTTTGATTTTTCTCTTCCCATTTAGGGAGCACCACACACCTTGTTTTTCTTAGCTTGACTCTTGGAAGTCTATTAACAAGTTGCTTGAGTTAAGGTTGAGATTAGATCCATATTTAGATATCCAAACCTTATTTGTCAAATCCATGCACTTCACTTATAAACATTGAACACTTTATATTTTAGTTAGAGATTTATACCTTTTATTCGTATTCTAATATATATTGAATATTAGTTTATAATTTGATTTCATATGATTGAGATTAAGAAATCCTCTTATATGAATAGATCTACCATAATTGGAAGGATTTGCATGCAAAACCTAGAGATCGGTCGACATAAATCTCCTGGATTATAGTGAAACTTAATAGTAAAATTCATAAATCGTTAATGCAATCCTAGGAGTTTTAACTAGAAATATTTACATTAATCAACTGATGGATTAGTTGTTAATACTCTTGAGAAAGATATTAACATAAGATAGAAATTTTCACGATCTAATAATCAATAATATACTTGCATGATACACGGTTAATATTTGAGGATTCTTAGGGCAACTAATCACCTAGGTTTTATTATTTGATATCAACTTTTTTAGTATTTTTGTTGTTTCGAGTTCAATATTGTTTAAATCTTAGTTTAGTTGTTTAGTTTAATTTTAAATTAAATTTACAATCTGATTTAATAGTTAGAGAACAGAAAAAAGGTAATTAGTAGTATTTATAGTCCTTACATGATGGGCCCATAGTTTCCTATTCTACTTACAGTTACGTTGTGCATTTGTAGTTTTTAACATTGAAAAATTTCTTATAAGCATAGAAAGCATCAATTAGCAACAAAAAATATGCCCTTGTTTTTGCATCAAGAAAAGAAACATGTTCTACATCTTTCTATGACAAATAATAGATACAAATCTAGTCACATCAAATTTAAATGGATCCAATCTCTTCATCCAACTCACGTGGAGACTTTAAAAGATCTATACTCTAATTCCTCCATTAGAGATGCCAAACTATTTCATGATGATATCTAATTACAATTTGTATTTACAATGTAGTTACCTAAATTTGCATTAAAAAGTAATTACATTGTAAGTAATTCAAAAGGAGCAACATTGTACGTAATTCCTTTGACTTTATCTTTCAAATGAGTTCTCAAACCTGAATTCACTTGCAAACCTACCAAACACGTCAATGTGTAATTCAACACAAAATTATTTCCCCAAAGAAAAGAATATCACTCACAACAAACAAAGGAAATCAAACATATGGTTGCACCAATCACCCTCCACTATAACCATTAAAGAAGAAAAATATTACAAAGTGAGATTAAGATACTAGAGACCAGAAAAATAGTACCATAACATACCTACTTTGATGGGTTTGTAGCGAAGCTTATGGCTTGACTTTATCACGCTAAAGGAGTAGGGCGATTAAAAAGGAATAGTGGTGATGTGGAGAAGGAGAAAGGATGAACAAGTAAACATGGAGAAGAGTCTAACAATAAAATTAGGATTTTTATCTATAGTTTTAAATTTTTATTAAATAATAAAATAATTATATAAAAAAAGAAATTATGTGACAAAAATATCAATTTGACGGGGCTACTTGGCTGGCCACATCAAACAAGCTAACAGAGAATTTAATGTCGGACTATTTTTACATCAAATTGAAAATTGGGACACCTTAACATCACTTTTAAGTTCGAGTTAATAATGTAAAATTTGTTTGAGATTTTTTTTAAAAAATTAACCCTTGAAATAAATGAATATAAAAGAATTTTGACCAAATGCAAAATTCTTATTCTATCTTATCTTCCTCTCTAATTTTCTCTATAATTTCTTGCAAGTTATAACTATAATCTCTCTTATCGTGTCATATCTGTTTTCGAATATGTTGTATTGTGAGAATGTGAATGACTCTCCTTTATGCTCTGTCAACCTTTTCCTTGAAAAGATTTTATTGGACTAAATACAACTGACAAGGTGGATAAACATGCTGAAGACACGTTGGATGCATCATTTGTTCTGTAAGGCTCCACCTTTCGCCAGCCCTAAGATCAGAGTTATGAGCAACTAATTCATAGGTAGGAGCCAATTCAGCTAATATTCGTCTTCAACCATTGTATAAAATGTTAGGGTATTAGATTCTTATCCTATGGGAGGCTGTTGCCCAATACTTGATGGCGCCAATCATGTCAAAAAATTATTATAATGTTTTACGTTTCCTACTTCTGGAAAAATGCAATGCAATATTTGGGTGTGTTCAAACAAAATAATGCATGAATATTTGATTGTATTGTTTAGACAATACCATACATACTATATCAATTGTTTACTTTTGCTTTTCGTTAGTGTTGTGGGCCGAGCAATATTTTGTGATTGCCCAAGAAATAATCTTATTCTAATCGTACAAATTTCAGAATCTGTACCACATCCATTATCGCATCTAACTGTCGTGGCTGTAAATCCAAAATCCATCAAATATGCAACGAATGTCGCAAAAATATCTTCAAAATTTTTTCATATTTAATCATGAACAACCACCTAACTAAAAGACCACCTGGTAATGGAAGCCAGAGTAATAAAGTGCAGTAGGTGCAGGCAACATTCATGGTTACCTGCAACTGCCAAAACACAGCACTGCATATCTTGCAAACAAGAGCTACCTGTGGATGAAGGACAACCTAATGACCTAGTATGTTTGGTGAGGAATGGTAACGTGAAGAATACCAAAACTTATAACCGTGCCGGAAGTAGAACTATTGCTGCTTGGGACAAATTTCTTCGTATGAGCTTAAAGTCAGCATCTTTTGAACGAAAACCAAGAAAGCGCGCTCTTATTTGTGGAGTGAGTTACAAGAAGAGTCGTGGCAAGTATAGGCTTAAGGGAGCTATAACCGATGCCAAGAACATTAAAGATTTGCTTATCAGTCACCTCAGGTTTCCAGATGATTGTATTCGCCTACTTACTGGTAACTTATGAAGTCTTTTATTTCATGAAACAAGATGTACTACTCTAGTCTAAAGAGTTTGGTCAGTGAGGAGGAATATTTGATATGCTTTCTACATCCCTTATATGAGAATAGTCTGAAAGATGGCAAGGAAATTTGCCAAGTTGGGATATCAGCTTAATGTTAAATAACTAGTAATTTAATTTTAAGTTTCGATAACTAATATTATTTAAGAGTTTTTAGGTGATTATGGTTAACAAGTTGAAGTTGCAGATGAAAAAAAAGACCCAACACTGTGTCCGACAAGGGAGAATATTGAGAAAGGGCTACGATGGCTGGTGGAGGACAGTCGTTCTCGCGACTCATTGGTGTTTTACTTTGCAGGGCACGGTTTCCAAGAGTCGGAGAGTGAGGGGGATGAGCTTGATGGACGTAATGAAGCAATATGTCCGGTTGATTTTGAAGCAAAGGGCAAGATAGTTGATAATGACATCAATTCTACCATAGTCAGGCCATTGACAACAGGGGTCACACTTCACGCTGTCATTGACACTTGTCACAGTGCAACGATGCTTGATCTTCCCTACATTTTTGATGCAAAAGAGTAACTCTACTTTTTACTCTTGTTTTAGCCTAATTAGATAGTCTGTTGCTATCCACTAATTTGAAAGAACAAATTATGTAACACCAATTGAACCCTTTTCCTTTCTATCCACTAATTTGGAAGAACAAATTATGTAACACCAATTGAACCCTTTCGCTTTCTTACATTGAAAAGCCATAACATTGATTTATTTAAGACCAAAAAAGATACCAAATAAATTATTACCATTGATTATAGAATATAAATTCAATGTGGTGCCTAAGATATGAAATATCTAATTAATATTTAATTTTTTTCAGATTTTATATAGCGAGTACAAGTTAAATTTTAATAAGCTTATATATTTTGTGTTTAAATCGGAACAATTTATTTCAGTTTTGTAATGCCAAGAGATCAATTAAATGTCACGAACCGAAATTTTGAAAATATATTGTAATTAAATGTAAATAATAGATTCATTTAAAAATTGGTCTATCTTTTATATGTAATATATATAATAAGGCAATCATATTTGTAATAAAATTTCAAAGAATAATGCAATTTCATATTTATAAATGTATTAACAATTTGTATCTTAAGAAATATTTTGACACCATGTTTTTATCATTTTTATACATTTTTATCAGCATATCATTTTTTTTAACCTCATACCATTTGGATTATTAATTTATAATTTTAATCAATATCACTTTTTATGCGCAAGAAAAAGGAAAACACATATTTGTTAAGAAAAACGATAATAACATGGGATAATTATTTTCCTACAACTGAAAAATGCCTTTTAATGTATCATATTTTATGAGCATATAATTCAACAAACATTTTTTGATTAATTATGTAGCAAAAATTGGATAAACAACCAACCTCCATCAGGTGCTTATAAAGGCACAAGCGGCGGCCTTGCCATATGCATCGGTGCTTGCAGAGATGACCAAGAAACCGTTGATTCTTCGGTAAGTGCTTACGTAAAAGTATGGCAGGTTATTGCTAATTTTGTTATCATATCACTATTTTTTGGCTACCAAATAAAAATAACATTGTAAAAAGTAAGAACGAATATTAACACCGCACTATCCATACACGTGTGGATGTCAAAGTAACAGATTGTACGAGTATATAAGCCTCTTGTAAATGAAACTTCTCTCGTTTCGAAATTGTAGAAAAGTCCTTATTTTCTGATATAACTTTATTTAATACTATCCGACCTAAATCATAGGCTCATTGTCTTGGTCATAAAAGCCACTTAAATCTATAGTCTCCCAATATATATCTACAGTACGTTTAGTTCCTGATTTTGCGGTTGGAGACAATCAATGTCTAGTTATTAGGAACTAATATTTATGCATTGCTTCTTTATGTGGCAGACTTTGTCGGGGAAAACCTCTCTGACGCATAACTTCATCCAACAGATTAAGAACAATCCTACGCTGACCTATGGCGACCTTATAACCTCAGTTCAGCAAAATATTGACGAAGGTATTAATGAACCGACAGGGCTTAAAGCTTGCATCCTGAGGACATTTTATAGGTCCAAGTTACTGCAGGTAAGCTTCAAGCTTATCCACCCCGCAATTAATTTTGGTATGATAAGGAATTGTTTAAAGAAGAATAATAGGTTAGAATTTGATACTGATTAATGTTGTATCACTAAATTTATAAAAGAAAATTAATGTGTACCTAATTTAACATTCCTTTAAGGGAAAGTTTGTTGAACAGATGTCTAAATTCTTTATTTTAATGTTGCAGGATATTCAGCTATCATCTTCAGAGAAATTTGACGTATACAACAAAGAATTCAAGTTGTAATATACATGTATATAAAGCACTATTGTCTGCATTCTCAAATCTTTTGTGAATTGTAATGTTCAAAGTTACAAGAGTCGGTGTAAGAAATATTATCTGGCATATAGATAAATACAAAATCTTTCAAGCATATGCATTATTAATTAACCAAATTACTTATTTGGATTTAATTGTAATCCTCTAGTTGAAGAACTCTAAAAATTTGCAAAAATTTCATTTAGTGTTTTATTGTTTTTCTTAAGACTATCTTCATATCTTTCAAATAAATATTATCTCATAATTATAGATAATGTCAATTAGTTGAATGAGCATTGATAGTTAACAAAAGAAAGATCACATCCCAAACTCATCAATTTTGTCTATTCATTATCATCTCTTAATCACACCTGACGAGTTCAGATAATATGGTTTTGGTATGTTCTCATTTTTGTCCAATAACTTGTGTTGCCAACATACAATGAGAGCGTATAGTTATATATTTGTTAGGAATATATGATGTCTCAATTAATGAATCAATCATTTAGTAAATTTTATATGCTATACCTTAAGTCATATCTTGCATTTCAATATCCTTTGATCTTATTTATTATATAGTGTCATAAATGTCTTTAATTCTCCTACTCTGAGTCTGTGGCTACCTTTGAATACCAATTTTCTTATCCTAGTTAAAATAAAAAAGTGAACTTCCTTTGTTCTCAATTCTCTTGAATTTAATTTGTTTTTCTAGAATTGTCCCATAAGATCATATATCTTGAAGTAATATTCTAATGTAAAAAATCTTAAATTTAATTCTTAATAATTAGACAAGAGTCCTAAGGGTATATTAAAATATTTACTTAACTTTTAATATCTCACATAACATAAGTTGAGATCTTTAGACATACATTTATCCCTTTTATGGTTTATTCTACATATATGATAAGAGTAATGTGCTAAGATATCATCTCCTATTAATTAGGAGCATATGTCTTTTTACAAATGCAATATCGTACAAATGTTAGTTTAAGCATATTTAGAGTTTAACTTGAGTTCACTTATCTGTTCTTTACTTTGTCTTTTAAAATTCTCATCTAGCAACTTAAGATATACATGATAACCATATGATCACCCCAAACCAATTTCCTTTTGAATAATCATCTAAGTCGGCTTTTACAGTTTAGGTTTCTTATTTAAGCTTTCTATTATCACTTTGATAATAAACTTAAAATATGTCTCATATCTAGTTATCAAAAATATTAGAATCGATTGCCCATGTATAAAGGTCAATCTTTTATCTGCTTGACATACTTTTTGATTCATACCGAAAAATATGTCGACTAAGTACATATATTTTATAATCAAGTATTCCATAATGTTATTACTTAACAAACAATGTTAACTCATATTTTTTATTTAAAACATGACAATACATTGAATGAACATGCATATAGAAACGTTAACGTATTATAATTTAATATCAACATAGTCCTAATGACTTCATATGCCCAATATATATATCTCAAGAAACTTGTTTTGTCATTGGTTCTACCAACATATCTCTTGTAGATATATACTTCATATTCACTTCTCTTTATACATCTATATCTTTTATATCTTTCACATAATTTTATTTAGTATTTATATGCTTTGTTTTACAATGAAATTTAGGGTCCTTTATATAAGCAATTATTGCTTGACTGCTATAGTTGATTGTTACAAGATCATTCTCACTTTAGGTGACCCCTAGACTAATCAAAAATTGTCTAAGCCACATAACTTCTTATACTGCTGTTGAAAATGCTATAAATTTAACTCTCATTGGGGATAATGCAACACATGATTGTTTCCTACTATTCCATAATATAGCACCATTGTTGAGTAAGAAAACCAATCTAGATGTAGATTTTCTTTCATCTAAATCTCCTTTGCATTCTACATCTATATAACTTTGTATACATAGATCATTGCCTCGATAATGCAATGGATAATCAATAGTTGTTGGACCCCGTTTCCAGAGCCCAAAGATCGATTCGGATATCCAACATTTAGACAAACACTTGCATTCAAAACTACCCTCCAACTCTTAGCTTATTCTTTATATCATCTATGTTTTCAACTTCATCTATGTTTTGCTTATTGTCTGTGTTTGGCTTTGCATCATCTTAAGTTGACTGCCTATCGTCTACCTCTTGCTTATCGTCTGTCTTTTGTCTATCGTCTGTCTTTTGCCTATCGTCTATCTTTTGTCTATCGTCTGTCTTTCCTTGCATATGTGTTTTCCTGCGTCTGTGTTGTGATGTCATCACAAACGATGTGGCTTTACCTTGCGTCCGTGTTTCCTTACGTCTATGTTATGACGTCATCACAGACGATATGCTTTGTCTGTGTTTTCCTTTGTGTCTGTGTTATGACGTCATCACAGACGACATGCTTCGTCTGTGTTTTTCTTTACGTTTGTGTTATGACATCATCACAGAAGATACGCTTTGTCTGTGTTTTCCTTTGAGTTCAGAACACAATCTCTCCACTTCTAACATGCTATTCTAATACTAACAACCATTGGCAATCTCAACAAAGAAGAACATGCACATATATATTTCATTATCCCAATCTTTAAATTAGCATAATCAGACATAGAAAGGAACCCAATTTCACATTCTCGTTTCTAAACACAGTGAGAGTTTGAACTAGCTTTACTTACATCTCAACATACACATAAGCTTAATATAAAATACAAAAGGATGCTAATGTTTGACATGCCTATAAAGCTATTCAAAAGTGGTCACTATCTTAGTACAAAAGATTTCTAGCTATCTTGGAGTTCTGAATGCCTTGCAAGGATCGCTAATCTTCTCATTCTGCATCTGAGGAGGGAAAATTGTGGGTTGAGCTACACAGCTCAGTAGCTACAATATTTATAGCCATTAGCATTGAGCCACACATTCAAGCATAATTACATATATATATATATATATATATATATATATATACACTTAACAATTGAATACTCAACAAGTTGAACTCATATTCATATTTACCAAGATGTCATCACAAAGGAAATGTCATGTAACTTATCCATCACAATATAACACTCAATTATGAATCATGCTTGACAAATCGATGATGAAATGTATAACAAATGGCTCGAGGGTTCCGTGAAACAAAACAGAGAAACCGAAGTTTACTCCGTGAACAAAACGAGTCCACTTTTCGGATCTTGTAGGCCACAAATGGGCAGCCGGGAGAAGGCTTTATGTCAACGTGTACGTGACTATAAAACGGTTCCTCTCTCGTCCAAACACAATCAAATTTATGCTCAATTTAGTCAATCACAATTTGCACTTTCGTGTTCTTTCATTTCATCATTTTCTTATATTTTCATGTTTTTTCTTCTTTTTATTCAATTCCAAATGTTATAATGTTTTCCAAGGTATAACATAATCACAATGCATCATGCAATATCAAATATTCACAATTATTTCAATTTCAAACCTCACAATTTCAAGCAAAACCATACGCACACACATAGGCAAGAATTTGCCCAATTACGCAATAACCATAAATACATTACCTACAAAATTTGCTTGATAATCCAAGTTCAGTGTTGTCTTTCCTCTTCGTCTTGGATCGGGCTTGGTTGGTTTCCTATAACAAACCAAGTTCTCATTCAATTCCAATTCATACGGAAATCTCCCAAATTTTCATAATCATAACAAAACAAAATTAACACAAAATCAAGCTCCAACCTAACCTACCCATACTCTATCTACGTTAGAAAACCCAAAACCTAACTTAGAAACCCTAAGATCAAATGGGTTCTCTTAAACCATCTTCTTCCAACACAAACCCCTTTCTCTATCTAGATCTCTTTCATTCTCAATACAACCCCATTTCTTTACTAAAGCGAGAAGAAGAAGATGAACTTACCCTAAGAAGCTTGATTTCTTCTTCTTCCCATGATTTTCTCTCTCTTCTTCTTCTTTCACGTTTTTCTTCTCTCTTCTCTTAGCTTCCACGGCAACTTCCTCTCTTCTTCTCATTTTAAGACACAACTTAGCTTGTTCTTCTCTTTTTACCCTTCATTTAATTGGTCTTTCCAATTTTGTCCTTCTTTTCTCTTTTATGGCTTTAACTCCTTTAATCCATTTAACACCACATTAATTCTAACTAAGTTCCAATATTCCTATCAAATCTTCAATCTTTATTCATGCCTACTAAATTAATGACTCAATTCTAAAAATAAATGATTAACCCCAAAAAAAAACAACATAAATAAATAATTAAGCAAATAATAAGAAATAAAAAAATTAGGATCCAACAATAGTACCCTTTAGATACAATATTCTCTTTATTGATTTCCAAAATGTTCATCCTTGATCTGGTTAATATTTGTTCACCATTCCAACAATGTAACAAATATCTAGTCTTGTACACATCATGACATATATAAGACTTCCAACTACACTAGAATAGGGAATTTTCTACATTTGTTCCTTTTCTTGTAACATATATGGGAAAAATTTTAATTTATGATCTTTATCTTTAGTAATAGGATATCTATTAGTTGGCAATATTACATATGGAATTGTTCTAAAAGATTGTAGGTCACTTAAGATAGTTACAATAACCTTAAACCCAAAAATGTATGTAGCTTTGCGTATGACTTTCATCTTCACTTCAGATGGCAACCAATCTTTAATTTGCTTGAAAAACTCATAGCCATTATAGGTGATTAAAATGTCATCCTCATATAAAGATAAAATAAAAAATCTATCCTTATATCTCTTAATATATACACAGTTTTCTTCATTAAGCATATGAAAATCAAATGAAATGATTATGTTATGAAATGTATATACCACTATGTAGACGACTGCTTTAAAACATAAATCTATTTCAATAACCAACATACTTAATATTCTTGGCCTATCTTTATGAAGCCTATAGTTTGTTCCATATAGATTCCTTTTTCTAATTCTACATTTAGAAAATTGATTTTTACATCTATTTGATGTAATTTAAGATTAAAACTGGCTGTTGTAGCCTAGATTAGATAAATTAAAACAAACATCACAACAGATGAAAAGGTTTCATTATAATCAATTCCCTCCTATTATGTATATCCTTTCTTCATAAGGCATGATTTGTATCTTTGAATGTTATCATCAAATTTTCATTTTATTTTGAGAACTCATATGTTCCCAATAACTTTTCAACCATTAGGGAGATCAACTAAGTCTCATACTTGATTTGAGCTTAAAGAAGTTATTTCTTCTTTCATTTCTTTTTTTCATTCTTCTTTAACAACATCATTATGAGCCTCATGTACATTCCTTAGCTCGTCATCTTCTTGTAAGATAATACGTGAAAATTTCCCTTCTATTTCAAAATGACATTGGGGAATTATACCATGATTACTTCAACCAAAATGTGGTTCATGAGAAATAAATTCATCATTGTCATAGGTAAAAATTTAGTGAATTGTAATCTTAACTGTCCCTGAGTTAATACTTCAAGTTTTAAATTACTCCCACTCAGATAAAGTCCCTCTTTATGATTCTTGGTAATATAATCAATTTGATTAGGAGTTTCATATAGAAATAGATCTTTTCCTATTTCACCCTGCTTTAGAAAATCATTTGTTAAGAGTGTGACATCTCGTGATGAAAATTCAGTTACTTCTTCATTACCTTGTTTACCTATAAACATATATTCTTTTGACTATCCAAAGTACCTAATAAAGATACTTTTCTTCCCTCTTGGGCCTAGTTTCCTATATCTATAAAAATGATTGTAAATGTAGGCAGCGTATCCTTATGGTCTTACATGTTCCATATTGAGTTTTCTTCTTATCTACAACTCATATAAAGTGCTTGGAATCGATTTTGTAGGCATTCGATTAAGTAAATAAGTGGTTGTAATCTAGTAATGCAACACCCCACTAGGCAATAGGTACATTTTCTTATGTTATGATGAACCTAACCATCTCTAGTAGCACTCTATTACGTCTTTCTACAATGATATTTTTTATGGGATTTATGGAATAGTTAATTGTCTTTCCATTCCTTTTTCATCATATAACATCTTGAACTTATCAGACAAATATTCTTATCCTTAATTAGTTCTTAATGCTTTTATATTCTTGTCTAATTCATTCCTGATTAAATTCATATATTTTCTGAAACAACTTAATGCTTTTGATTTGTGAGAAATCAAATAAACAAAACTAAATCGAGTATAATCATCCATAAAGTGATGAAATACACAACCCCTTGCTATGCCCTTACGTTCATTAGACCACAGGTGTCTAGATGAATCAATTACAATAGACAGGAAATTCGTGTTCCTTTTCTAAATGACTTTCATGCCATTTCACCATATAGACGATGTTCACAAATAGGTAAATCTACTTCATGTAAACTATGTAAGAGGCCTTCTTTTTCTATTTGACTTATTCTATTTTTACCAATATGACATAGTCTAGTGCATCACAAAAATATATGATTATTATAATTACTAGAAGATGTAACATAGAATAACTTATTTTATTATTTGTATAAACATCTAGAATAAAAAAACCATATAACGTAAAACAATAGCCATAATAAACATGTCCAAGATATAAATGCATACCATCATTGTAGACATTTACACCAAAACCAAGACATATTAAAACTAACACAAAGATTAGATTTCATCAAGTCTCAAGAGAATACAATACTTTATATAGGATTAAGGATTGACTAACATGCATTTTTTATTAGCAGTTTCCAATCCCTTGTACAACAACCCTTGAGTTGTATCTTACATAAATTCATCACACTCTATGAGGGATTTTTTAAAATTCCATAAAAGAATCTCTATCTTTTGTTACATGGTTGGTTGTTTTCGAATCTACAATGCACAAAGGATGTGATTTAGTTATCAAAATTAGAAAAAGAGCCATCCATAGAACAAACAATAATTTACCTTTTTAGGCTCCTTACAATCACAAGCAAAGTAAACCTTATTGCCATAATTAAGGCACTTGACTCTTTCCATGTTTTGCTTCTTAAATGGATGTTTTCCTTTTCAATGCTAGTTTTATTTCACCTCATTTAAGACCTAAGTATGATGGGTATGTTTCCTATCTTTTTTCAAATTTAATCTACCACAGTGCTTACACTTCTTATTAACCACTCCATATGAGCTAGAACTAATCGCATATACCTTTTAGAACATTCTGGGGCTTCAAAACATTCTTGTTATAGTATAAGATACCTCGTAGCACCTTCCATTATCTTGATTCTCTTATTATCAGTTAGATGCATCTTCTTAAGCTTCCAACTCTAGGGTAATGACTGGATTACTTATTGCTTATTTGAAAATTCATGACTAACACCATGCAACTCACTTATCATGTTTGACATATGCATCAAATGCTTTTGCATTGTGTGATATGATTATTTCTTACATATATCAAACTTAATAGCGAGTGACCCTACTTTGGTCACGAGGTGCCTTTAAAATGTGCATGTAAAGTGAACCACATAACTTTAGAAGTTTCAGATATGCTAAACTCATACATTATATCATTATCCATGCTACTTAGTAATGTAATAAAAGCCAATATGTTCTTTTTCTTCTAAATTTTATCATCATTTTTTAGTGATTTCTGTTAATTGTTTATGCTTTATATGGTATAAAGGCTTGTTTTTAAGTTGTAAAACAAAGTTTTTTCATTCATCATAACTGATAATACCCAGTTTTAAGTGGATGCTAATTTTTGCATCTGATACTCATTGACTATTTTTCTGCTTCATTAGCTTTAATGGTTTTAAATTAAATGATCCAAATATTTCTCTCTTAACCTTTGGCCCCATTGCAACCTTTAAAAAGTCCTTTAATTCATGATTATACAAGTGATTAATGGTGGAGAAATAAAATGAAAGGCAAAGTTGTGGAATATCTTGATTATGAAAGTTGTTTGAGTATAAATGTCGATTTATCTTACTTTTAAACATAGCGTGACTAATGGTGGAGAAATAAAATGATAGGCAAAGTTGTGGAATTTCTTGATTATGAAAGTTGTTTGAGTATAAATGTAGATTTATCTTACTTTTAAACACAGCTTGTCAAATTGCATGCCTATTTTGAAGGGAATAGTTTTTGATTGATCATGAGCAAAAGTGTTAAATGTTTAATTCTTGTCATGGTTTTGAAAGTTTTTCATATATTTTATGACTATCTATTCTTATGAATTATTCTTAAGGAAGAAGTTTTTTTAGCTTAATTTTTTAGTTTTTCCTGAGAACGATCAAAAGCTAAGTACAGGGGAATTTAATAAGTGCTTGATTGACTACATTTAGTCCCTAATACTTAATGATTAATGTTAGGTATGCTTTAGATATTTATTTTGGTTCATATTTTATTTTAGTTACAAGTTTGAAGAACAAGAACCAAAATAAGATGAACTTATATCCTTGATAACATTTTATTGACTTTCAATTTTGTTTTCCTTCATAGAAGCAAAGGAAATGAGTTGTGGTGAAAATGGGACAAATAATGAAAGAAATAAAGTTAGTACAACTTACATTATCGTATATAGGATTATATAAGTCATTAGAAACATGTAAGAGCGTTAAAAGTAAGTTTCAACCAGTTTTGCAACCTACACGACCAAGTGTGGACTTACATGGTCATGTATCCTGGCTATATAGCTCACAGTGAGTGTGTATGTTTATGATTGCTAGAAAATTGACTTATATGCCTATGTAGCTAACTGTATAGTGTGACGCAACCTTAATTTTAAATATAAAAAAGAATTTAAGAGGCCAAATAAGGTATGAAGATGTTAGAGACTTGGAAAGGAGATTCCTTATGCTTTATAAAGTTATGAGTAGCTAAACTTCATTTTTCAATTCAATAGGGATATCAAGGTCAATAAACATGCTTGAACATTGATTAATCAAGTGATGTTGTTATTAATTCTCTTTTAAAATTGATTATGTAATTCTAGGATTAATTTTTTGAGATTAATGTATGAATGATTCGACATCCTAAATAGATTATTCATATATGAACTCATTGTTAGAATCTAGATTACAATCTATAATTGTTGTAACTCTAATTCACTTATGTTAAAATAATGGTCACGTATTATTAGGAATAACATAATATAGGTTAAATAATTTAAGTTTATGTAGTTGTTCTTATATTAATAAGTTTCCCTTTTACATAATACAATTATCACATTAAATCTATGAAGCTTATTCTAGGTTGTATGATAACAAAAACAACAACACCCAGAATGAATCATGTTGATACATAGGATTTAGGGGATTACTCCTAACTAGTAAAAAGGTTATTTCTAAATAACCCATATGGAAAGAGAGAGAGAGAGACAAATACAAATAATAATAATAATAATGATTAAATAATAATAATAAATAAATAAAAAATAATGCCAATATTAGTAGTAGTAGTAATAATAATAGAAATAAAAATAAGGGTTAATTGCCAAAAAAATCCAAAATTTTGTCAAATTTTTAATTATAATCTGGACATTAAAAAGTAGCAATAAAATGTCCAATCTTTCAAATTTTTTCAATTTTGTCCCAAACTTCAAAAAGTGGTAAGAAAATTTTCAAAGTTTCAATTTTCTTCAATTCTAGCCCGACATTATTTATTGTTCTCCCAATGCCCTCAGTCATTTGTTTTCAATTTGATCTTTTGGCACCCTAAACTACTTTCGCATTACAATGTGCTGAATCAATAAGGTCTTCGGGACTATATAATCTGATCTAAGTCATTTTTAAACTTATTTGAAATACTATCGTTAAGGTAGAATTGAAAATTTGAAAGTTTGGATATTTTATTACTACTTTTTGAAGTTAGGGCTAGAATTGAAAAAAAATTAAAATTTTAGGCATTTTATTGCTACTTTTCAAATTTTGGGCTATAATTAAAAAATTTAGGAAAATTTGGGCTTTTTAATGTAATTAATCCTAAACATAATAATAGTGTAACAGCAGCAGTAATAGGAGGAGGAGGAGGAGGAGTAATAGTGGTGGTGGTGGTGGTAGTAATAGTATTAGTATTAATATTTGTTGTTGTTGTTGTAGTAGTAGTAATAGTAGTAATAATAATGATGATGATGATAATGATAGTTAGTAAATCAAGCTAAATCCTAAAGAGTTAAGTACTATCTATTTACAAATTTAGGTTAACTACGAGACGAATTACAAGAATATCTTTACGAGGGATCTTTTATCAGAATTCTAATATTCTAACGTTTTCTATTATGAGTCATGTCCTCAGTAAATTCTAAGATTGCAATATCATTTTTGATTACCTCTCTTGATTCTTCCTAGGCCTTGTTTTTTTCCCTCTTACGGTCACTGAGTATGATCTTCTCATATTTTCTCACTAAAGCATCTAAGTGTCTCCTCTTAATATGTCTAAATCTCCTAAGCTTTGTCTCTTTTAATTTGTCAATAATATTAACTACCTTCAATGTGTCCCTTATCCTTGCATTATGAACCTTATTTCTTTTAGTAAGATTGCACATCCATCGGAGAATCATCATCTCCGTTAATGTTAGCTTATGACTATGCATTTGTTTGATGGGCTAATATTTTGCTCCATAAAGCATAGTCAGTTTAATCACTAGATGATAGAATTTACCTGTAACTTAAGTGATATCTTTTTGTCACACAGAAGTCTTGATGCACTTCTTCGTGCTATCCAGATTTGATCCGATGAACTATGTCTTCATCAATCTTTCCATTGCTATGGATGATAGGGCCCAAATATTTAAAACACTTTTTTTGTAGTATAACTTCTGAATCAATCTTTAATTTTATACCGAAGACCACTCTATGTCTCGAAAAGTTACACTCTAGTACTTACTCTTAGTCTTACTCAATCTAAAGCCTTTTGGCTCTAAAACATCCATCTAAAGTCCAAGCTTGAAATTGGCTCCCTCTGTTGTCTTCTCCACTAAAACAATGTTATCAGTAAACAATATTCACCAAGGTACATCCCCTTAAATATTTTTGTTGAGCTCATCAATATCACTACTGCAAATGGAAACATCGGTTCAAAGAGGAACCTTGGTGAGCCTAATATCTATAGAAAATGCTTTGTATCTCTTCTTATCGTCCTAACTCTAGGTTGTATGATAGTTATACCTAACGAAAGTGCTTGTTTTAATTAGAAATAACCTAAGAAAAAATTGTTATATATCTTTTTCTCTATTATGCAACTACTTGTTATATATCTAATCAGGATTTAAAACAACAAAACAATGTTATACTGTAGATTTACAAAATAAACCATACATGGGTAGATAATTTTGACCAGCAACCTTATTAGCTCCACAGATTGTCCAAGATGGTAAATTAAGTGGAGGATGTTCTCTCAGATGCTCAGTTTTTAGGTGAAGTAATCCATGGTACTCGTTATTGTAAAATAAATTGAAATACAACAAAGATAACATTTTTATTCAGATTTCTACAAACGATACATGAATGTTCACCTGCAACGAAAGTTCCAAAATTTTAAGTTGAATGTACGTTTAGCATTGCTACTAACAACTTGCAGGAATTGATAATTTCACTACTTTGAGGTTCCAATTCTTATTGCTTAGTGTTTTCACTCACGACTTTCTTACAGTCCTAGTTGAATGATTTTCAAATATGCAAAACAACGCCGGAAGGTATTTTCGTTGCAGGATCTTTAATGTTTAACTTAGTTTCGAGTTTAACTTATTAAGCGGGAGATAATATTGTGAAGAATCGTTTTAGTGAACACCTTCCTCTAAATAATAGAGATATTAAGTATGAAAATAGGAATAGGAGATGTGGTTTGATACCATACCTTTATCAAGATAGGACATGGTCATCGCAGAGAAATGGTGGCTTTTTGATTTGGACAAATTAAACTCAAGCAAGAAGGAGATTGATCATGAGTATAGGCAAGACAGGGTGTGGGTCTACTAGGACCCATCAAGTAGAAGCGTTGTCCATCTTGTGGGTGAGGGATTCATAACACCTGGCTAGTGTGTATCGGTATGGCTCCTGAAGTAGGAATATTGACAACTTGTTCAAAGTTTGTCTTGTCTTTGGCCACTAAATTGAAAAGTTGGGTATCTAGTTCTCCTACTTTAAATGGTGATAGGCGAATAAAGAATCATGAATTAAGTGATAGAATTCAATACTGATAGTGACAGTGAAGAAATTGGAGCTGTAGGAGTTTTAATTTAGAGGTCAGCAATTCCTCTTCTCAAAATATAATTCAATTATTCTCTTTAAATTTGATCAATCAATAACTTTTTAATGCTTCACCATTCCAATTTTAACATTAAATATTGACAAGAACACGGAAGCAAACTATATTGGTGGAAAATCTACTGTGGTAATCTTTTTATTTTTTTGAAAGGCTACTGTAGTAATCGATCGACAAACAACCGCAATTGTTCTGTAAATGCAGCTTCAGTTTATTTTATCTAGCTAGGCTAGGGAAGTGAGAAAAGAGAATAATATCTTATGTTATGTAGGCGTAGAAAAATATAATAAACTTGAATATGGGAATATAAAATTGCACCACCATTGTCGACTTTTCCTTACCAACAGACATCATAGCTTCGTTTCTGAAGTTATACCAGATTCCATTTAAAACTTGAAAGAAAAAGTGTATAACAGATATCAAAGGACATATTCTTAATAGATAATTTAGACCGTCAAAGTAAACCCCACTTAAATTTTTAACTAAGAACATAAAAAACAAACGACACACAGAAAGGAAAAATAACAACGAAAATGTAGTAAGATTATGTGTAGAGTCTAGGTATTCGTTTACTAAGGAGAGAAGTGTACCTGCGTAAGTTAATCTTCTATGTTGAAATGGACTGAAGACTTCGCTGACGCAAATTAATAAGCACCACATATAAGATGTTCCATCAACTACGTCTCTTGCACGCGGCCATTTGCATCTCTTAATTACTCTCGTGACCCTGTTGGGACATGAAACCTCGTAACTATATGGACGGTGGCAGGGGATTCGTTTTCTGCAGTGGGTGTAGGCAAAAGTTACATATGCCCACGATTGATGATCCATACTTCAAAATCCAATGTCCAGCTTGCAAGACAGTTAACCTGGCTCAAGCATGCGGAACAATGGACGTTAGAGAACAAGGTAAACTTTGTTACTTATTAGAACAGTTAGTTAACTTCGGCAGGAAATCAGTCCCTATTGAAAATGGTTCCGCAGTCAAACGTGAATCGCTAAATTGTAAGCCATCCCCCTTGAAAGCTCCCAAGCCATCTTCTCTGGACGGAGGGCCAAAGAAACGTGCACTTCTTATTGGAGTGAGTTACAAAAAGTGGAAGTACAAGCTTAAAGGAACTATCAATGATGTGAAGAACATGAGAGACATGTTGATTGAAAACTTCAACTTTAGACTGCAGAACATCCTTGTACTCACAGGTACTTATTTCAAACCTATTGCTCTCCGATACTTGTTCAGGGTAAATTACCAATTTGCTTCCAATAACGTTAAAATTTTATAAATCTTAGATGTAGTGTATCTTTACTATCTTGAAATAAATAAAATATTAAAGATGATAGAAGAATGCAAGTTCAAGGTTTTCATAATGGAACCAAATTGCAGAAGAAGAGACAGATCAAGAACTGATACCAACAAAGAGAAACATACAAAAGTCTCTGGAATGGCTTGTTGAGGGCTGCCAGGAAGGAGATTCCCTGGTGTTCTATTTCTCCGGTCACGGTTTGCGACAGCCAGATTTCAATGAGGATGAGATTGATGGTTTCGATGAAACCATTTTACCAGTCGATTTCATGGAAGAAGGCATGATTATTGACAATTATATCAATTCAACCATAGTCTGGCCGCTAACGGAAGGCGTCACACTTCATGCAATTATTGATGCTTGTCATAGTGGCACGATGCTTGATCTTCTACATGTGTACAACGTTAAAGCGTAAGCAGAAATGGTCATTTTGCCATTAACTTGCAGCTCTATGCATGCACAATAAATCTCTCAGCCTCTTTTAACCCAAATGATTATAACCATACCCTTCATAATATCATGATTACAAGAAAAAATTAACAAAAAAGTTTTTGAAACAGGAAGAAATGGGATGATAATAAACCTCCATCAGGTGTCAGAAAACATTCAAATGGTGGATTAGCCATTTCAATTAGCGCTTGTGAAGATAATCAAGTAGCTCTCGACACCACGGTAATGTTCTGTTTCTCTCACATATTACACATAAACAATAATTTTTAAGGTATGTTTCTACCTAATTTTTATTTCATTATTGTTTTGTCATGTGTTAACTTCTATAGTTAAATCTGTTAAAATCATCACTTTATATATTCTATTTCCATAGCTTTATCATGGTTTCAATAATAGAAATTTGACGAAGAAATTATATTATGTTAAAGAATTGAAATAAAAATAAATTAAATATACGAACTTATAAAATGTGCTTTTGTTATGTCGAAAAATCAAAATTTAATTAAAATTTTGAATAATTGAAAGACAAAATAAAATTGACGTAAATTAGCTTAATTAGGAATGTAGCGTAAGCAAGAGTGAAAAACAGATGATCATTTCATATTTCTTCTTCTGTGTAACTGCTTTCTCTTGAATTTTGTATCTTAGTCATTATATGCAATACCTATTGCAATGGTCATAGCCATTTGTATGAAACCAAGAAACCTTTTGGTAACGTTTAATTTATTTATGTCTATATACATACATTAGTTCTAAGCATACAAAGTTATTAGCCGTATAAAATTCAAGTTTTGATAAAACATTTTATGCAATTTCAAATCTTTTCCATTTTATCTCTATTCTTTGATTATATATGCCTTTCTCTTGCTTTTCTGCTTGTCTCTAATACTAACTGTTGGTTTCTTTTTTCTCTTCTCTTCCTAGTGCCCTTCCTCTAGTGTCTTTGCTTTGGTGCTCCTTTCCCATAATTGCTTACCTCTCCTTTTGCCTGCTTTTTTTAAGGATACTTCCATTATTTCTACTTTTTCGCTCTCTTTAGCCCTCTTTGACTGTTTGCCTTAGCATGATGTTGCATTACTCGCCTGCTTCCAACTAAACAAACAACCTTATCTATGTTAATTCCTATCTTTGTCCTTAGTCCCTCAAAACCCACTTTTCTCTAAGGGACTTCCAAGGGTTCCTCATCTTCCTAGATTCATTGCCAAGAGCCTTAGGCTAGCCTCCATTGTATAGAAGCTCCTAGACCAACTTCACCTCTCCTAACTAGCAGTGGCAAGGTTGCCACTCCATCTTAAGATTGAAGTTGGTGATATGAGAGCCTTCCTAACTAAGTTGCACTTTTGCCACCATCCTTAAAAAAAATAAAAGGCTTGGAGATTATAGCTCCACCTCTAAAAGTGCTTAAGGACGAGGCAAATAAGTAAAATACCTCACTGGTTTGTTTCTTTTTGGGAAAGAGACCTATTTTCCTAATTATTTGTGCTTAGGCTTAGAATAAGTGGAAACAAATGGGATTGAAAAAGAATATTTTCCAAAAAAAACCTATTCTCGTTTAACTTCACACCTAGAGAAATTACCCAAAAGTTTTTCGATGAAGGGCCTTGGAACCTTTATGGTAACACATTCATATTCAACTCTAGCATCTTAATGTGAGGTTTAAAACTATTAAAAGGAAGCAACTTCCCCTCTATATCAACATTCACAACATACCCCTAGAATATTAGTCTACTAAATGATTAAGCTATTTGGCTAGTTATAATGACTTCTCAATTGTCATGGACGAACAAATAACATCACTCAAAAGAATAGGTTATATCTATTTTTGCTTAGTGGTGGATATTAATAAGGAACTCAATGATATGATTCTCCTTATTAGAATTAGAGCTAATGATTCTTTGTATAAAGATTCACTGAGATTGTCATATCAATGAAGGCCATCCCTAGCTAAGCTAGGTAAAATTTAGAGGCCAATTGGTAAAATTATTGAAAATGGTGTCTATATTTAACTTTTGGGATTGGAGAATAATTCTTCCACTAATTAATTAAGTAAGAAAAGGAACATGATGCACGTATAACTCATAAGAAACAAACTATTGTATAAGAAAACCAAGGAGTTACACCGTTAGTGTAACCCTTAGCTACTTCAAGTGATTTTGTTTAAGCTAATATAGATTAATAAAAGCTTAAAGGTAGATATTAAGGATTAATAAGTGGTAAAAGTTGCTTAGCTAATAGTTAAGCAAAACTTTAATGGATCAAAGGCCTAAGAAAGATCGCCGAGAAAAGAAAGGTAGCAAAAGTAAGAGAATAGTGGAGAGTTTAAATCAGGAACTCAAAGAACTACAATGAAGAAAAATAAGGTTAAATCCTCAAAGAACATTTCCTAGTCAAATATCCATCTTATGGGGATAACTATCCCAAGAAGCAATTACACTTCAAAACCAGTTAGGAGATATGAAACTTATGCTTACAGGTTACTAGAGACTAACTTAATAGAAGAAAATGCAAAAACCTCCATTTTATTATAAGCACTGGAGTATTATCAATAATCACTAATCTCATTACTATGGAAAGATTTTCATTGCCCTTTGATCCTAATAAAACTACAGTTATCCCAAGGGAAATCACTGATCAAGTTATCCCCTATCTACCATTTTACTTCTTGGTCATATTAGTTATGCAATTCTTTAGTTAAAAAGACTTCACCTTTTAGTAAATTCCTTTTGGATTATTCTAGGTGATATAAATAGCAACTTGAATTACTTAGAGACAAAAGGTAATGTTTTCTTAAATAACTTTAATGCTAACTTTAGTAAGCGTGTAAAAAATATAGTAGTAGTAAATCTCAGGCCTTAGGGGAATTTCTATACCTAAAGCAACAGACAAGATGGAAGATGGCATATTAGAAAATGGTTAAACAGAGCTTTAATGAATGAAGATTGGATGCTAAAAATTGCCTAACAATAAAGCTTTTTTCTCTAATCTCCTCTATTAAAATCAATACCGCATTCTAGGGTAGAATCTACCTTAATCACTGAAAGAAAAGTCCCTTTTCATTTTACAACTTTTTTTGCAGAAGTAAAAAAGTTTTGAGGAGGCTATTACAAAGGGGTTGACTGTAAAATTAGAGGAAACTATGCATTTATTTTCAAAAGGAAGTTGAATATGGTTAAAAGCGAGCTTAAGAAATTAATCCAAAAATAAAGTCGTAATATTTATCACATAATCTCTTCTATTGTTAACAAACTAAAGTCTATTAAAGACAAATTATATCTTAAACCTAGATATTTTATCCTTCATAAAAAGGAACAGGAGGCTTTGTTGGAATTCTCATAAGCTTTGAAAATCCATCATTCTCTCCTTACATTAAAATTTCATATTTAGGGAAGGAAGATGGTGATAAAAATATTTCTTTCTTCCATAAAGCTATCTCAATCGGAATGATAACTAACCACATGACTTCTTATCAAAATATGATGGAAGTCCTTTCTTTTGGAGAAATATGATGGAATTCTTGCTTAAATGCAAGAAGAACTAAAACAAAAAACCTATGATTATTTTGAATGTTTCTTAAGTTTAATAAGCCCATAAACTCCTTTTTTTCACTACTCAAATCATTTATATTAGACCAGATCTCAAAATAGGAAGGTACAAATTTTTTTTAACCTTTCTCCTATAGTGACATTGTAAGAGTTTTTTTCAGCTCAACCTAGATAATTTCCCAAGACTTAATGGCTAGATTGATTTACTTCTTAGCCTGGATCTAATTACCAAACCAGTCTTATAATTTTTCATTAATGAAAATAAAAAATATTATATGTGATTGATCTTTAAATTTTAAAATCCCACCTCCCTCAAGGACATCAAAACATTTTTTTTATCATAACACCATTTATAAAATCATTTCTAAACTAATTGCATGAAGACTTAAAATTATGTCAAAACCTTTAATTAAAGGCTTTCAACGTGCCTTTATTCACAAAAGTTTGATAGGGAATAATGTTCTTTTTACACAAGAGATGCTCAAAGGCTTTGAAAAGAAACATTCCAATAAAATTTATGTCATTGAAGTATATTTTCATAAAGCCTTTAATTTAATGCACAAAAGTTACATTCTTCACCTATTTGAAGCTTAAGGATTTCTGAGTATATTCATTAATTGGATAAACCAACGCATCAACACTACATTCTTTGAGGTTCTTAAATAATAGGTAACTAACCAAATTGTTTAGATTTACTTTCTAGGTTGATCGAAATGCCCTTAAAACATGGTAAGAGCTTTAAATGCTAATTAGCTTAACCCTAAGAAACCATTTCTTAAAATGTAAGAAACTAGACATTTTCAACCTTGCATTCAAGGATGACCTCTTTTTATTTTCTAATGTCAAGGATAAATAAGGAAGTTGGCTTATGTTTGAACTAAATACATTTTGTTGGGCCTCGTTTCCGAAGTCCAACTCTTGATCAATATCGATTCATCTTCTTGCTCTGATATCAAAAATGTTGGCCCTGGTCCGCATACGTAATTTATGGCGACTTTGCGTCACCAATTAGAAATTTATTGCAATAATAATAAATAAATCACACTTGAATTTAAATAAAAAAACAATTCTAGTCACGGAAGATTTGTGGTGGGATCATAAAATCATTTCGGACATATAATTTAATTATTCAAAAACGAGCTGATTTGGTAACTACAATTAATTATTAATAAAATAATTAATGGAAATTAGGTAATAAATATATCAATTAAATTAATTTTATAGGAAATGTAAAAAATAATGCTCATCAATTAAATTCAAAAATGTCCATATCAACAGTAAACAAAGAATAAAGGATTTACTAAAAAAAATTAAATAAATAAAAAGCAAGAGGCAGTACGGCGTGTCTTCTAGACACCAGTGGCTCGCAATCGCGACCTGGTTGTGATCGCGAAGTCACAAATTTGGAGACCCCGCGGTCGCGAACCGCAAATTTCTTGCCCATATCGCGATCGCGAAGGATCGCGATGAGGAAGACTCTGTGCTGTCACGATCGCACCACCTTGCGATCACGACTGTCGCGATTTTGCCCTGTTACGATCACGACTTGGTGACTTGGGGATGTCACGATCGTGCCTGGTAACGATTGTGACTTCCTTGGTGACTTAGGTATGTCACGATCGTACCTGGTTACGATCGTGACTCCCCCTCACTTCAAATCAACATAACTTCCAATCTAGTAACCGAAAAATTACAATCTATATATCAATAAAAAGCTCAGACCAAGCCTTACAACTTTCATGAAGATAACTTTGTCTAATTTGGCCTGTATCGTTACAATTTAATCGATTAAAAGAACGTAACCATTCATTCTAACTTATACCAAATTATGCTTAAGATCCTCAAACATAGTCATCTTATAAAGGCTCTAACTCT
>JAOSBN010000005.1:16952327-16966300 GCA_027563595.1 Erythroxylum suave
TTTAAAAATATATCATACTAGACTCCAAAAATTCCTAATTCATAAATTCTAACTTATTTTCATGCTAGATAATTTAAAAAAATAAAATAAAATAAAAATAAAAATAAAAATAAAATATAAAATCCTAAAAAAATTACGGGGTCCAACACATTTAATTTTTTTTGATAAAGTTAATTTAACTTAAAACATTAAGGAAGGCAGTATAATTAAGCAAAATAAATAGGGGAGTAACCTTAACCATCCTTGCATACATATGCAAGGGATAAGAACTAAATAAAGAAAAGATTACACTAAGAGATTATATCAAGTTGTAGTAGTCCAATGAGCTAGATGTTCAATGAAGATAAGATGTGTGTGTTGCAATTCTGATTGAGATTTTTTTGTAAAATCAGCTCCCTAAATTCCTTGGTGATCTTAGATATTACGGACTCGATGGAGGAAATTTTGCTTGCAAACCTTCCGGAGTTTCTTTCTTTCTATAATACATATATGCAAAGTCTGTAAAACAGGATATGGAATAGGTTGTTGGGACTTGAGTGAACTATTGTGTTAATAAATTTTTGTGTAATCTCAGTGAACGAGTTGCTCGGATCAAGCCATACACACTTTCTTGTGACATGATCCCATATGGTGTTGTTGTAAGGACATGTAAAAAAGATGTGATCTCTTGTGTTCATGTGTACTCGATGTATTGGACAAGTTTTGTCCACTTGTAGATATGTCTCTTGATCAGCTGTATTGAGTCTATTTTAGATTGTTAATCACAATATGAAGGATATTCTTGGAGTTAAAGACTTGCACTAAATGAGGTTGCACTAAACAACGTTGGTGTTTCTTCTTCTTGACAGGTTTTTAATGATTTTGTTAGTAAGTTTATGGATAGGTTGGTCTTTCCAATAGAAGGTATCAAAAGAGTTTAGGTTAGGGGCTAAGCAAGTTGTAAGGTTTTCAAGCTATAAGGGAAATGCTAGGTTTTATCATTAATCATTAAGTTGAGCCTTATGTTGAGAGATGAGATTTGTGGACTGCATAAAGTGTGGAGGGATGGTAAGAGTTGTCCCACGCTTGACTTGTTATAATACCAAAGAGATGTTAGTTTGCCATTCCCGATTATACATGAGATTTATTCTTAAACCTTATCTCTTAGCTTCAATAATTGGTTGAGGAAATAAGAATATGAGGTACATTGTTTAATCCCCATATGCTTCTCCCTTTAAGGAAATAAGAATTTAAACATTGTATCCAAAGTGAGTTTGTATCTGTTAGTATCCACTAGAATCTTTTAAGTATCAATGTTTGATTTGTGGTCTTGATTGAAGTGATATTCAATCCAACTTCTTCCTTAGGAAGACGTAAATCTTTCCATTTCACTTTGCTCAATCCTTTCCTTTAACACCTTTCAGATGCCTTTCAATTCATTTAATTGTACCTTGAGAAAGGAAGATGTAGCAGATTCAATATATGTGTAATGAGTTGAGGATTGATTTGATGAGTTGTAGCTTACCAGTATGGGAAAGAAATATGTTACCTATGAGCTAATCCTCTTTTAAATTTTTTTCTAAAAGTGTTGTGCTGTGCATTTCATGAAATTGAGCCTTTTTGTTAAAACAAGTAGTCCCTGGTACATGAGAGGTGATCTTTTGAACTTCATTCAAGTAGTTTGAGTGGACATTCAAATTCTTGTCAAGTCTCTTAATTAACCAAAACAAAAGCTACATGCTAGTTATAACAAGAGTAAGAGGCATAGCCCTTTTGTTATCTTCTATAACAAACATTTAACTCAAGGGTTTTCCACTCCTCTACATAGGCATCCTAATTACCATAAAAAGATTAAACTAAGGGGCTGTATTCCACTCTAAGAAAGCACTTATAAAAAAGGTCAATAACTAACATAACAAAGATTTATCTTTTTCTAATTGAGTCCAATTAATGAACTCCATTTTAAACTCTCTCTACAATTATTAGTCCCCTCAAAGGGAATGATTAAGGTTATCAAATCGATGTTGAAAATTTCCTCTAATTAGGAGAATTGAACAAGAAATACTATACTAAAGCTAATTAAATGGTTTGAGGTTTGCATACCTAAGGTACCTAGTGGAGAGGGCATCATCTATATGGTATCATTTAGCAAAACCCTCTTAGCCAGCCAAATAAAAATTTGATCTAATAAGGAGCAAAAGCTTTTATGAGGTTATGAGGTCTAAATTGCTCATATATGTTTCTTAATAAGAAAAAACTTTTATGAGGTTAGAAGCTCAGCCTCACATTCTTGGTTCATAAACTAAGTGCTCAGGTTAAGGGAATCTCTTGACATATGCATTGGTTATATAAGATGAGTCATAGTAAAAATGCATTATCATAGTTTAAAAATTAGAGACCCTCGTCATAAGGCCATTTTGTTCCCTAGTCAAAAAATTATTTAATGAATCTTGCATAGTTAAAGAACTTATAAAAGGGAACAATTGGGCTTACTATGCATCCATATTTATAAACTTGATATCTAATTGTTCATCTCATCTTTCAAGCGATGACTAGTATGTCTAGTTAAAGAATTGCTCATGCAAATACTCCAATGCCTCTCATAGGATGTTGTTAACCCCTATTATATAGAGAATGGATTAGTATGAGATAATATGATGCAAGAAATTGTTACCGAAAATCTTTTTCTGTGATGGATTGTCTATATGCAAAGACTAAGAATGATGGATAATTTAAAATTCCTCAAGATTTCTCATATTGGTTTGTCTAAGAAAAAGTAAGAAACAATCTAACATATGTTCTTCAAGTTTGAGTTCTTTACTAAAATATGCAATGCAATACATAAGTTTTGTAACTCCAATGCCACAAGCCTAATTAGGCAAATATATTTGTTAATCTTGTCCAAGTAAGCATAAGGAGATAAAACCATTAGAAGGTATTATATATGGCCTAACAAGAATTCCAGATAACTCAAAAGGAGTGAAAAATCTATTGATTAGGTCATGTAAGAAATTTTCAAATAGGTAAGAGGGCAAATCTTCATAAACTTCATTCTTATCACCTACAACTCTACATTGGCTTTGAAATGATCTCTCACCTAACAATAGTAAGTGCTCAATAAAGTGATGTGGTTCTAGAACAAATGTCTATCTTGCTCATTGTTGAAACACTTGAAATTTTCTTACCTTGTTAGTGCTTTGTTTGACTTTATATTAATGTTGCTTCGTAGCTAATGTCTTGTCTTTGTAATGTTCTTTGCAAGAATTGAAGAATTGGTTGTACATGTAAATTGTTTGTAAAATGAATTATTTAACTTCCAAAAAAATTTCAAATCCGTTTGTTATCACTTAATGATTTTTTTAATACTAGTAGTTCTACAAGCATTTAGAATTTCCCATGTATTATATTAAAAAATATATGAAATTTTAAAAATCCGTGTATATAGAGTGAGTACATTTTCAATAGAGATAATACCTAATTTCCCAATATTTTAAAAAAACTTCTGCTTAATGATGGAAGCTATAGAACCATGTAAATTACTTGTAGTTTCAGCCATAGTTTATTGAATGAAATTGACGAAAGATATATTGAAAACCTAATAAGCATTGTATCTCTAAGTTTAATTTTATTCGTTAGTGTATAATCCACATAAGTTATTGCCAATAGCATTGCTAACATTTACGGAAACTAAGCACTTGGTCTGCTAGTCTTAACAGCAAGCACTGCTCACATATTTGCAATGCAGGCATTCTCTAGAAAGGAGATGGGTGGTGCTCTGACTTGTGTTTTAATAGATCTAGTGAAAAGACACCCTGGAATAACATATGGTGATTTAATTGAACTGATGCATGAAGTCATTGACGAAGCTGATCGAAATGGTTGCGTTCTTACAAGATTCTTCAAACTAGTGTTCCACAGGAGATTATTACAGGTCAGGTATTCTACGATATAGATACTCCGCCTTCTTACACCTACATCCTAAAATCCTTGGATTTATAGATTTTGGATGTTATCAGGTATATAGCGTTGTTCATTTGGTATTAAGTAAAATATAATGCTAATACGTAGTTTTCACATAAAGAATAGGGACCCTTGGCCGGAAATTGCAGCTCGTCAACCCTTGCGGCCCACATCCATATCATGACTTTAATTTCGGACTAAGAGGCTAAAGCTAGTATCTACCACTTGGCCAAGAGAGTGCCTGCTAATTTATGAACATATGTAAACATATACGTATGTGAAACAGATAACATACTAATTTTATCTTTTTCAAAACCGGATTCTATATTCATGTCAAGATACTAAAGATCAGTATTCGATTATTGCAGAAGCCTCTACTTTCAGCTTCTGAGCCATTTGATGTGAAGCACAAACTTTTTATCTTTTAGTCATCCTCGGTTCGAGGTTACAATAGATTCAGTGGAGCTATTCTGTAAAATTCTCAAGTTATGATGCCAATTGTTACTAAATTTCGACGACTAGAAACTCATTTTTACTACCAGTTCTCTTATTCGAATAAGCTTGACAAATTGATGGAATTATTGGTATTAAAATCATCTCATCATTGACATACTTAGATCTTATTTTGCAATCATTAATTGGCACATGCTTGCAAACTTATGGACACAGAAAATCAACCTTGTCCTCGGTGACAATTCGAAGTTCTCTTTATTCTGGCGACCTTGTTTCACGTCCAACACTACCTTTTAGGTCCAATTCTTTAGTCTTTCCCCGCTTACAAACTTCTCGTCTTTTCCGTTAATCCAAACTACTGACTCATAAATTTGATCAAAACTGACTAGTATAACTGAAAGTGTCCTATGTTCAACTAATATCGTCGAAGATGTCATCTTCAATAATGAAAATTTATCCTGATCAAATAATTAGTTTAGGAAAAAATTTTAGATTCATCGGTAACAAAAAAACTGATCATGTCAATTACAAATATTTTAGTTGATTCGGTTGAACTTACAAGCACAATTGAAAACTAATGGAAAACTCACAATGCCTATTAGACTATATACACATATTTGTTTCAGTGGTTTTCTTTCAAACCCCAAAATACTACATACACACAACCTTATCTATCTAATATTCTGCTACACCTAACTATTCCTTAGTGAGTGGATCTGCAATCATGGAGTTTATTCTGATAAGCTCAATATTGAAAAAACCACTATGAACCCTTTCTTTCACAACAAGGAACTCAACATCTCTATGTTTAGATTTAGAAGAGCTCTTGTTGCTATATCAATACAAGATTGTTGCTTTATTGTTATAACAGAACTTGAGCGGCCTTTCAATACCATTAACTATTCACTATCTTTTAATGAAATTGCATGGGCATATAGAATAATTAGATGCCTCATAACATATAAAAAATTCAACCTCCATAGAGGATGATCCATTAAGCGTCTTATAAGAAATTGTACCTTAACAAAAATATAAAACCAAATGTCGATTTATGATTGTATTGGCATCTAGCAAAGTCAAACTTAGAAAACTCAATGATCTAAAGTCTATTTGACATCCTATATATGAGCATATAATCCTCAGTGCTTTGTAAATATTTGAAGAATCTTTTTGTTGTTACCTAATGATCTCATTTTAGGTTGCTTTGGTATCTGCCAAACATTCCAAGAGCATATTTAAGGTCAGGATGAGTGCAGACCTGTGTGTACATCAAGGTCCCTACCACCGCTTGGATTTTATTTCATTCTTTAGACACTGCTTTATACCAAAATTTTCTTCTTTAGACACAGGGGTATCATGATGTCTACAACTCTGCACGCCAAGTCAAAGTAATACCTTTTAAATGTAACCCTTCAGAGACAATCCTAGAATTCCACGCGAATGATCATGGTGAATATGGATCCTTAATACGAAAGATGCTTCACCAAGATTTTTCATTTTGAATTACTCTGAAAGAAATTTTTGGGTTTCCTGAACTATTCCTCATCACTACTAGCAAGTAAAATATCATCCATATATAAGACCAAGAAAATGAATATACTCCCATTAAACCTATGGTATATATAATCTTCAACAAATTCATTTCAAATCCAAATGAAAGAACAACTTGATAAAACTTTTGACACCATTGACGAGAAGCTTACTTGAGCCCTTATATATATTTCTACATTTTACAAACCAATTTGTTTAGTTACCTCAAAAGCTAACCCTTATAGTGATTTCATATAAATTATTTCCTCAATGTCTCAATTAAGAAAAGTTTTGTTTACTTATATTTGATATAGCTCAATATTAAAATGCATCATGACTACCATAATAATCTTAAAAGAGTCCTTAAATGAAATTGGAGAGAAAGTCTCTTTATAATCAATGTCTTCCCTTTGAGTAAATCATTTGATAACAAGATGAGCCTTAGATCTATCAACATTGCCTTGAGATCTTTGTTAATCTTAAAACCTATTTAAAACCAATAGGTTTCACAACTTTAGGCAATGGAGTAAGATCCCAAACCTCTTATGGATTGCATTTCCTTACACATGGCATTAAACCACATATTAGAGTTAAACTTTTAATTAGTTAATAGAAGGTGTGTGGATCATCTCGTACTAAGTTAATATTTTCCTCATGTTTTAGAGAAATGTATTAGCATCATCTAGAATTAGATATCTCCATTCCCCTGTGGATCTTATTAAAGGCACTAGTTCTATTTAAATTTGAGTTTATTGGGTTTGATCCTTAACCTCTGCATGAAAAATGGATTGAGAAACAATTGCATGATTTTAATGGCTAGGAAGCTCGCATTGTCATGTATTTATACTAGATGTTAATCACATTAGGAATGAAAACTTGATAATGATCAACAATAACTACAAGAAGAGCAGCATTAGCTGACTTCTCTTCAAAGTCATAGTCATTATCCTTATCTCTCCCCTAAACTCAATATCTTCAAAGAATTGAACATTTCCTGTCTTAAAGAATGTTCTTTTTTTTAGATCGTAGACTTTAAGTCCTAGTGATCTTTTAGAATATCCTAGAAAATAACTATTAATATTTCTTGCATTTAATTTCTTTTCATTTGGCTTATAGGACCTTGCCTTAACCAGACATCCCCAGAAGTATAAATGCTTTAAGACATGTTTTTTACATGTCCATAACTCATGAGGGATTTTATTTATAGGTTTTGTAGGAACTCTATTTGGTATGTACATTGCGGTCTTTGATGCATCTCCCTATAGTAAGTGGGGTAAAGTCGTACGATAAATCATATTTTGTACTATATCCTGAAGGGTTCTATTTCATCTCTCCACTATACCATTTATGTTTGAAGAAGCTGGTGCATATAGGAACAATCCCACACTCACTTAGGAATCAAGAAAATATATCTGGATGTAGTTCACCTAATTTGTCATAACGTTTGTAGTATTGGTCTTAATAGTTTTACTAAGTTGAATTTCAACTTCGAACTTAAACATCTTAAAAATGTCTTCAATGCTTGAGACTTCTTGTGAATTAAGTATAAGTAGCTATATAAAGAGTAATAGTTTATAATCGTGATAAAATATTGTTGACTATTTCGTAAAGCTATAGGAAATGGCCTACAAATATCTGTATTAATCAACATTAAGACATCTCTATCTCTCTTAGCTCTTATTTTTTCTCTTCTTTGTATTTTTTCCCTTTATACACTCAATAAAAAGATTATAATCTAATTCATCAAGTGTTTTAAGAATCCCTTCTAACATAAGCCTATAAATTCTCTTTTTAGAGATATGTCCTAAATGCTTATGCTATAATAATAAAGAATTCTCATTTGATAATTTGTATTTAGTAGCTTTGGTTTCAACATTATGGGATTAACTATACGAATTTACTATATGAAGTAAAAAAAGGTTGTCACTATCAGATAAATTACAAGTTTCAATGTGAATAAAATTAAAATAAACATCACATTTTTTTTGCCAAGTAAACAAACAAATCCTTCTTTGTCTAATATAGAAGTTGAAACCAAATCTATCCTAAAAGATTGTATAACCAATATGCTTTTTAATAAACTAGTATGCGACAATAACTGAAACATATTTATGCCTAAAACTGAAATCCTTCGGATTTCTAGCCCCTATCTAAATGTACTTCTTATCATCACTAAGCCTTCAATAGTTTAGGCAATCTGTATAGATATACTTTTGTGAGTTGTGGTACCAACATCCAAACATCAATTTTCTCTCAGTAGTATGACTATAACACCCCACTCTCATAGTTTATATTCCTATACTCAAAAACATACTTTACGAGGGTGGCATTATAGGACAAATAGTCAATCATACTCATTGAAATTTTTTTCATGTATCATACGCATTCTTAGAAATAAAAATCATTTCTGGCCCATTTTATTCATAATCATTTTCAGTCATAAATTTTACAAACTAATAATCACATCATTAGAAATCCAATAATCAATTGGGCCCATTTCATTTATAGAACGTGTCAAGTTATAATGTTATTACAAACTGAACTCATTTGTATAATAAATAACACTTGTGGAATACAATGTTTAATACATAATAATAGAAAACATATGCAGTTGCCAACTAATCCCTACGATAAAATCTTATTTGAATGCAGTGGTTATACTCCAATTGATCTAATTGGGTATTCCCTCTGAGCCTAAAAGACGACATTGCAATTTTGGTAAGTTTTTTGAACTCAGTGAGTGGACTATCCTCGACGGCTCACTTAAATCACATAACACATTAGTTCATACTTTAATTTCATATACACTTTATGTAATCATATAATACTCATCATTTCACCAATAATTATATTGCATCACATAACACTTCGATCACTTATTCTACATTTCACATTCAAAGAAGTCCAGTGGCTTATTTTTAACATTCAATACATATATATCAATTATATATGCAATGCTCAAGAGACTCACTTTTAATTGTTATTGTTGTGATAGAGTGCCTATAATATTTCCATATATCCCAAAAACATCCTTATCACACCTCTTAGATTATAACTCATCATATACTAAAAAATAAGACATCGATATTCCTATTCTTCTTCCACGATGCACATTTATATTGATAAATATTCTCTTGATCATTTAATATCAAATAACCACCATATTTGTTTCATATATAACCACCTATGAGGATCGAAGTATAACTTGATTTAGCTTAAATATCTTCAAACTCACATAACCCTAGCTTTCTTCTCTTACATGATCATCATCATCCAAGGATGGTATGGTTAGGTTTTTGGTGACAAATGAAGAAGACAACATGATTTTGGAGTAGAAAATGAAGGGTTAAAGCAAAGCTCATGTTGAAAGGGTGAGAATAGAGTGTCGTTGATGGTGCAGAAGAAGAATGAAGAAAATGTGGGAGAGAGCATTTAGACAAAAGAGAAGAACAAATGAACATTGGTCTTGTAGGGGTGAGTTATGAGAATGAGGTGTGTGGCGTGGCAAGTGACACTTGTCACTTTCCATATGTCATCACCTTATGATCCCCAAATGTTCCTCTTTAATAACTAGTCCGTTTGTCCTACAATTTCTAATTCAGTTGTCTTCCAATTTTCTTTGACCCATGTCATTAAATCTTAATGTCTCTTATGAAAAATTTCTACTGCCATTTGACACTCAATTCTACCACCATTTATGAATTGTCTTGCTACTTGACATTTTTCCTAGTCTAAATATACCCAAAATCTCAGAAAATTCTAAAATTTCACCAAAAATTCTAAATTAATAATTTGAATCAAAAAATCAATTTTCAAGGAAAAATATTCACTATTCATATCATAATCACATTAAAAATCAATTATACCCGAAAAATGTTAATGAATGCATGTAAAATCATTTTAATATATGAAAAATTATTATTCACATATGTGTGTATGCTATATTATCCATGAGCATGAAATGCACTTTCTAACTTCTCAATATTGTCTCTCATATACAATATTCTAGGGTTCTAATCCTTAACATTGGAAAATGGGATGTTACAATGACCAAATTGACCTTATTGCGAATAAGAGTAAAAGACATAACCTTCTTTACTTACCAAGCACATTATTTGGCATAGGCTTTCAACATATGAGAACGAACTTTGCAAAATAAGCATTTTTCTCCCTAATTTCCATCATATGTATCTAAAAGTTGTAGATTGCATCATGTTTTTGTGGATAGTTTAGTTTGTAGTTGTTAATTTGATTGTTTAATGCATGTTTAGGTTAGAATTGTGTTAGCAGATATTTGTGTTTCAAGAATTTTGTGGGTACGCTTTTGAGCTTCAATTTTATATATTTAAGGTGCTTTGATGAGTTTGCCAGTGTTTTAGGGAAAAGAGTGGAAAATGGAGAAGATTCGAAGAAAACTTGGGACCTAACCCAGCCCATGATTGTGACAAAAGAAGGTGCAAGGAGCCATGATCATGGCATAATATTCCATGATTGTGATAGAAGACCAAAATCCTAGCCAAGATTATGCTACTAAAGGTCACGTTCTTGGCCTGCATACAGACAGATCTGGGAATGCTTTTGGTTTTAAATTTTTGAGGGACATTTCAGACCTTTTGGACCCAGAAAAGACCTTAAGGTTACCCTAATTGGAAAAACTATATAAAGGAAAGAGATGCAACCCTAAAGGGAGCTCCTATATTTTGTCACTTTTGGAAAGTTCAAGACAAAGAGAAAAGAGCAGAAAGAGAAAAGAAGAAGAGGAAAAATGGGAAGAAGAAATGGGTCCTGACATTATTGCTTATTAGATTAGGAGGTCTCTCAATGCTATTCCCTTACTGGATTGTCCATTCCAGGTTATATTTCCTATCCATTTCATTTTTTTCATTTAATGTATAAGATTGAAAGGGATTGTATGATGATGGGTTTTGGATTGTTGATGATGTTCTAACTCTTCCTTCAGGATTTTACTTTGATTTTAATGTTAATATAGTCAATTTTGTGTTTTATTGATTGGGTGTTATGATTGACTTCAATTTTTGCATATTTTAGACAAACCGAGAGGGTGAGCCATATAAAAATGATTAGATTAAGTTAACAAGATTTAGGTGATCCAATAGACTACATAGTTAATCATATCCATTTTTGTGCGAAGAGAGATCCTGTGTGAGACTCAGTAGTTTAGTATAGAGCTTCCGATCTAATTTTAATTATTGTCCTTTTATTAATTGACATATTGTAAATTCTATAATTTAATTAGGGTTAATAATTTTAGACGTGGGATTATAACTCGAGGAAGAGTAATTCCCTCTGCTATAGTCTAGAACCAACACCTTAATAACACATAATTAGCCAGGTTAGCATTAATGATAAGTAGAATCCCCTCACTCAAAACTTTGTAATTTATTTTGACTAACTTCCATAATGACCTTTTGTGTTGCTCAATTTCAATTCTTATTTTATGATAAAGTCTTGAGTTGAATTCCTGCAATCAAATTCCTGTGTTTATATTCATGTTTCATTTTTAGTCTCTCTATATAATTTTTCTGAGCCTTAGACACCTTAGAATTAGATTACTTAACCCTTTTCGTAGGATTGACCCTTCAATTACTACAATTCATGACCTGTGAGTTTGCGATATTTGAGGGCTATAAATATAAAGCTTAACGAACTTGATCAGTATCCTTATGTTTCTTTTATCGTTTTGATACCATAATCTCTTTGGAATAAAATGAGCACTAGTTTTGTGTTGTCTCATCCTATCTTCCTTTTGGACTAAGTGAGAGATAAGCTTATTCAATGTCTATTTTTAATTTAAACAACTAGAAAACTAACTGAATTGCGAAGGACAAAATATCAACACTAAGTGAACAAACAATTTTTTTGACGACTCTATCTTTAGTGTCTTCAATTTTCCTATAAGTTGAAACATTTCAAGAATATACTCCTTTATACTCCCATTACCCTTGTACTTCATAGAGTTAAGTTTCATTAAAGTTGTACTCATCTTTGCCTTATTAATTTTGGTGAAACGTTTCTTAAAGGTGTTAAGGAACCTTTTCACATCCATTTTTTCAAATATAGTGTGCAAAAACATCTCTAGAACAACATTCTTCATAATTATAAGACTTATGCGGTTAGAGCCATCCCACCTTTGAAAAACTCTTCAATCCTTAAGAAAGTTTTGATTTATAAGAGGTGTAGGATGTGCCATTCTTAATGTGAGGTCTAGATCCATACATCCTATAACCATAGTCATCTTATTCTTCGAAGTGTTAAAGTTACTACCACTAAGCACTAGAATGCTATCAATGTTGGCAATAACAAAAAAAGCATTAACAATATTAACTGTTTATAGACCAAATACAAAACATAATTAGCACACAAATGCTTGTAACCTTAACCAAGTAATGATTGATTTTATCGATAACATTCCATCTTAAGATAATCGAAGTGGCATTAAATCTAGATTTTAGACAGAGAATTGAATCACAATTTTTTGTTCTTGTTGTAGTAATCAAGTATTAATGATAAAATCCAATCTTGTAAGCATCTAGGGATGTCAATTTTAGCCTGGCCTAGCCTGATTTTGGCTCGAGATGACTGGACCATAGGCCAAAATTATTGGCCCAATCGAAATGACAAAAATGCATGATTTTGCAACTAAAAAAAATAATGATAGGCTGAGCTAGACCACGAACCATTCTTACTTTATTTTTAAAAATTACAAAATGACAGCTTGTGGAAAGGATAGGCCATAGGCCGACCAGCTCCAGCCTATCTGGTCATGTGTCGACCTATGGGTCAACCAACTCAGGGGTTAGGCCAGACCGGACTAAGAGCGACCTAGGCTTGATCTGATCCATTGACATCCGTACACTTATCCTTCCTTTAGGTTGACTTAGCACTCATAACAGACAATTAATAACTATCACACACTCATTACCACATGTGTATTTAAGTCTTATCCAAACAATAATCTTGCTTTGGGCCGACAAGTTGTCTACATAAATAAAATATATGCGTATCACTAGCTTAATAATTCACAATAAAAAAGTTTTATAGTAGAGGTTACTTTGATGACTATACTATTTCAACCAATCAAAGTGAAGAATTAAGTACACTTAAATTTAGAGATATTTAAAATTTATCACTAAATTTATAAGTAGATAAAATATATGCAACACTAAATACAGATGAAATAGTCATAATTAATCCATATAAGAAAACACAATAAACTAAAATTTTGAATTTATTTAAAATATAATATGCCTAAAAAAGTTATTATCATTATTATTGTTATTGTGACATCAAAAATTAATAATAACATGTCATTAAAATAGAATCATTGTCATGGTGCTAAAAATAGTAATAGTAATCAATGAAAAAGATTTAACTAAGTTTGCTAGTCCCACCTTTTCCAAATTCTCCCTCAATACTTTAAGAAGGTAGGTGACTAGTTTTTTGCACTGCGAACAACTCTTAAAGCCTAACCTTCAATTCGTAGCACAATGCAATCAAGAGATGCAACTCATAATGTTGATACAGCAATAGCTATATGGTGGTATGATATAAGTCCTAATCTTACTATTATTAACCTATGATAGATGCAACAGCCTTTTAAGGTCCGAGATACAAAACTCCTTCGATTAAATTAATAGGTAAAATTTTAAGTTGTTCAGTTTTTAAAATTAAAAAATATTTAGCTAAAAGAAGAGTAATTTGGATACTTTTAGGTGTTTAATTAAATGTGATAGTAGGACAAATAGGAGACAAGAGCTTATTATTAATTTTTTGTTTTATTCTAAATGATTGAATGTTTTTGAAATCCATTGATCCATCTAGCCTTATTAGAAATATTGATACTTTATTTGAGATATTTGATGAAATTGTGAATGAAGTGGGGACAAAAAACATTGTTTGTTGGTACCCCTCCCCGGTGAGACATGCGTCCGATGTCCTATGTGACATCTGGATGCGCATCCCACGAGGGAGGAATTCCTCACCACAAAAGAAAACACAAATCAGACTTATTTCATTTACTCCAAACGGAT
>JAOSBN010000005.1:16966400-16984551 GCA_027563595.1 Erythroxylum suave
CTCTTAAGGTTTGAATTGGGTCAAGTAGTCTTCATGAATATTGTAGTAGAAGTTCATAGCTTTCCAAGGGTATATCGTTTGTCTCATTTGGACTTAGGGTTAAAAAGTTATAAGCTTGAGAACACATTCAGTCACTGTTCATTTAGTCATGTTACTGTTACATTGGACATTTTAGGTTTAAGTAGTTGGATTTCGGCAACGGGTTCCAACATAGGGGATATAATTAAAAAGTATTTGTTAACTATTAGTTAGAATGTAGGGAAGAGTTGCTAATTACATTAGACCAGGGTCTCTAATGAGAATGTTTAAGGTTAAAGGATGATGTAAGGCTACAGGAGAGGAAAGCCTAGATGGGGCAATAAGGATAGGAGAGAATGAATTAGGTTCTAGGATGGAAGGAAAAACAAAAGGCAGAAAGTTCACTTTTAAGGAAAGAGGCTCATTGCTCAACATTACTAAAAAAAGGAAAACACTGAGAAAAGAGGAAACAATATGGAAAGATTAAAAAGAATGTTTGGGAGGTAAAAGCTAATGGGAAAGGAGTAGAAGAACAAAAGGAAAAACTAGCTTATAAACATAAGGAAGGAGGAGAAGAAGATAAGAGAAAAAAAGGAAGCCAAGGAAAGCCATAGAAGGGGAACAAAGAAAGCAAGGAGAATAAGGTTCCAAGGTAGGAAGAATAAGGAATCTTGAAGGAAAGATAAATAAGGAAGAAAGGAGGTTAACTATCGAAGGAGAAAGAGATTAGTCATAATAGTTGAGGAATAAATCACAAAGAGATGAAAAGCTAATTTAAAAAGAAGCTAGTCATGCAAAAGAACCTGGAGTTTATCTCTCTAACAATAAGCTTTATTTTTTGTTACTTAACTAAAGAAAAGTTTCATAAGAATAAAACGATTTTGCACAGCAAGAATGTTAAAGTTTAATTTTAGGAGGAGATCATTTTAATTTTTAAAACACTTTTGAATCATTAGAATTACTTTAAAATTTAGCCTAATATCTTCATTTGTAATTTTCCTTATGTTTACTATCTTGTTTTTAATGATTAAAATTCTTATTATTTTATAAAATATATTATTTTATGAGTATAAACTTCTAAAATAAACACAAGGAATGATTTGAGAAAAAGATATAAGTCAATGATTAAAGAAAACAATTATTGAAAAAAAAGTATTATTGTTAAGCAATGTACTTTTATTAGCAATTTTGGCATAAACAAATGAAATTTTATATGTTTGACCTACTTAAATTCATTGTCAAAATTGTAGTATATGTTTGTGCATAGCTTTTTTGAGTGAGATTAATCCACCACCTTAAATGATAAACGAATGAATGAAATAAAAAAATATTAATAAAAAATGGTGAAGTATATGGAGTAAATACTAACTTTTTTTCACAAAAAAGAATTTTTTTAAGGGTTAGTAATTGGAATGATTCAATTGAGATTAAAAATCAAATAATTATAGCTATATTTTCAGAGAAAAAGGTGTCTTGGAAATCAAATCTTTAAAATAATGAATGTGATATTATTAATAAAGAGAATACAAAACTGTTTTTAGATAATTCCCTCTGAATTCAATAAGTTCACTTACAATTCTTAAAAGGATAAAGTTTTTGAAATGTCAAAATCAAGAACCATATTTCCTATTCTTTTGAGGCAAATAATGAATCTAATGGATACTATAAGTCCTAATATTAAGAGAATCATAAGGAATAAAGAAATCTCCAAATTTTATTTTGATAACTGAAATTCTTTATAAGTTTTTTTTTACTTAACAAAACTAATGGCTAACCTTTTAGAGTATGCAAAATTTGAAGTATTCGTTAGATGGAATACATAGTGTTGGCCTCCCTTTGATATTAAAATGTTCTCTTCTACAAGAAACAACTTCCTAGGTTACAACCCCAGTTTAGGAGTTAAGGACAAAATTTTATGGCTCATGCCCAGATCTCGAGCATTACTAATAAGACCGAAATAAAGTTGCTCATAATTAATCCTCCTATAGTTACTTGGTACAAGTTGGTCTTATAGTCATCTATGGATCAATGAACAACATAAAACCAACTTGTATGCATGATGTGTAATATTCTTGATAAAATTTATTCCCTCTCTACCTTTGTTTCTCAACTTGTTTCTTAATGGTTTAGAAACACTTTCTTTTCTTTGTCAAGAAACGTTTTTATAATTCAGAAACATATGAACCTTGTTAATATATGTTTCAATTATCTGTTTAAAGGAGAGAGGGAAATGGTCCTAGACCCATTTAAGCCCAACTCTTGAAGACCTAATAACCATGATCTTGAGCTCTTTCCATTATATTCAAATCCATAAGCGACATGGACCACTAAAATATCTTACAATCTCCCACTTGGCCCATGTTAAGGCTTGATGATTCAATAATAAAACTTTAAGTGTACACAGTACATTGAGTCATGAGTTATGTAATATGATTCCTTCCATGTATCACATAATCAACTCAACTCATACAACCTTAAGTAGGTAATTTTGTAATTTTAATCTCCCAAAAACAATTATTGTAGACAACATAATATGGATAATAAGTAAGTGAGCAAAAAAAAAAGTGACTATAATTGAATTCACAAGTGTCATCACAATTCGACCAAGATAATTACATGTATGTAAACATGTCATAATGCTATGCTAAAAAGGACTTATCTATAATGCCCATCCGTTCAACAAGGCCAACAAATGTTTTGTCCAATAAACCTTTAGTTAATGGATCCGCTATCATTAGATCTGTACCAATATGCTCAATTGATACTTTATGTTTTTACACTTCTTCTTTCGCAGACTAGTACTTTAAATCTATGTGCTTCACACCCTTTGAATACTTTTCACTCTTAAAGAAGAAAACGGTTATAGGATTGTTATAATAAATTCTTAATGGTTTAATAATACTATTAACAAAACCAAGACCTAAGATAAAGTTTCACAACCACAATCCTTGAACCATGGCCTTAAAACATGCCACAAATTCAGCTTCCATAGTGGAAGTAGCAATGAAGAACTGCTTTCTATGTTTCCATGAAATTGCTACTCCAGCTAATAGGATCATATAACTAAATGTAGATTTCCCTGAGTCTACACGACCGGCATAATCTGAGTATGAGTAACCTATCACTTCGAGATGGTTTAGTTTTCTATATATAAGCATATAGTCCTTTGTGCCTGGTAAATATATAAGGACTTTCTTTGTAGCTTTCTAATAGTCCATTCTAGGGTTGCTATGATATCGGCCTAGCATTCCAACGGTAAAACTGAGATCTAACTGAATGTATGTTTGAGCAATCATTAAGCTCTCAACTACTAACGCATAAGGAATAAACCCCAATTCCTTACATTCCAAGTCTTTTGTGGCATTACATTTGACTAAATTTGTCCCCTTTTTGAATCTTTCCAATATTTTCTCAATATAATGTTTCTGAGACAATCTTAACAATCTTTGTGATCTGTCATGGAATAGTTTTATTTTGATCACATAAGATGCCTCACCCATAACTTTCATTTCGAAATTATTAGAGAGAAAATTCTTAACATCATGTAACAAGACTATATTATTCGTAGCAAGAAGGATATCATCAACATATAGGACTAATACAATGAACTTGATCCTTCTGATCTTCATATAGATATACCAGTCAACATTGTTCTCTACAAAATCGTAAAATGCAATGGTATCATTAAACTTAAGATACCCTTTTCAGGAAGCTTGTTTCAGTCCATATATTGACTTCTTTAATTTACACACTAACTTGTCCTTTTCTGTGGTTTTAAAACCTTCTGGTTGATCCATGTACACTTCTTCTTCCAAGTCACCATTTAGAAAGGCAGTCTTTACATCCATTTGGTAAAGCTCTAAATCATAATGAGATATTAGGGCCATAACAATTCTTAAAGAGTCCTTCTTCAAAACTGGGGAGAAGGTCTCTTTATAGTCAATGCCATCCTTTTGAGTATAACCTCTGGCAACAAGTTTGCCTTTATACCTTTCAATTTTGCCTTGTGACTCACGTTTGGTCTTGAAGACCCATTTACAACCCCCCACTTGCTTTGCACCTTCTTACAACTTAACTAATTCCCAGACTTTGTTTTCAACCATTCAACTCTTCTTTTATAACATTGAACCATTTTTCAAAATTGTTAGATTCTATAGCTTGTTTGGATCCTTATCAATGCTCAAGTCACATTCATGTTCAAGTGAGTAAACTTCATAGTCACTTGGAATACCTGGTCTTCTCTGCCTTATAGACCTTTGTAATGCTAATTCTTGTGGCATCACTTGATCATTTGTAACTTAAACATCATTAGCTAGTTCATCATTAATATGTTCAATTTGTGGAATTAGAACATTAATTTGTTTTTTTGGTATGTTGCGTATCCTTGATGCAACAAAAGGAATAACAATCAGTGGGATCACGTTTGATGTAGTAGTTTCTACTTGACTTAAAGTCCTTTCTATGTAATTCTCATGAATATCCACTTTCTGTGGTTCTCCACTCCCACTGATTTGACCATTTTCAATGAACCAAGCATTACCAAAATTAACTATTCTTATACTATAGTTCGGACATTAAAATCTATACCTCTTTGACTTTTCAAGATAGACGATGACAAAACCACTAACAGTTTTTACATCAAGCTTCTTTTCATGTGGATTATACAGTCTTACTTCTGCCAGAAAACCCCAAAGGTGAAGGTATTGTAAACTAAGTTTCCTTCCTGTCTACAATTCATAAGGTGTCTTAGGACCTGCTTTACTAGGAATCTTATTAAATAGATACGAAACAGTCTTTAATGCATGCATCTATAATGACGATGGTATATAACTATAACTTAACATACTCCTAACCATATCTATAAGAGTACGATTCTGCTTTTCGGCAATACCATTTTGTTGCGGTTTACTAGGCATTGTGTATTGCACATATATGCCTCGACTTGCAAGAAATTTTAAAAATGGACCTGAACATTGTCTACTTTTACCAAATTTTCCATAATATTCACTACCTCTATTAGAGCTTACTATCTTAACTTTTCTATCAAACTGACATTCTACCTTATTAACGAACACGTCTAGGATGCCTATAAATTGAGATATTTCATACAGCAGATAAATATAACCATACGTGGGAAGTCATCAATAAAGGTAATGAAATATTTTTCACAGCCCCAAGAGGTAATGTCTAAAGGGTCACAGATGTTAGTGTGTATTAATTCTATTAATTCATTACTTCTTGTGACTGAATGCTTTGATATATGTTTGGTTTGCTTGCCTTTAATGCAATCCACACAAATATCCTAGTCAAGAAAGTCCAATGGAGGTAAGGTTTCATTTTTCACTAACCTCTGTACCCTTTTCTTAGATATATGACCTAATCTTTTATGGCACAAAAAAGCATAACATTTATTTTGTGCACTACTATTACTTCCTATAATATGGTCAACATGAAATAGAGATGCAGCAAAATCAACATCAAGATTTAAATGATATAAACAATCAATTAAAGTACCAGAACCATAATAGTACTTATGTTTATACATTGAAAAAAATAAAGTTTCCTATCTTAAATAGAAAGGACGTCATCCATCTTTGCTACAGAAACTAAATTCCTAGAAAATTTAGGAACATAAAGACACTTTTCTAGATTCAGGTAACACCCAGTGTCCAAGATCAATCGGTAATTCTTAATGCCCTCTATCCGTGCCTTCATTTTGTTCCCCATATATAAGAACTTTTCAATTCTGTTTATAGTTTGGATTGAAAGGAATCCTTGTTTAACATATGACATATGTGTAGTTACACCAGAATCTAACCACCAGATATTATTAGGCATTTCAATAAGATTTGATTCAAAACATACTAATACATAGTATATACCTTTCTTTTTGAACCAAGAATTTTTTTAAGGCAATCATTCTTGATAAAATGTGAGACGAACAGAGTGCTCCTTAATTTTCTCCAATCTCCCTTCCTCCTGAACCAACATGGCCTTAATTTATTGAAGGTTGCATTTTTCTTGAATGGTGTTGTAATTCACTAGGAGCTGGCCAAACTCTAGAAGAAGTGAGTTGATAATGAACTGTATCAGAAAGGACTCACTCATATCCATACCTATAAATTTAAACTTTGCAGCTAGGTTTGGCATATGAGTTACATGATCATGAATAGGTTATGACTAGTCAAACTTCTTGGTCGTTAGCTCACTCACTAAAGTCCCTACTATAGACTTGTCAGCTATATTAGATTAGGAGTATTCCTTAAGCTTTAACATATACTCCTTTGCATTATCAATCTTACGCATTAGTGGCTTCACATTGTCTATGATTATCATTCGCATCAAATTCAAACTTAGCCTGTTAGACCATTTCTAATCCTCATAATAAGGCTTGTCAGCTTCATTATTGGTCTCAGCTATGGTTGTGGGCCTTGCGTCTAAAGCTATTGCCAAATCAAAATTCATTATACCAAGTTGGAACTAGACTTGCTCGGATTAACCCGCATAATTTAGACCATTAAACTTGATCAAGCCATTTCCTAAAGCGAAAAAATTAGTAGATGTTGCAGATACAACATATAGCCCACACATTAATGCTTTGAGTAGCCCTAAATGGATTCAAACTAATAATAAACTTTGATTATGCATTTAAATTCTCCTTTAGGTGAAATTTGTAACTTATCATGATGCAAATATAGTTCATTATAATAGATAATCAATCATATTCCAGTCAACATAAATGTTATCTTTGGATATACAATCATAGTAACCAAATATGTTGATAAAGTCTCTTTAATATCATTAATCATAACCAATGGTCCATGTTCGGGTGACCTCCTAACGTTATAATTAATAATCTCAAATTAGTTCAACCTTTATGTCATTTTAATAGCATCATATTAATATGAACAATTGAAACATTCACAATTAAATGTTTAATAATTTCAAGCTATGCCACTGTGACTAACAAGTTTTCCATGCAATAAATATTTAATTAGACAATTACCGTACATAACAAAATTTAATTTAATTAGTTTGGTTACTTTGACGACTAACAAACTATTTGAAATGACCTTGAATTAAATAATCCATTATATCCTATGCCAAAATTGCTTTAGTTAGGTTAAAGTTCATAATTAAATTACTTAATAATTAAGATTGCATACTATAACCCAAATTTAAAATCCATAAGGTTAGACCAAAATCATTTAATAACCCAATATTATCCTTTAATGGCCCAAAAGTCTGAAAAAACCAGCCCAAAAGCAAGTTATGGACCAAAAAGTCTTTCTTTGCACGCGCCAGTAGCTATTCAATCAGTGTGTTGTGGCATGCATGTGCATCTCGTCAGGTAAGGTGCGTGATCCTTACACCAACTTTGGTTTTGTGGTTCATTGGTTTTTTAAATTTCTTTTAATTTCTTTCTTTCATGGGTTTGTTTCAAACCACAAGCCATCCCAATCCCTTAATCAATGGGCATCCTTTCCAACATTATAAAGTGTCCAGAAACATGTCTTTAAATTTGATTCAAGAAAAAAATTATGATAATAAGCAACGTTTTCGTTTCAAGAACCAAACATTTTCGTTTCTGTTGAGCAACCACAAATACATCTTTGAAGAAGCAGAACGCAACAAACAACCATAGCAACAGAAACCGAAAACTAAAATGGTCATCAAGAAATCTTGTTTTAGTTTTTTGTTTCTTGTCAACCACCGTAAACACAGTAGATGATTGCAAATAGCCTAAGTTGAAACATCCAACAGACAGTTGCTTCATGTCTAACAACACAAAATTAACACCGAAAAACAAGTTTGTAAACGTATGGGAATATAAGAACAAAACCAGTAGGCTGCGCTTTCTTCCATTACAATATAGAAAAATAAAATTCCATACACGAAAAACAAACAATGCAATACCGTGACTCTGATACCATTTGTAGTCATTTATGGATTGATGAACAACATAAAACAAACTTCAATACATGATGTGTAATGTTCTTGATAAACTTTATTCCCTCTCTGCCTTCTTTCTCAACTTGTTTCTCAATGGTTCAGAAACGCTTTCCTTTCTTTGTCCATAAACGTTGTTATATTTCACAAACATATGAACCTTGCTAATATATGTTTCGATTGTCTATTTAAAGGAAAGAGGGAAAGAGTCGTGGACCATTTGGGCCTAACTCTTTAAGACCCGATAACCATGATCTTCAGTTCTTTTCATTAGAGTCAAATCTATAAGTAACATGGGCCACTAAAATATCTTACAGATCTAGATTGTTACCAATCATCACAAAGTATCTTTCATATTGTAGTTGGCAATCAAATAGAGACCTATAACTAAAGACATAACCAAATATGATCCCTCAGTTAATCCTACTTTTGTCCTTTAGAACTCAAAGTTAGATACTCATAAACATTTGTTCTTTCATTGTAATTAGACTTCCCATGTATGGCAAAAACTCCAAGCACTTTACAACTTACAATGCAATCGGATTAAATAGACAATCGCAACAAAATGATCTTAGAAGAATCATCATCGCAATAAAAGGGACAATATCCTTGGCGGCGAAAATTATTGGTAAAATTTATGGAGGAACTATTTCTTGACCTTTTACAAAACATAATAGTTTTCTATAGAAATTTTTGAAAAATAAAGTGTAGTGGAATTGATAAAATTAAATTTTACTTTTTAATTGTTGGTATCAGTAAAAAAAAATATGTAGATTGAATACTGCCGGTAGCAATAACAACTTGTTGTCATTATGTTAATAAAAAATGGCTTAACAGAATCTTAGCAAATTTCTCCATAACATAAATGACACAAAAAAAATTCAAGGACTTGAAAAAAATAATAATAATAATTTGAATAGAAACTTAACACATGTTATTAACACATATTATTATATTAATAATATTTTAATATGAACAATAATTGTAAACTATAAGAGAATAATTGTAATAATATTTTCATATCACAAATAATTTTAAATTATAAGAGAAAAATATTATATGGGAGGTTTACTCTATTTTTATCATCAACGATATGATGCTACAAAAAGTTGTTATCTCTAGGTACCCGTCAGCGTAATTTGAAAGCAAAAGCATCGACGACTAGCTTTGGCATCTCTCCTTGATCCTCACGACAATCACGTACCGATCATGAATAAATTACTTATGGCTGCAGATTGATTTTGTTTTAAATTAAAAAAGAATATATCTAGAAAAGAAGAGGCTATTCTAAACAGTTATATATTTTCTGGGAGGAAACCTGGTAGAGGGTTCAAGAAAAAAAGAATCAGATTTGATTTATCCTAAGAAAAAAAGAAAGAAACATTTATTAATTTAATTAGATTAAGAAGAATGAAGGTTGTATTCTACATAGCTAATCTTTAAAGTCTTGTATGTTTTCGTCAAGTTAACGACTGACGTTTTCTTTGTTGGAATGTTAAATATCAAAAGGAATCTTACGTTACAAAGAGATAGAATTAATGAAGGATGTATAACTGCAAACGACCCATAAATTTAATGCTTTAAAGAGATAGAACTGGTGAAAGACATATAAAAGGAAACGATCTATAAATATAATGCTTTAAGATTTTGGGTTAAAGTTTAGTATCAAAGTTTATAAATATGTTCCTTCACTAGACTAATAATGTAGATGTCCCACGAAATTAGGCTTCTTAGATCCAATAATTAGTATCAGAGCTAATGATTTAGCAAGGAACGAGTATGGTGGCGATAGTTGAATCCCATGGTTGCCTCCCCGTAAAGAAAAGCAAGAAGACTTTTGGTGGGCCTAGACCAATAGAGTAGAAAGGTTCTCAATGACACCATATACTCGAGCTACAAAAAAAGGCTTTCACTCAAGGGAAAGTCTAAGCCCAAGATGTAAGTTCACATTTAAGGGAAAGATTATTGAGATGCTAAACATAAATAGGAATCTCATGATAGAAAGAGATAGAACTAATGAAAGATATATAAGTAAAAAGAATTTATAAATTTAATGGCTTAAAGTTTTAGGTTAGAGATATAAGTATGCTTCCTCGCTGAAACGTAGTGATATTAAAAGTTGATTCTGCTTCATAGTTTGACGATAAAGTAAGAGAGAGCCCAATTTCGAAAGTTAAAGCAATTGAACAATATTATTCCGTCTCTGGAAACCGAATAAAGAGAACACAACGAGATATCTCTTGTCTTTACACTATGGGAACGCATGCCGAGGCAAAGAATAATCCTACCACAAGAAACAAAGATTTTGCTCTCTAGTATGCCTCGCATTATATTTATCCCTTGTGAAGCTATGCATAACGTTCTTAGTTGCCACTGACATCACAATACAGTCAGCTTGCTGGAAAAAGAATTGTAGATCTTGGACCAGCAGAGCAGCAGAAAGGTAATCAAATGTTCACAGCTAACTTCAATTATGTGTTACCTTGGAAGAGTGAGTTAATGTTTTTAAAAGTGGCATTGGGGCTATAAACTAATCTCTTGAGTCCTATTTTCTAATATGGAACGTGGCATATACGGACCTGACGCCATTTGCATCACTTCTTGCATTTGTAAACAGATTGTTAAGCCTACAAGAAGTCATTATGCAGTTGCCCATGATGCTTATGTTAGATAGTTATCAATCCAACCTGTTCTTAAGGCAGGATGATCACTTTTTGCATCTGTCAAATGATGGATGATCTTTTGTGATGTTCCATTTAATTTAGGTTCCACGAATTAGCTTTTTCCAACCTGCTTGTATGCTTTCCGATTTGATTATTTTGCATGATAAGCGAGAAATATAACAGATGGTGATGAATTCTAGGTTCTCTTGCTACAAATGTGGCAATCAGTTACCCAATGGAACAAGAACTAACAGAGGCTTTGGAAGGAATGCATAATCATACAAAGGGTAGACACGTAGCAGCGTTAAGATTTGTCAGTAAGATGTGGGGGCGTAGGGTCGGCGTTGGTAGTGGGAAATCAGCCCCATCCGATGACAAAATATCTTCCAGCGGGGCCTCCGTTGACTCTTTTTCAACAGTAAGACCAAATAAACGCGCGCTGTTAATTGGAGTAAGCTACAAGAGCTTCAAGTATGAGCTTAAGGGAACAGTCAATGATGTGAAGAACATGAAAACATTGTTGTTGAATCATTTTGGTTATAACCGAAGAGATATTGTGATCCTTACAGGTATTTTTTGCCTCAAACTTAAGATCCCTTTGTAGTTTTATCAAATTAGAATGATTAGTTTGGTATAAAATCAGAACATCTATCAAATCTAGGAATAATATCGATCGAAAGCTAGGAGAAATTTTAGATGTTCGAAAAGCTTGTGTGCTGCATTGACTTTTCTCACTAAGATGCTGCAGCTTTTACTGCAAGAAAATTGAGAAGATATTGGTTGGTGATGATTTCATATACGATTGCTTCTATTTAAAAAAGAAAGAAAAATCAAATGTTATGCAGAAGTCAAGCAAGGAATAGAGTTAGCTCCAACAAAGAAGAACATCCAGAAGTACATGAATTGGCTATTAGAAGATTGCAAGGATGGTGATTACTTAGTTTTCTTCTTCTCTGGACATGGCTTAAGGCAACCTAACTTCACAGGGGATGAACTTGATGGATTCGATGAAACTATTTGTCCTGTTGACTTTGTGAATGAAGGCATGATCACAGACAATGAGATCTACTCAACGATCGTTGAGCCACTCCCTGAAGGTGTCACCCTTCACGCGATTATTGATGCTTGCCATAGTGGGACAGTCCTTGATCTGTCATATGTTTACAACAGAATTGAGTAAGATTTCGGTGTTGTCTTAACTATTTGTAGTTAAATGCCTAACGAACTTGTATGACTCAAGGATTGCGTTTATCCTTTATATAAAAACGATGTCGATATGCGAATAATGTTTGTTTTCCCTTGGTTATGAATAGCTCTCAAAACACCCTTCTCTTTGAGTGGCTAACATGAGAAGTAATGGTTATAGCTGTTGGAACAGGAAAAGATGGGAAAAATCCCATTCAAAGGGACATACAAGTGGTGGATTGGCCATTTCGCTTGCTGCTTGCAAAGATGAGGAAGTGGCTGCAGATACTTCAGTAAGAGAATGACGACTTCATGTTCCTTAAGTTACATCTTAATTGAATCTTTTGCTAAAATAATACGCAGGCATTTTCCGGGAAACAAAAGAATGGAGCTCTGACATACATTCTCGTAGACACGGTTAAGAATTACCCTGAAATCAAATATGGCGAGCTACTTGACTGTATCCACAAGTTCCTGGAGAACATGAATCAAAAGGGGTGTCTAGCTAGAAGGATGTTAAGGAGAGCAGTTGGTGGTATGCTGCTGCAGGTCAGCTTCTGCTATTAAATAATCAATAAAGAATTTCTGAACTACTACTTATATCCTATTTAAGTAACTTTAAACAAAATTATGTAATCTTTAATATTTTCAAAAATAACTTCTTATATTCGTTAATTTTCCTGAAAACTCTCTTATAAAACTTTTTGCGCTTTTCAACAGAACATTTTCTGAATTAGTTCTTACTAAATGAATGCAGAAGCCTCAACTTTCGGCTTCCAGACCATTCAACATTAAACAGCATTTTGTATTGTAAATTTGCGTTGCTGCTGGAAGACCTTTTGCTATAGAGGAGAAGAAGCTGAAAGAAACTATGCATACTATGTGTTGTGTATACCTGTCAATAACTTCCAATAGCTTAAGTGAAACAACCACTTCGAGATGCCTATAACTTGTTCCTTCCTCCCAGCGTAAGTCTCAGAAGAAATAAATAATATTATCTATTAGTGACAATGTCCCCTCCATCTCCCTGATAAATCACAAAGAATCTGTATTCTGTGGTCCTGTCCAGCCACTCAGTTTATGATTTAAAATTTGATACAGCATAACAATTGAAACCGGTCCATGTACAACTACGCTTTTTTAGATTGTCGTTCCCCTTGATGATAGTCGGGACAACCATCAAAGACTTTGCCTGAACAAGGAATGCAACTTTAATTCATCATCTTGGACTTCACATCGACAGGACTCTTGGAGCAGACCAGCGTCAAATGTCAAGATAGGAATTCTTTTCGAAAGCATACATCACAACTAATAGGTTGGGAATGGAAGGATGAAACTTAGCTGGTGCGTACCAATTTGGATTATGAAAAGGTAGTCCATAATGGATACAAATTTTGGTGAGCAGCATTCTATAAGGTAGACAACTAATGATATTCTTGTGATTCTCCTTATCCAACATAAATCTCAAGCTCATTGCTAGAAGATTCTTTCTGTTCCCTTTTAGCAAGTTGTGCACTACATAAGTATCCAACAAACCCCACCTTCAATAGAGCTACTCTTGGGAACAATTATGGTAACTGATAATGATGCGAGGTATAGAAGCGGTAAATCTAATTTTCTGCGTCAGTGTCTCACATCTTGAGTGTTTTTCAGCATGAAGGCTTATAAAATTAACAACTTCTACCAAATCTATATCATTGACGTCCTACTTATGACAATGAAAATTAGTTCTCCCTTTCGGAGTTACGTCTAACATATTTCCTAAAATTTCTTCGAAAATTAAAACTTCATAGTCATACACCTAAGAGACAATGACTAACATCCCATCAATGTCCTCTTTTCTCATGTATATATAGAATGTCTTGACCAGCTCATCACATACGATGTAATCTAATTTTAGAAAATTTTCCTAACCAATGGAAACAAAGTAAGGAAAGCTAGGTATGTTTATGTCATCAAATATCATAGGAGGCAAAATCTGCCCAGCAACCACCTTTCTTTTCTTGTACTGAAATTTATAGTAGACTTTAGCTTCCTTTGATTGAAACATTTTTGGTGGTGTTGATGTCTTTCTTTTTTATGCAGCTATCTTTATCTTCTTTGCCCTTTTTTCTTTAGGAATCATCTATTCATGAACAACCTTTTTATCAGTGGGATCCTTAATAGCGTCTTCAGTCACGAGCACTTTGCCTTTCTTCATTTCTTCTCTTTCTCTTTTTCTAGATTCTTCTTCCTCTTTCGTTTCAACAATAGGTGGTTTCTTTTATTGATAAATTTCCTTTACTTGTTTTGCAAGACTTCCTCTGGTTTGTGGACATCTTATTACTTAAGCCGGTTCTTCATCTGAATTAGTATCATTGATGATGCACTGTACTCTAGACATTTTCATATCTTTAAAACTAGGTCAAGAAGTAGTAGATCCAAGCATAGAAGAGATAGATACAGGCTAAGTAGGAGCGAAACCAAAAGCATGAGGCTAGTAGTGGAAGTTGAGGTTTTCTTCTATCCTTTTGATTTTGTTCTAGCTATTGTGGGAACGATGTTGGCCCCCGAATTTTTCTGGATGAATAAGCATGATTTACTTGAATTATGAGGTTTTGATGGGTTAATTTTGGAGTTAATTGTTATGTCAATATTAGGAGGATTTTATTATATGGTTTAGAGGAATTAAAGTTGTAAGAATGCATACTTGGTAATCACTTAAGCATATAAGGTTATAAGGCTTAAAGGAAGGATGAAGTGGACATTTCACATCTATAAAGAGTATAAATGGGAAGAATAAAGATTAGTCTTACTCTTAAGAAGAGAAGAAACGAAAATGACATGGAAGAGAGGAGAGGAAGAAGAAGAAGAAGAGAAAGCAACTTGTTCTAGGGATTCTAAGCTAGGGTTCATGGTGATTGAAGAAGCTTTGGATAGACATGTAAGTATAATCATCTTCTTTTTGATTTGATTAATGAAGCATGTTTAATGATAGTTAGAAGTGAAATGAAGTTGAATGTCTGTAGGAAGTTGTTGATGAAAATGTTTTAACCTTTTAGGGTTAATGATCAAAGATGGATTTTGATGTATTTGTGAATGATTTTGTGTTGAAATGAGCTTGGAAATGAAGTAGAAGAGGAGGTTTAGGGTTAAGATGGGTTATATTTGAAAGATGGGGAGTATATAGATGAAGAATGTCGAAAAATATCTTCGGAATGAGTTTCTAGAAAAGTTCGCCACGACGAACTTTTGACTTCGCCGCGGCGAAATCCATTTTTCTGCATAGACATGTTTTGGTATTTTGAGCATAACATTTTTTGTAGTTATCCAATTGGAATGATTTTTATTTGGAGTAAACTAGAGACATAGGGCTACATGTTTTATGAAGGAATGAAGTTTAAATTAAGTTTCCAAAGATCTCAATGTTTGAAGGGAAGTTGAACATAGAATGCTGTGTTAGTATTGGAACAAACCAAAAATGATTAGGGCACAACGTTTAGAGTACTAAACCGAATTGAATGATTTTGGTGTCATTAGAAACTTAAGATGAGGAACAATTTTCTAGCAAGAAGTGTTATCAAATTTGTTCAGTTACTTGATAAGAATGATCACGAAAAATTGACCCAAAGTTTGGGACTTTTAGAAGAGTTTGAGTGATTAGAATTTATCTTAGTGAATATGATATATGTGGGTCCTCAAATTGTATTCCTATTGAATGGGAATGTTTGTCATTGATAAAGGGACTCAAGGGAGGAAAGAGGAATAAGAGCAAAAACATCCCGAAGCAAGTTTATAAGCAAGGAATTCAAGGTGGGTTTCATGTTTATAATTGAGTAATGAGCCATTAATGTTTCCTCCCAAATCAAGAAAATAAAATGATTTCAATTACTTCATAGATATTGCATTTATTTGCTCTTGGTTGGATTGTGAAATTTTTATATGTTTGCTACATGAATTGTGTGATGATTTGTGAAAAGATTTTAAAAATGTTTCTTTTTGAAAAGATGCAAGTTTATGAAATCATGTTTTCGGAATACTTCATGTCTATGAAAAGCAAGTTTTTAAGAATTGTCATTTTGGGCAACAAGTTTCCAAGATTATGAAATACTTATTATGTGGGTTTGGATTGGTCCATGATGTTGTCAAGTGCACTTTGACTAAAGGCTTCTCCCGCCTGCCCGCTTGTGGCATGGAGCTCCTTTATGGACTCCTTCAAGTTTACGACTACACAAATCCACTAAGTGGGATTATGCTAGTTTGTTCTATTCACGACTTCACAGGACCATTATATGGAAATGTGTTAGTTCGTTCTGTTTATGGACCTTCCAGACCATTTTGATGTGCATATGTGCTCATGATACATTTATAAATTTGATGTATACAAGAATTATAATTGCTCATAAATTGTTTGATAAAGTGAGAATTTTGAGAAATAAGTATTTGATGATTTTTCATGCAAAATTACTATAGTTTCTAAAATGTATAATGCAATGGTTTTTACTTGTTTCTCGATTATAAATCTGTTACCCACGAGCTTTAAGCTCACCCCCTACCAATTCTGTCCCATCTTCACGTGAGAAGCAAGAGATAGAGTAAGTCAAGAGTTATGGCATCACTCTGAACTTGAATACTTTTGAATTTTGAGTTAGGTTTTGGGAATTTAAGGGTTTAGTTCCATCTCAAATGTCTTTTGTATTTTGGTTTTAGTTATATTCTTATCCATTTTTTTTTTGGGTTGAAATGATGAATGTGATTGAAATGATGAAGTCCCAGCTTGGGTTTGAATTCTGTTGCAAGGGGTTTTTACCGCGGCAAAGTCGAGAGTTTGCCACGGCGTAATTCACATGGCTACTTTGCCGCGACGAAGAATATACTTTTCACCGCGGTGAAGTTGACCCGCATAATTTCGCCGCGGCGAAGATTTATTATGCCGTGACGAAGCCTACTTTTTCTTTTGAATGATTTATCTTTCAAATTTCCAAATTCTAACCCCTCCTCCATGCTCAAGCTTTATGATCCCAAGTCTGATGTTGGGCTCTGAAAATGAGGTCCAACAAATGATGGGCAAGGTTTAGAAAATTTGAGATGAAAACAGAGAGTTAAAGTGCAAAGAGTAAAGAGTGGCACTTCGAAGAATAATGAGGATGAGTAGATGAATGAAGCTTGCTTAAGGAGTGCTAAATGATTTTTGAGCGTTGATTTTGTGTGAAGAAGGATAGTTGTACATGCTAAAAGAGGAAGTGGATCATCTGCGTTTCTTCTGTCAGTCCCATACAACCACTTATCATAATTGTGCGCGCGTTTCTTTAAACACTGAAGTGACTCCATGAATGACTTCCTTTTCAAGACACGTGTAATCTTCTTTACTAAAATTAAGAGGAGTCTTCTAAAACAAAGGGGCTTTCTAAACTAGAAGGAGCCTACTAAACTAAAAGAAGGTCTCAAACCTGAGAGGACCCTTCTAAAGTAGAAGAATCCTGCTAATGTCTACAGAGAAAAGTAGCATAGAAAATTCACATAGATATAATATCAGATAGTTTACACATATCAAACTCATTTCTCAATAGGCAAAAACTATGTTAAGAGAGTGACTTAGTGAAGATATCAGCTAATTGATTTTCAATATTAACATGCAAAAGATTAACGGTACCTTTTAAAGCATGATCTTTAAGAAAATGATGTTTGATTTCCATGTGCTTAGTCCTAGAATGATGTACAATATTTTTTGAAAGATTTATTACATTAGTATTACTATATAATATAGGAATATGATGAAAGTTCAAAGAAAAATCATGGATTTGATGCTTCATCAATAAGATTTTAGCACAACAATGTCGACGTTATATAAATATAGTGCCATGGAAAGAAAATTTATTTACATGTACCTTAATCTTCTTTAGTAACGGTTTTGTAATGGAGATATTTATTATTAATAAAATAAAAGAGTATGACTTTAATGAGCATTATATATCTAGTCATAAAATACTAAGATTCTTTTGTAAGTAATATACATATACATAGAGATGTATAGGAAACATGTACATTGTTAGAATTTAAATTAATGGATTCACAGTTGAATAATCAAGTTGGTTGCTGGATTATGGTTTAGACTGTAGTGTTGCAATTTATCTCTGTGTACATAAAGGAGTTTACTTCAAGGGAATGATGAGTTTCATATCATGATAGTAGTTGACTATTGATAATGGCATTAATAAATGAATTTGGAATCAAGTATGTTTTCAAGAATAAAGTGGGTTGTTACTTTTATCTTAAAACATACAACTTAAGCATTCGCTTATTATGAACCACAATCTTAATGAGTGGTGAACTCGTATGTGTTTCATTATAATTCT
>JAOSBN010000005.1:16984651-16999197 GCA_027563595.1 Erythroxylum suave
GGATAATAAATTGCATCTAGATAAGATGGTATTTAAAACTTAAAGCCCAAAAAGATTGAGTGGGAAAGGATGCTCATATAAGAGTCCACGGTCTCCAAATGATGGCCCATTTGCATGTGGTGAAGTGTTACTTCTTATTAGAGGGCATGAATCCTAGATCTTGTATGGTTTGGGTCTCCTTAAGGATAAGTCCACTTATTGGTAGAAAATGCGACCTCCTATTGAGGTATGGTTTGCAAGTATCTTTAGTAAACGAATCAAATGGTTAAGCACTCAACATTTTTTTATCAGTAAACTGCCCACGGTAGCTCTGTTGGTAAAACTATGGACAAAATTATGACACTTCTCAAAAAGTTGGGCATGAGATGCTTGGCAGTTTTTTTAGTGGGAGGGTCTCAGTTTTTCATTTTATGGATAAGATGGCCTACCGTTACTTAGTCTGTTATAGATAAGAAAAATATCCGTCGTATAACATTTTAATTTTTTAAGTTTTGTTAAAACTATCATCATGCATACATGCATCATGATTTTATCCAAAGTTTTAATATTGTTGATTGGTATGCTTATGTTTTAATAATTTATATTTTTAGACATTATCAACCACAAAATGAATCTACTCACCCTGCTCTTAACAAATAACAAATTTGAAAACGGAATCAATTTTAATGAATGGAGAAGTAACCTTGACATTTTTCTTTATTATGAACGTATTTCATAGGTGTTAACTGACAATGAGCCTACACCTCTGGGTGAAGATTCAACTCCTAAGATAGTCCAACAACATGAGTGTTGGCAGAATGCTGACAAGACTACTAAGTGTTATATTCTAGCTTTTGTCGATGACATGTTGCAAAAGCAAATTGCTTGTATGAAAAGTGCTAGTTCAATGGTCCATAACCTACATGAGATGTTTGGTGTGAACACTAGGTCTGCAAGAGTGAAAGCCATCCAAACCTTTCATAATCTCAGACAAAAACCTGGTGAATCAGTACAGGATTACATGATGAAGGTAATCTTTGTGGTCACTAAGGCTGAGATGCTTAGGGTGGATATGGATGCAGATGCACAAATGATTATGATCATCAATAGCTTAAACTCTTCTTTTTAGCAGTTTAAGTTGGACTATGAGCTCAACCGTAAGGATTACACCTTAAGTGAGTTAATGAATACCTTCCAAAGCATGGAGGAGATATTGAATATCAAGGCTCATAGGCCCAAAGCTAATGTAGCATCTTCTTCAAAGCCTAAGGGTAAGGGCAAGCAGAAGAACAAGGGTCCAATGGAAAAGAAGGCCCAAATAGGGGTCAAGACCAAACCCATGAAAAAGCAGGCCAAAGAGAACATCAGAGGAAAGTATTTCCACTGTGATGAGATGGGCTACTGGAAAAGAAACTATCCAGTCTACCTTGAATCCCTTAAAAGCAAACAAGGTATGAGTTTCCTAAGTTTGTTGGGAACTAAAAATGTGGCAGATTTATCTATTTCTTGGATATTAGATTCAGGAGCCACTAACCATATTTGCAATTTATTGCAGGGGTTCCAGAAAAGGAGAAAACTACCTAAAAGCCAGTTTCAAGTCAAGATAGTAAATGGTTCCTATGTTTCAGCAGGATCAGTGGGAGTACTTATCTTGGACTTTCTTAGTGGATATAGGTTATATTTAGAAGATGTTTATTACATGCCAATGATTGTGAGGAACATGATTTTTGTTTTTTGTCTAATAAAATCTGGTTATTTCTTATATTTTGGAAAAGTTGTTTCAATATATGAGAATAAGGAATTTATTTGTGATGTAATAATTAAATAGGGATTGTTCTTTATAGAACCTATGTTAGGCTCACTAAACACTAGAGAATTGATAAAATCAAGACAATGCAATGACTATAGCATTAATTCAAAATATCTGTAGCACTTAAGAATGGGTCATATCAATCAGAAAAGACTTGACATGTTAGTAAAGGATGGTATCATTATGGGCTTGGATAGTGATCCATTACCTACCTGTGAATCTTGTATTGACGGAAAAATGACCAAAGCCTCATTTCATTATAAAGGAAACAGATCTCAATCCACATTGGACTTGGTATATATTGATATATGTCGGCCTATGAACGTACAAGCTAGAGGAGTTTATGAATATTTCATAACTTTTATAGATGATCACTCAAGACATTGTTATTGGTATTTGATGTATAAAAAGAGTGAATCCTTTGAAAAGTTCAAAGAATTTAAAGCTGAAGCTGAGAAGCAATTAGGCAAGACATTAAAACAACTTCGACCGAATCGAGGTGGAGAGTATTTATCTGAAGAGTTCTAGCAATATTTAATTGACAATGGAATTGTTTCCAATTTGTTAGCTCCTCAAACACCTCAGCAAAATGGTGTAGCTGAGAGGAGAAATAGGACTCTATTGGAAATAGTAAGATCAATGATGTCTTATGCTAGCCTTCCATAATCGTTCTGGGGATATGCCAAACAAACAACAATATATCTTCTTAACTTTTCTCCATCCAAATCAGTGCCTAAAACACCTAGGGAGTTATGGATTGGCCGAGTACCTTCATTAAGGTACTTAGGGACTTAGGGCTACCCAGCCCATGTTCTAAAGTCTGAATCCACAAATATGGAACTAAAGTCAAAAGTATGTTTGTTTGTACGATATCCTATAGGAACTCAAGGTTACTATTTTTACAGTCCTCAGGATAGGATTGTATTTGTGTCGAAAAATGTGACCTTCTTAGAGGAAGAGTTTATGAGAAATCACAAAGGAAGAAATAAAGTAGTAATAAAGGAGTTAGCTATTTCATCCAAACCAAGAGTTGATATGGATATTATAGAACAAGATGTTAAAATGGATTCAAAAGTTGTATCAGAAATGAAACCTGAATATTAAGTTATGCCTAGACATAGTGATAGGGTTGTGAGACAGCCAGGTAGGTATCTAGGTTTAGGAGAAGGCTTAATTGCCATCTCAGACCAAGAAAAGCAGATCCCATTACGTATACTCAGGTTATTAATGATGTTGATGTAGAAAAATGGCTCAAGGCGATGGAATTGTAAATAGAATCCATATACACTAACGAAGTCTAGGTCTTTGTAGATCTACCACCTAGTATAAAAGCCATAGGGTGTAAATGGATCTACAAAAGGAGAAGAGAATCGGATGTAAAGGTAGAGACCTTTAAAGTTAGATTGGTAGCTAAAGGCTATACTCCAAAAGAGGGTATAGATTATGAGGAGACTTTTTCTCCAGTTGCCATGCTTAAGTCCATCAAGATTCTTTTGGCCATAGTAGCCTATTTTGATTATGAAATAAGGCAAATGGATGTCAAGACCGCATTTCTTAATGGGGATCTTGAGGAGACCATTTATATGGCCCAACCAGAAGGTTTCATTAAGCCAGGAAATGAACATAAGGTATGCAAGTTGCAAAGGTCCATTTATGGACTTAAGCAAGCATCTAAGTCTTGGAACATTAGGTTTGATAAGTATATCAAAACCTATGAGTTCATACAAAACCTAGATGGGACTTGTGTTTATAAAAGAATACAAGAAGGTAAGGTTACTTTCCTAATCCTGTATGATTATGACATTCTGCTCATTGGGAATGATTTGGGAATGTTATTTATGGTTAAGGGATGGCCAAATGAACAGTTTTCAATTAAGGATTTGGGAATATCCTACATTAACCTACATTGAGAATATCCTCAATAAGTTTGCCATGCAAGATTCCAAGAGGGGTTTCACACCTACTAGACATGAAATCAAACTTTCAAAGGAACAAGCACCTAAAACCCAACAAGAGGTTGAATGCATGCATAACATTCCATATGCTTCGGCAGTTGGGAGTTTGATGTATGCAATGCTTTGCACTAGACTAGATATGTGTTACACAGTGGGACTGGTTAGCAGATTTCAGTCCAATCGAGGAATGGAACATTGGATTGCGGTTAAGTGTATGCTTAAATATCTTCCTAGGATGAAGAACTTAATGCTTGTTTACTCTGAAAGTAATCTTATTCCGACAGGATATACAGATTTTGATTTCCAATCAAATGTAGATTCAAGGAAATCAACTTCTGGTTCTATATTTACTTTAGGAGGTGGAGCCATAGTCTTGAGGAGTGTCAAGCAAACTTGTATTGCTGATTCAACTATGGACGCTGAGTATATTGCTACTTATGAAGTAGCAAAGAAAGTAGTTTGACTCTGGAAGTTCCTAAATGATTTGGAGGTAGTTCCAAAGGCAGAAAAAGCCATTACACTTTATTGTGATAATAGTGAGGCAGTGACTAATTCTAAAGAACCTCAAAATCACAAAGCTGCCAAACATATTGAGCGAAAGTATCATCTAATGAGGGAGAAAATTTAACGTGGAGAAGTGGATATGGTAAAGATTCCCACGGAGCAAAACCTTGCTGATCCGTTTACGAAGACACTGTCTCAAAAGAATTTTGAGGGTCACCTAGAAAGGATGGGAATGAGGGATATGTCAAACTTGCTTTAGGGTAAATAGGAGATTGTTGCAGTTATGTAAATATAGTGCCCTAGAAAGCAAGTTTATTTTCATGTACCTTAATCTTCTTTAGTTACAGTTTTGTAATGGAAATATTTATTATTAATAAAATAAAAGAGTTTGGTTTTAATGAGTATTATATATCTAGTCATAAGGTTCCAATATTCTTTTATAAATAATATATATACACATAGAGATGTATGGGAAACATATATATTATTAGAATCTAAATTAATGAATTCACTGTTGAATAATCAAGTTGGTTGCTTGATTATGGTTTAGACTGTAGTGTTTCGATTTATCTCCGTGTAAGTAAAGGAGTTTACTTCAAGAGAATGATGAGTTTCATATCATGATAGTAGTTTACTATCGATAATGGCATTATTAAATGAATCTGGAATCAGGTATATTTCAAGAATAAAATGGACCGTTACTTTTATCTTAAAACATACAACTTAAGCATACGCTTATTATGAACCACAATCTTGATGAGTGGTGAACTTGTATGTGTTTCATTATAATTCTTGATATGATTGGAATGGATTTTTACAGAGTATTAATCTAGAATCTGTATGTTGAATTATTAATTGAAACATGTATCAGGGAACATTCACTCAAATAAAGAGTTTATAATGATATCATCACTTTTAGATGTTTTAAGGAGATTTGGTGATTAAACTGGCATCAGTAGTTTGATGGACCAGCTACCCATCAAGTATTAACACTAAGATGAGATCTTGTATGTTAATCACCATATTAAAAAAAGGGAGTTCTAGAAGGAAAAACCAACATAAGGGCAAAACGGTAATTTTACCTTTTGTTATGTGGATGGCTATAATAAGGTTCTAAATAAGGTTTGCAATCAGTCATAAAATATGTGTTCTCATAATATTTAATAGTTCAAGAATTCAATTAATTGTCTTTAGTGGAGTGACATTTAGTTAATAAGCTAGAATTAATTCTAATGAGATTAAATTAATGCTAGGCTTATTGGAACTTGAATTATCAAAGTCCAATAAGATTCCCCACTTGGCTTCAAGGAAGGTTATCAAGCTAAGTAAGAAATATAAATGGAAGTTTTAGAGGCCCATAATTGAATGTTGGGCTTGTACTAATTAATGGTTAATTAGAAGCCCAAATGTTCATTTAGAAATGCGTTAGACTTTGGTTTAATGTAATTGATTAGATTAATTATACTAAAACAAATTTTTTAAAGAAAGAAGTAGCAATTTCGGTTTTAATGGACTAATTGTGCAGCTGCACATTTGACATTAAATTGCTAAATATGGTCTTTATTATGGTTTATCATCATTAAATGGAGTTGTGAACTTACCATTAAATGGTTTAATGGTTATCTTTTAATTTTAGCATATAACCTATTAGCATTCATTGGATTAAAGAAGAAAGATATGCATTGGATGGACCATCTTCCTTCTTTAATCTTCCAAAACTGAAATTGGTAGGTCATATTTATGTTAATGGTCTTTTCATATAGCCATCTTAAAGATAAATGAGAAGAGTCTCGTTTATTTGCTACTTTTTGATTGATTAAAGTAAGGAGTGATGCATTGGATGCTATTCTCTTCTTCCATTCCATGCATAGCCGAAATTGAGGGTGTAAGAAGGTGTTCTTGCATGGTTTGACTCTTTCTCTCTCTCTTTTCATGCAAGAGTGAGCCAAAATTTGCATGAGAAGAGTCTCATTTTTGGTTCATTTTCTTCTAAGAAAAATCTCCTCCAAACGTTTCTTCTGCATTCCCACCAAAGGATTTAGTTAACTAAGTTATCCCGGAAGAACAAGAGGTAAATCAAATTGGTTGAGGATACAAAAACAACAAGAGGATAGATTGACAGAGAAAAGGATTAAAAAACAAACTCTTTAGATACAAGAAGGAGAGGATAGCGCAGCGAGAAATTAATGTTGTAATGAAAGAGTCGGTAATATCACTATCTTGTTTATGTATATTATTATCCTTATACCATATCATGTATAGATTGGCATGCTGATTTGTATATATTGCTTCCACTGCAAATACGATTTCTAAAAAGTTTTGAAATCTACTGGTTCTCCAAATATGGCATGTTTTCTTTTCCCGATCCAATAAACTACTGGAAGTTGCTATATATTCCGTTTTGGTTATTGAAAGCGTTATGCAATATTATTGCTTGCAAGATTAAGAGACTAGACAACCTCCAAGAAATTGATAGTGAATACTTGTGTTTTTTCGATCGACTTCATCACTTGTATAATCTGCATCACAATAGCCAACTTTGTTAAAAGAGTCAATTTTTAGGTACTATAATCTGAAATTCATAATTCCGTAAAGATATTGAAAGATCGTCTTAATGACTTGAAGGTGACTTTCTTTTAGATTTTATTGAAAACGTGCATAAAGACACACGCTAAGTATAATGTTGGTCTTGAGCTTGTGAGACATAGCATGATCCAATCATTCCTCTATACTTTATTTCATCCATATCCTTCCCTTCTTTATCCTTATCAAGTTTTGTTCCAGTATACATAGAAGTTCCCATCAGTTTGGCATTCTCAAAGTGGTACTTCTTGATAACTTACTTTATGTATTTCTTTTGGCTAATGAAGATCCCTTTTTTTTGGTTTTGTTTGCCAAATGTGTCGTCTGGGAAGGACAGATAGTTCTCCCATTATGTTCATTGCAAACTCCCCCTACATGAATGCTGAGAATTCTTCATCAAAGGACAGATTAATAACACCAAATATTATTTCATCAACATATATTTGCACTATAAGTAAATAATTCTCCTTTTTTTGATAAATAAGGATTTATCTACTTCCATCTTTTAAAGTTATCATGAAGCAGAAAATTACTTAACCTCTTACACCATGCTCGAGAAGCTTGTTTTTGTCTATACAGGGTTTTTATTCAACTTCATCGCATAGTCAGGATGATTTTCTTCTTCAAAACCTAGAGGTTGCTTAACAAACACTTCTTCGTTAATATATCCATTAAGAAGGAACTTTTTACATCCATTTGGAATAGTTTGAAGTTTCTATAACATGCAAAGGCAAGTAAAATTCATATCGATTCCAGTCTAGCAATACGTGCATAAGTTTCATCAAAATAAATGCCTTCCTATTGGTTATAATCTTGAGCTACAAGACTTACTTTATTTCTTACCACCTTACCATTTTCTTCAAGTTTGTTTTGAAGTACCCAATGATTTTCAATGGCTAACTTATTTTGTGGATGAGGTACTAGTTTCCAAACTTTGCTTTCTTCAAACTAGTTTAGTTCATCTTTCATAATTGAAACCCAATTTTCATTAGTAAAGGCCCCTTTAATAGTTTTTAGTTCTAATAAGGGCAACAAAGTTGTTCTTAAATGAATATTTGGCTCTTAAACTTTCATAAGGGTCTCCCATAATGTATTGATGTATATCTTGACCTGTCTATATAAGGGTCTCCCATAAGGGATGCTCTTCATCATTTGAATCAGCTATTGTTGTCGTGGGTAATGATTCATCAAACACTACATGTATTAATTCTCATATCTTCTTTGTTATTTTGTTGTAAACTCTAAATCCTTTGCCAGTGGTACTATAGCCCTGAAAGAGAGCTTCAATTGATCTCGCATCGAATTGTCTAAGATTGTCTTTCCTATTATTTAGAATGAAGCACTTGCAGCTCAATGCTCGAAAGTAAGTGACATTAAGTTTTTTTTCCTTTCCACAACTCATCAGGGGTATTTTTCAGAATAAGTCCTATAAATAATTCTTATAAGGCAACTGTTGAGTACGTAGCAAGTAGTGTATACCACTTCTACCTAGTAACTATGGGATAGTCCACTTTTACATAGCATTGTCTTGGCCATATTAACTAGGTTGCTATTCTTTCTTTTAGTGACACCATTTTGCTGAGCCCTTGGGTAAGAAAAATTGTGAGATATACAATTTCATCACAAAAATATTCAAATTTTATGATGTCAAATTCTTGTCCATGATCTCTTCGAATTGAAGTAATGCAGCATCCTTTTTTGATTTGAATTTTTTTGCAAAACTTCTCAAAAACTTTAAAGGCATTGTGTTTATTTGATAGCAAGTAAATCATGTAAATATAGAATAATCATTTACTAAAGCAAAACTGTAATGTTTACCACTTAAACTTTGAGTCCTAATAGGAACAAATAAATCCATATGCACAAGTTCAAGTAGTTGGTTAGTAGACATAATATTTTTAGAATGAAAGTTTCTTCTCACTTATATACCTTTTAAACAAGCCTCATAAACCTAATTACTTTCAAACTTCAAAGTCGGTAGTCCTCTTTCTAACTCATTTTTGTACAATTTTAACATAATTCTCATACTAGCATGTTCAAATATTCTATGTTAAATAAACGAATCCTTTTCTAGAGAAAAAATTTTAACATTTTGTGAAGATATGTCTTCCAGTTGAGCACAGTATATGTTCTGATTTATAAAACTAACGAATACAATATTGTCATTATGGTTATCGATTATTTTACAATGAGATATATAGAAAATGACTCTATACCTTTGTCATATAACTGACCTATAGTTAACTGGTTATGTTTTAAACTATCAACATAAAGGACATTATCAATATAGATAGAGTCAGAATCACCAATTTTACCGATTTTGGTAACTCTTCCCTTGTTTTTGTCTGTAAAAACAATATTACCTCCATCTTTTCTTTCAATGTAGTTGAAAGATATTTCACCTGTCGTATGTCTTGAATAGCCACTATCAACTATCCATAGATTTTCTCTTGTCTCCATTTTGAAGAATATCTATAAAAACTATTACTCATTTTACCCACATTTTTCTGTGTCCTTTTAGGTTGGTAGCTTGACTTTTTGATCTCCAAACATATATTTAAGATAATTTCTCCATTTTACAAAATTTACAATAATGACTAATGTGACCATGTCTACCATAGTAGAAACATAAAATAGATGAATTTCTATAATTTCTACCATATATTAGGTTCCTGCTATTTTGATTATAGCTATTGCTATATTTAACAAAGAAATTCTTATATGACCTAATATTATTGTTTTTATTGTAACCTATTCTAGCCTTATCAAAAACACAATTATCACTTCCAAGTAATGCATCAAGGTTGTTCCTTTCATCAACGAACTTTGCAAAATCTTTTTCTAAGGATAAGATCTTTCCTACACATTTTTCTTTCTTAAGTTCTAGGCCAACAACCTTTTCTTCTAACCGTCTCACTTAATTAGACCCATTCTCAAGCAAAGTATTTTCTAACTTGGTTAATCTTTCTTCTAGAAGTTCCTTTTAGAAATCCTTTTGCTTATAATCGTCCTCAATCCACAGATTCTAATGATTTAATCTTACTCTTCAAAGATGCATCATTGCTCTTGGACTTTTCAATTTTTTTGAAATACTTTACTTTCTACTTTTTATATCGATCATACAATTCATGATATGCATTTTTCAATTCGTTAACTACAATATCAAAGTTAGAATAATATACCTCATCGTCTCTTGATTCATTCATGAAACAAACGTTGCTGACTTCTTGTGGTTCTTCTTCTTCAAAGTTTTCAAAATCCTCATCTGACCAGGCAATAATCATCACTTCCTTTTTAGGTTTTCTATTCTCTGACTTGTCCATTTAAAGAAGAGGACATTCAGGTCTTGTGTGTCCAGGCTTCTTGCAGTGATAACATATGGCTTGATTGATTCATTTATTGCTATTTCTACTAACAATGTGTCGTAACGCTAATCAAAATAAAATAACTAGACTACTATTATAGTAGTGGAGTCAATCTAACAGAGTGTATATGTAAAGTTGTTGAAATGAAAGTAACTAGTGTTTAGGTTTAACGAGGGGGGGAATAAAATGAAACTAACTAATAAAAATAAATCAAAACAAGTGAGAAAAATGTTAAAAGCGGGGAATTCAGTAGGGACCCGGTTCTCTGCTTCAATCTTAGCCTACACCCTAATTAAATATATTTCCTTGATTTGTTGTTCATAAACCTCTCCAGCAGCCATGAGATTAATCAAATTAATGTCTTGCATGCATGTAAGACATTAATTTCATGTTGAAGATAATTTCCATATAAAATCTATGTAGCTCACATTCTTTGCATTTTTTACTTTTTTCAATTTTCTTCTTGTCTTTTTCTATAAAGACATGTAAAAATTTATCTTCAAAAAATGGTCAAAATATAGGGCTTGGACTTACTTTTACTTCTTTTCTTTTGAATTGCACCTAAAATCATATACAAGTCAAAGTGCGTATCTTAAGCAATTTCATGTTAATAATCGCTAAGTGTTATAGAATAATTTCATAATCAATTAAGCACCTATCAACTACTAATCCCTTTTGATAGGAACCCATTATTCCCAACTGTTTCCTTCTTTTTTCTTAACCAATTTTTTTTATAGAAGTTGGTATATTTTCTGACGATAAAATTGAACTTGTTATCTCCATCTATTTTCAATTTAGTTTCACTTTCATCACTTTTTGATATTAGAATCCTTGTTATGAGCTCTTCATTAGGATATATCTTTCCTGAGTTCGCTAAGGTCGTCATGATGTTGTTGAACCATCTGAAGAATTCATTTATGGTTTCTCCCTATTTCATGCCAATGGTTTCGTATTGATGCACTAAAAGGCTTATCCTATATTTCTTTACCTCATCCACTTTTTCAAAGGTGACTTGTAGTTTATCCCATATTTCCTTTGCTGTAGAGCAGTAGGATATCTTCTCATATTCTTCTAAAGATAGTGCATAGATCAGATGATGTTTTGTTTTAGCTTTTAGCTACGCATTTCTTCTTTAAGCATTAAACCATACTTCTATGTTTTCTATAGTGGGAAGTTGCTTCAGCTCTTGTTGTTGGTACCGCTCCTATCAGGTACTCTCAAAACCACATCTTTTTTATACGGGCACCTCTCTCTGATGGCTTGCCAAACTTCAATATCTACAAAATGGAGATAGATTTTCGTTCTCTTTCTCAAGTATAAGTAGTTGTTTCCATTGAAGTAAGTAGGCTTTGAAATAAATTATCCTTCAAAGCTTCTTAAATTGTTTTCCATGATCTATCATGTGTTATAAAACACAATAAATATGAAATCTTACTCTGATACTAAATGATAAAGCAAACACATGGAAAAGGGGGCGAACTGTATGTATATAAAAATTCAAGATTCTTTCAAGTCAATAAGATCCTACTAAATAAATTAAATAAAAGGGTAATGTAAACTTTCAAAAAGATCCTGTCAATGTTAATAAAGAAAGGAGCCTATTAATTTAAAAGGAACTTGTTATTGGTCAAATAGAAAGGAGCTAATTAATCGAAAGGAGCCTAATAATGCTCAAAATGATAGAAGCTGGCTAACTTCCGAAAAAAACCTTTTGCGATATAAAAATAGAAAGGGCCTATTGAAAAACTGAAGGAGCCTCTTAAAAACTTATAATTTGGAGATTTAAAAGTAAGGAAAAGAGGGAAAATGGCACAATAGATTTATACTGGTTCATTTTATAAGGAAGTTTACGTCCAGTCCCCAAATATCCAACTTCAATATTTCATTATAAAACTAGCCTCTTCAAGCTCACAAGTTTATATTTTTCAAGGTTCTTCAACCTTCCACAGTTGTAGTATTTTCCTAACTTTTACAAGCTCTAAACAAAAATTGTATAAAGGATTTTATAGTTTCTCTTAATAGATTGATATCACTTTTTAAGGTATAATTGATATAACTTTCAAGAATATTAGTGCTCTAACATATTTTGCAAGTCTCGTGTTTGTCCCTTTTGTAAATGAAATGACTCTTCCTTAAGTAGGCATTTCCTTCAACTAATTGTTGTATCATTTCCGTTCCAGGTTGACTTTGAATCTTTGATATCATCTTTGCCAAAATCTTCAATATTTGAATATTTTGTCAAGGCTTCTAGAACTAATTATTCAAATTAGTAAGATCCTTTTAGATGTCATAGAATCATTTCCAAAAAGGTAAGTGTATAAAGAAGGTTCCTATAAGAAAGGAAGCAATTATTTTATAATTTTATTTCCTTTTAAGAATTATATCATTGCTTATACAAAGAAATAAATCAAATTTGAATTTTGAAATATTATACAGTTATCTTCAAAATCATTAAACATAAGCCTTGAGCTTACAGCTTTCACTATTTAATATTTGTAATGATACATCAAATTATAGATATGAAAAAAATACTTATAACTCTAATTGCTATAATTTTATATAAATTTTGTCTCTTACTATACCCAACCCAATAAAAATTATAATCCTTGTATAACTTAAATTTTAGTTTAAAATGTGTTTTCAATTGGTAATTGATCATGAATACAGTTCAAGATTATTATTTAATTTTAAAATAAAACATAGATATAGACATACTCATATTCTAGACCATATAATTCACCATTTTTTTTATAACTCTATCCAATGAGGAACAGGTACGTTGACATGCTCATGTTCCTAGCTATGTTCTTCTTAGAAAGTACTCAGTCAACATGCCGTTAAACTTGCTTGTGTTTTTTCCCATCTCCTCACATTTATATTCTACAGAAGAATATGCCTTAGCACTTGATCTTGTGTCAGACTATGTTTATCCAACACACTCTAAGAGATATTTTTGTTCTTTTAGAAGCTCTCTAAGATTTCATACATGTATATGTGTGTTATATACTCCACTTTGTAGAATTTTATATGTGTTGGTTGTTAACATGTCCAACATTTAAAGACCTTATCAAGTCGAATAAATCCTTAAACTTTTTCGTGGTAACTAGATTTGTCAACATGTCAATTACATTATCTAAAGTTTGAAAGTTTATAAAAACATTGACTTGATGAAATTAATTCCCTAATCTTATAAAAAATTGCAGTTATATGCTTGATTATTCCATGATTCACTTGATTCTTTTCCAAATAGATGACACTTTCTTTATTAGATAATTGAACTATGCTTTGATCGATTCTCACTTCCTTCTCTAACCGAATAAGCCATAATGCTCCCTTAGTAGCCTTAGCTACTATCATATACTCCATTTCATCTGCATATAATTAAAAAAAAAAAATCATTGATTTCTAATAAGTAGGTCCTCTAAGAGTAGAAACATATATTAACTGTGATTATTATTTATCATTATGATTTTTGAAAACAGGGTTGATGTAAACTTGTAAAGTGTACACAGCCGTACAATATATCAATGGACTATTTTGCAAATTTTAAAAAATTTCGAGGACTATTTAATAAATTTAAAAAATTACCCGAAATGGTACCCAATATTAACTAGTACCGATACAGTATCGTACCAAAAGCCAATCCATTACGATGTCTACAACTTTAGGTATAATACAATGTAACATCCCATCGCTGATGGGAAGGGTAGAATAGTAATTTTGAGTGGTCCATAGGCGTTTAGAAATGCCTTTACATGTTCATGCATAATCTAGCATCCGCATACATGTGAATAGTAAATTTTGCACATAAAAAATGATTGTACATGCATTCATGACATTTCCTGGTATAAGTGTTAAGAAATGTGATTGTGAATAAATGTGATTTTTGTGCTTGAAAATTGAATTGGAGTGTGTCTTTGTGAGTTTTGAATTTTTAAAGAATTTTATAAATTTTTCTGGAAATTTCGGGGTAATATTATTTGTAAAAAATGAAATTATAATGTGAAATGTGTATTATTGGCGTTTAAAATTTATTCAGAGACTATTAATATTATGACGAAATTTTTGGTGAATTTAGAAATTTTCTGAAAATTTGAGGTATTTTGGACCAATTATAATTATGACAAACAGACCAACAGTATAGTGACATGTGGCAGTTGTGTGCAGTGACACATATAGAACATGCAATTAAGCCATGTGGTGTATGGATTCGGTGCAGCTCATCCGTCTCTTGTTGTCTCTTCACCGAAAGCTTTGTTAAACAAAAACATTTTTCTTCTTGCTACTAACACTGGAACACCAACTGTTCACGTTATATACTTGTTTTACTCACACTGTCGAAAGCTTGGT
>JAOSBN010000005.1:17020928-17042525 GCA_027563595.1 Erythroxylum suave
TATTCAATACACTCATGCATCCACCATATCATATTCAATCACACAGCAGAAGTAGGTGGTAAGTGAAGGAGGAGAAATGACCTGATGCTTATGGTGGATCCTGGATCTCCTAGTGGATGTTGGGCTGATAGCTATGTCGTGGTAAGGCAATTTGTCCACTTGTCACTTCGGTTGCAACGTCCATACTCCTCAGTTTACCTAAAACACTGGAAAACAATCCTTCTTCTAAGGATTCATCAGTGAATGAGTTCAGGTCAGGGTTAGGATAAACGTGCTGGAGTTCAAATTCAGAGCATGCATCATCAATAACAAAAGCATGTTGACTCCTACGAGCGAATAATCCTCACGGGGGTGTTTCATAGCCTCGTATATATTAAAACTCACCTGTTGATCTCCTACCTCTATGGTGATTGTACTTCTTTCATGCTAATCATGGTACTAGCAATCCTTAAGAAGGGTTGACCTAGAATCAATGAAATATCCTGCACAACTTCAGAAGACATATTAAGCACATAAAGGCCCTATTTGACAATCGGCTGATTGCATCAGCTGTTAGCTGATTCTATCAGCTGTTAACTGATTGCTGATTCTATCAGCTGAGTTGACCAGTAGATTGCATTAGCTATTTATTAGAGATGTTTGGTAAAATTAGCTGTTTAGTATTAGCTGTTTATATGTAAAATGACTTCTAAGGACATCACTTTAAAAAAATAAGGAAAACCAATTTACCTTATCCCTGCAAATTTGATTTTTAACCATTCCCATTAGTCTAAGTATGTTCAATCATATCTAAGAGGTCATGTATTGGGGCTGAATGTATCAAAATAGAAGTTATTAATTGACATATTAATTTACATATAATTATTTTTAATAGAAGTATAATAATTTTAAATATGTAAAGCTAATTAATTTTTATTAATTAATAAATATATGTTTTCTATTTTATTAATAATCAATATGATAATAAAATAAAATTTTATTATCATTTTTTATTTATTACATAATAATACTAATATGTAAGATGATAAATTACTCATATTTTATTTATAATACATATTTTATAACTGATTGTTAATTAATTTTATAAATAAATAAAAAATAAATTTCTACTATTTGTATTAGCAAAAAAAGTTGTAAAAAAGTTACAAACTTGCTTTCTCTTTTATTACATAGGAAAGGGTATAATTGAGTTTTAAAGGTTAAATAGTTAGCTTGTTGATGAAAAAGCTCCTCCACATGAGCTTTTTCATTTTTGGCTATTTGAAGACAAACAGCCAATGCTTCAGTTGTTCTCCAAACAGCATTTATAGCCTTTTGAAGAATCAAACAGCTGAAGCATGCCAATCAGCTAAAAAAATAGCTAATTGGTAGCTTACCAAACGAGGCGAAAATCAGCTGGGAAAACTAAACCCTTGACCTGGACCAAAATATCCTTTATAATTCCTACAAGATGCCTAATAGTCTGATCGGCCAATTGGGAACTACAGATATAGACCTAAGGTTCTTGACTCCCAATGATTAATAAACAGATTTAGGCATAACATTAATGGCTGCTCCTAGATCTAACAAGGCTCCCCCTATGGTAACTTTACCTATAGTGCAAGGGATAGTGAAAGATCCAGGGTCTTTGGCATTTTACATAGATTTGAGGCTTGAATTAGGTGGACACATTCGAGCTTACTTGGACTCTCGCATTTGACCTAAACTTTCTCTTATGGGTACACAGGTCTTTGAGGTATTTAGCATAAGCAAGTACACATTTCACAAGATTAAGCAAAGGAATATTAACTTCTACTTTACCAAACAAGTCAATGATATCTTTTTCATGCTTAATGTCAGTCATTCTTTTACTCATCAAATAAGAATTGAGAAAAGGAAGGTCTTTGAAATTTACCTCCTTACCATTAGCTTTACTGGCTCCATGCTTGTTTAACTCATCTTGCTTCCTTGCTGTGGCTTTCTCATTATTGCTCTCAAAATTTGTTCCTTTTTCATTCAAAATTATGGACCTCTTTCCCGTCAATAATGCTTTCTCTTTTTCACTTTTAGAATTCTTCTTCTTTTATGGGGTGGAAGACAACTCATCATAGTCAATCTCTTCTTCAACTACTTCCTCATCTAATTCCTGGAATTTCACTTGCTTCCCACTTCGAAGAGCTATTGCATTTAAACTTTTCAGGTTGATAACGATGTTTGAAGGAATAGCTCCACTACTTCTCACTTGACTCTCACTCATGTTATTGGACAATTGGGTGACAAAGGAATTAATGTTGTCAGCTTTTGTTTCCCATTGCTCCATTTTCTTTTCCAGAGCACTAAACCGAGCAACATTCTTTAATGAGTCTTACTGAATTAGAGAAGCTATGACATTGAATTGATTATTGTTAGAAGTCCTTTCCTCCTTTATCAAATTCATCACACTGTGCAACAATTGGTTGGTGTCCTCCTTGGGTGGGATGGTCAGGGCTTGTTGTTGGTTGGGGAATTGGTTACTGGAAATACCAGCTCCTCTCCTTTGCTGAAATCTATTTAGTGCCCTTCCATTTTCATTTCTCCAGCTGAACCTAGGATTTGCCTTCCATCCCTCGTTATAGGTGTTAGAGTAAGGATCCCATTACTGATTTGTCCGCCCCAGATACACTGTCGACACCTCTTCATATCGTCTAGGACAAACACTAGATATATGCATTACCAACCAACAAGTGTCACAACTGGGTGCAGTAAGATCCATAGAAGATGTCGAGCGATGCATATTCAGATTCTTCAGTTCTACGGTGATGAAAGATAACTGTGAGGTCACTCTACTCTCCAAAGAGTTAACTTTTAATTCCAAACTCTCCATTCTTTTAGATTGGGTTATTGTGGAGCCCAACTCATGCACTCCTCTGGTCTCCCTAACACTGTACTATTGATGATTCAAAGCCATCTTCTTGATTAAGTCCCATACCTCCATAGCTGTAAGATCAATTAAAGAACCTCCTGGTGCCGTATCCAGCATACCTTTATCTTGACCTTTCAACCCATTATAAAAATGCTACACTAACTACTCATCAGGTATCTGGTGATGGGGGCATCTGGACAATAGATCTTGGAAGCAGTTTCAAAAATCGTAAAGGGATTCATCATAATCTTACCATGCTGAATAGATCCCCTTCCTCATCGATGAAGTTCTGGAGGCTGAAAAATATTTTTCCAAGAATGCTTTCCTCAAATTTGCCCAACTATTGTAAGCATTTGCCATATGTCTCGAAAGACTCATATACCATTCCCTGGCTTTTACTTCCAGTCATAAGTGAAAAACCTTCCATAGTACTTAATCAAGTGAGGCTGCCACCGTCTTCATACTTTGACAGATCATGGACAAAGATTGTAAATGCATGTAGGGTTCCTCTCCTATCAATCCATGAAATTTAGGAAGAGAGTTAATGAGTAATCCTTTAACTTCAAAATTAACATCAAAATTAGGACAAGCAATAGTAAATGGATCATAATTAACATCAGAATTCTTTTAGCTTAATCATTATGTATTTAAGGTACCTTGATGTGTTTGTTAGTGTTTTATGGTCAACATCAAAGAACGGAGAAGTTTTGGAGATACTTAGGCCGAAACAATAGCCCACGATCATGGCACAATGAGCCACAATTGTGACAGAAGCACTGGAGTCAACCCACAATCATAGCCTAAGACACGACCGACGATTGTGGCCTACCTGCCACTATCGTGACAAAAGACTCATATGTGGCCTACGATTGGCCTACATCGGGCAAACATGTAGACACTTAAAAACATCAAGTTTCGAGGGAGATTTTTGACATTTTAGACCCCAAAAATACTTGAGGCTACCTAGAACACAAAAGTTATATAAAGAATAAGACAAAGAAGATGATGGAGCTTCTGCATCAGCCATTTTTTGAGAGAAACCTTAGAGATAATTGTTAAGAGATTGAGAAAGAGAAGAAGAAAAAGAAAAATGGTAAAGAAGTCGACATCGACATAGTTCCCGGGTTAGAAGTTTCTGACGTTGCTACCTCTCATCTCCGTTGAGAATTGTACTTTCAATTATTTTCCATTTTTAATATTGTATAGAATTTGAAATATCAGTTTGATGTTCGGATTATGAATGATGAGACGTTCAATACTCACCTTCAGGTTTTTTATCTTTGATTTAATAAAATCTTATTGTTTTATGTTTATCGGAATTATTGTGATTGATTTATGTGATTGCATAATTCAGTAATAGACTGAGAGGGTGAATCAAATGAAAAATAATTAAATGAGGATGATGAGAGTTAGATGATTTAATAAGAACAAAAAATTAATCAAACCGATAATTGAGTGAAAAGAGATCTCGCATAGGTTCCCGATAGTTTATTGGACAACTTCAGTTCCAATAATCTAATTAAGGTTCATAATTTATGATTAATGGTTATAATTTGAGAGAGAGTAATCAACCCTAGGATCGTCTAGGACCAATAATCTAATAATTCATAATCGATTAGGTTAGTGTTAAAGATAGGTAAAAATTCCCCTTTCTCTCAATTGATAGTTCTTTTAGGTTGATTTTAAGTGTTTTTTGCACTACTACTTTGTTAATATTTTCGTAATTGATTCTTAGAATTGAGTTGCCTGATTGAATTAAATTCTTGACTTATTTTTGTTACATTTTGGATTACTATAAATTGTTTTAGCCTTAGATTTTATTATTAGATTAGCTCTCCTCTTGGGATTGACACTTTAGGTACTAGGAGAATGACTCGTATGCTTGCAAATTATCGAGGTTATTATTTAAAACTTTCACACATTAGAAAACCATGATCAAGTTTTTGGAACCGTTGCGGGGGAAGAGATTAGTTTAGTTCTATAGTTTATGGCTTTTAGTTAGTTTTAAACTTTTATTTTTGTTCTTTCTTTTATTTTTGAAATCGTACTCTTACATGAATACAAGAGTCATGAGAAGATCGAGTCGTGTCGCTAAAATCAAAGATTTAGACATCACTCGACTAGAACAATAAATTAAGAAAGCTCACCATAAAGAAGAAAAGGAAACCGCAAAAGCAACAATGGTTAAGGAATTTCAGCACAATTTGGACCACGGAGTGAACCCAGGATGTCAACAATGAACCCTTATGGAATTCATAAGACTAGGGTTAAATGCGCCTAACCAAGGAGTAGCTCAGCTACCCGTACAAGCAGCATCATTTTAAATCAAACTAGCCCTCCTAAATAGGCTTCAATAGAACATGAAATTTTATGGACTAATGAACCAGGATCCTAATGCACATACAATGAACTTCTTTGAAATTTGGAATACCTTTTGATACCATTAAACTTCAAAAGATGCAGTCAAAATTAGGCTTTTCCCTTTAACCTTTAGAGATAGAGCAAAGGCTTGGTATCATTCCCTTAACCCAACCAATGTCACAACATGGGATTAACTAGTTCATGCCTTTTTAGATAAATACTTCCCCTGACTATGACCACTAAGATCATTAAGAAAATTACTAACTTTTAGCGAAGTGACGGGGAATTGATCTTTGAAGCGTGAGAATGATTTAAGGATTTGCAACAAAAATGCATACACCAAAACTTACCAAAGGAATTCTTGTTGCAAACATTCTATAATAGAGTAACCCCACATATGAGAGACATGATCGATGCAGCTTTAGAAGGATCATTGATGATAAAGACGGTTGACAAAGTGAAATTGTTGATAGAGGAGATGGCGAGTAACAGTTGTATGTGGACGAACAAGAAAAGTAGACAAACTACTACCTTCTAAGAACAAAAAGAAATTGTGGCTGTCAATCAAATGATGGAAATGCAAGCAAAAATTGATAGCTTGACTTGACAGCTCAACAATATGAAGGCTACGTCCTAAGCTCCAGTGAAAGCTGTGGAACTCAAGTGAGAACTCTGTAGAAAAACAAACCATGATACAGTGGACTGTTACTTGATGAAAGAAAGTGATCTAGGGCAAGTGAATTATATGGGAGCTTAATATGGATGAGGAGGGGGGAAAAATCCCTACTCCAACACTTACAATCCTGGGTGGACGAATCACCCTAACTTCTCTTAGACGAACAATGCTGGAGGACAGTTCAGAACTCAAACATAATCAGGCTTCCTACAAGATAAACCAAGCTCAATGGAATCCAAGTTGGATAAGATTATTTAAAAAATTGGAGGCATGGAGGATGCACACAGGAGGCTTAAAAGTAAATTCGAGCAAGTCACCAAGAACCATGCCTTTTCAATACACAATTTGGAGGTCCAAGTAAGTCAACTAGCAGAGGTAATATCTACTCAAAATGTAGGAACCCTTCCAAGCAATACCAAGTCTAACCCAAAGGAATGGATCATAACCATCACTCATTCCTAAGAAAAGAAACTTAAGCATGCAAAGGAAGATGGAGATAAAGGAGAAGGACAAGTAATTATTGAATTCCTTCCGAGTGAGCTCATAATTGAGCCAATCAAGGAACCTTGACCTAAAATTCCATACCCTATTCTAGCTCAATAGAATTCAATTTCAAGTAAAGCAACAAGGAATTTTTAGGAGGTCGAATCAAACAAGGTTGACAATATAATGAAACATCTACAAACGAGGCTCGCACTAAAAGAATCGCTCAAAAAGAAGATTGAGGAGTGCATATTGGAAGAAAACCCTAACATAGCATAGAAGAAAGAGGACTTAGGGGAATTTTTACATTCGTTGCAGTATAATGGAGTTAAAATAGATAGAGCATTTGTAGATTTGGGAGCAAGTATCAATATGATGCCCTATACCTTTAATCAAAATTTAGGGTTAGGAAAGTTAAAACCCACAAAGATGTTAGTAAAGACGGTCGACATAACTTTTCATCAACTGAAGGCGCACAGACTTCTATACATTGGATATTAGAGAAGATGTGGAAACCCCCTATGGTCCTTGGACAAGTATTCCTAGCTACTGCTCGCACAATAACTAACTCTAAGGCTAGGAAAGCAGCAAATAACCTTCAAAGTGTCAAAGAAAGACAACAGTTCTCCTTTCCCTCCAACTAATATCAAGGAACCCAAACCTCGGGGATAGCGGGAAGATATTGAGGATCCTAGGATTGCATTCAAAAAGAAATGATCGTGTAGAAGAAGATAAAGGAGGAAGAATCACAAGGAAGGTGGAATCTAGGGCAGGTAGCTTATGTGCAAATTGTGAGATCAGTGACTGCACTACCATTGCACCAATCATTTGAACCACCGTGAGCAAAAGAAGAATGTTGAGCTACTGATGTTAAAAGAAGCGCTGCATGGAAGGCAACCCATGGAATTTTATTTCCTTTGATTGTTTTGAGAAATTTTGGATTTCGTAGTTAGGCTTATTTCGTTTCCAAATAAAATTGAGAAGGTAGAGGATTTCGACATGAACTTAATGATCGAGGGAGTAAGCAAAAAGAGAGGTGAAAGGGCCATAAAGAATTAATAAGTGATTTTGGAAAGGTGGACAACGACAAAAGAAGAGAAATTAAAATTGGTGGAAAAATTACAAGTCACAATCATGGTCTGCAGCAGGGTAAAAAGAGGACACACGATTTTTAAAGTCATTTTTTACTATTTTATCCTCCATCCACCTATATATTCATTTGTACTTCATTTTCTCACTCACTCTCATTTTTACTTTGTCTCTCTAAGTTTGGAACCCTCCAAACACTCTCACCTCTCTCTACTTGAATTTCAAATTTCTAGTCTCATCCAACTTTTACCTACTCGCAAGCTAGTATATCGCGTATTAAGCAATCAGCCAAGTGGGATCAATCATCAGGATGAAACCAAGTCTCGGGGAGAGGTAGAAGGAATAAAGCAGTTGACTTTGGAGTACCTTTCCCGATTTAAATAGAAGAGGAAGGTATTCATTTTCAATCCCTCAATGCTAAACAAATTGTATCCCTAAATATTTTGATTTTGATACCCTTGATAAACTAAAACTGGGCAACACGGTAGAGAACTTAGCAGCGCATAAAATTCATAAACTTCCAATTTCCTATTTACCTGGAGCTCACTCTAGAATTCTTTACTTTCCTTTCCTATAAACTTAAGAACCCCAGAGAATGTGGTTTAAGTTGCGAGGATGAGCTTGTGAACTAAACATCGAAATCATGTGCAATATGTGGAGGTTCATCGAATCTTCCATTATTGATCAGCACGATGATTATTTTGCTTCTCACTATTGGAATGAGCTCACTGGATTAGAGCAATTCGATGTCAAAAATGCCCACAGCAACATTATAAGAGCCTATGAGTAATTGTTATTGCACAAATTCACGTGTCAATTGGTTTTTGATAAATCAAAAACCAACAAATGTTCAACAAAGGAACTCTTCATGTTGTGGTGCATGAATCGTAGCATTCTAGTATGCACCTCCACACATATGATGAATGTTATTGTTATGACTTTGCCAAAAGGAACAACAATTTAGGTATGTGGTACTTAGTTTCTGCCATTGCTGAGTGTTATGGTGTGGACTGTAATGGTTAAACTATAGCACCCCACTTTCACCAAGCACGTATCTGTACATCCAGAGGACATTCAAACACACACCCTGTGAAAGCAACGCGCTAGAGCAGTCAAATACAACTCATTGCAAATTTTTTTCTCAAACATCACAAGCATTTTTAGGAAAACCAATAATCATTAATGGCCCATTTTATTTAGAACAATTTCAATCACAATTGTCACAAGCAATATACATATTGTAGAATTCCAGCAATCATTTGGTCCCATAACAAGTAAAAAACACTTTCAGTTATAAAATCATTACATATCATAATTATTCACATAAACATGGTACAACATTTAAAGAATATATTCTTTAATACAAAAATAATAGAAAACTTATGCAAATGCCAACTGATCCTGACCTCTATCTCTTATTCAAATTCAGTGGCTATATTTCTAGTTTGTCTAACTGGGTATCTCCTCTGAGCCTGAAAAAAGAACTTGTAATTTTGTTGAGTTTTGTGAACTTAGTGAGTGGACCATCCTCGATGGCTCGCTCATATCACATAACACAAATAGTTCACAGTTCACATTCAATTTGTAGATAAGTATTAACACATATAACACATCACTTCATTAATTCATCATGTAGCATCAATTAACATATATAACAATTCATTTCAATCATTTAAAACATACATATCAATTATATATGCAATGCTCATGGGATTTACATTCCAATTGTTATTATTGTGATTGAATGCCTATAACTGTCCTGTATCCATTATGGATACCAGACTCAATAATAACTGTCCCTTATCCATTAGGGATATAGGGTTCATTTTACTTAATGAGTCAGAGGCTCTTAGCACATTCTGAGCTTTAAGCTCTTTTTCAATTTCTAAGCTTTAAGCTCTTTTTCACTTTTTGAGCTTTAAGTTCTTTTTCGGTAGCTATTCTAGTCACAACAGCCTTTATCTATTTATGCATTCATGTAATGAAATGCATCACATTCACATATATCAATTAGTCACTTGTGTTCAATTTCACATTCACATTCACATTTTTTATCGAATCGATGTCCGGCATTTAACAATAATGTTGAGAATCACTTATTTCATTCATATTTACATTCAATGAAACACTTCCTATATGTTCACAATTATCAAAATCCTCGAATTTCTTATGTTCGGAATTGTCTCAGTTGCAATCATATTAGTAGTAATTTAATACAGAAATTTAGAACAAAACAATCAATTAAAATAAGACCATCTAGATTGACTCACAGTACACTTCAGCTAATTTGTTTCTATATTCCGGAAACATCTGGGTACTAACATTCAATACTGTGTATCAACTTCATGCAATACACATTATACACACATTACTAATTACATAATCACGTAAACATTCAGCTATAATCATATGTATATGTGTAATGTATACTGCATGCTCATGTTGACTATTCCGAGTATTTATCCATAATCACATCACTTGATTTTTAACAACATCATTTATGTGTTTCAAGCTTATTCTTAGGTCCATACCTCGAAGAACTTGCTCATTTAAATAACATAATTCAATCATTCATCATTTCTTTTCTAGCATTATATGTTCATATAATATTCAAGTTGTCATTCATTCTTACTGAATAATCATCATTCAATCATTTACTACGGTTATTTTAGCTTCCTAAGATCACAAAATATCCCATTTATCATTCTTCTTTATTTAATACTCATAATTCATCTTAATGGAATCACATTAGCCATCATAGGTTCAGCTTCATTCTCATAACATCCCAAAATTCCATATTTGAACAGTTGATACACAACAATCTATTCTTATATTTATATCCTCAATCATCACCCTAAACATATCACTCATTTGTATCTTTTATTTCCTCATCAAACTAAGTACATTTCAAGCTCCATTCAAGCCTAAATGCATCTTAAGAAAGAATTGATAAGTCCACAATTTATATAAATATATATATATATGATTTTGGTACAAGAGGCATAACTTTCTCTGTTGATATTGGATTAAAGTCATTCAAGTACGCTTTCAAAAAGGACTTTGAGTTCTACAACTTTTGTGAAGATTTTGAAGAGGGATTTTTCCTTTTAAAGTGTGAAAATTGCACATTTATGTAGGTGTCTAGAGAATGTCCACCCAGCGGACTTATGTCCCTCTAAACAAAAATGAACGGGGCTGGAACACTAGAATTCCAAAATGTTTGCCCAACAAACTTATGTCCCTCCAAATGAACATGAACGGAGCTGGAATGTTGTAATTTCAGAGAATATCCACCTAACAGAGTTGAAGTGCGCCTAACGGACATCTACTAAGCATTTTCCATATTTCAAACTCCTACAAGTTACATCCAACACATCTTATGCATATCTCATTATTCTTACTTCAATTTCTCTTCATTCTCACCTCCATTCCAATTCAAAACATCCACAAAATACATCATACAAAATTGTTGAACATAATCCCATAAACAGAACATCAACTATGCCTATACATTCTGCAACATTTCATCACACATTTAACTCCATTGTCACCTTCCCTTTATCTATAAACTATCATCCTAAATCTCCTCACTTCAAGACATTATACTATCTCTTTCTTTATCTTTTAACTCTCTCTACTTCATCTCTATTACAATTACTAACATTCATGTTATTACACACCAAAAACAGAACATATTTATATACATATTTGTACACCCTTACTGCTATAAGGTAGTTAATACCAAAACACCCTTATGAAATTCTAGTACATACCCTATAACAATGGCGTGTTAACTATAACACTCTCACTTTATAGCATGGTAATTTGTTCCACTTAATCATGGCATCTACTATCCTACAAAAAAGTCCCCAAATTTTAAAAACAAATTTCCTCTTTTCATTTCATAAATTTGAATGTACATACATTGTAGCTTACAAAAATTTGTACATGCATATCATCATATTCTAATACAAGATGTACTAAAAGAAAGAGGAAATACAAAAGATCTATCTAAACTCTTCAGTCTAGCTGATCGATCTTTGAGCCATATCTTCTTCATAAAAGTACAAGAATTAAGTTTCTTGTACAGTCTCTCAGTAGCTAGAATCCTCTCTTGATCCTAAAATGTCAACGTGTAAATTTTGGGTGAGTTTTGTGAACTCAAATGAGGTAACCATCATCGATGCTTCACTCAATTCATGCAACATATCTTTTCACATAATAGATAATTCATATCATTGCATTTTTTTCCATATAATAATACATATCACATTCTCATATAAAAGTTAGACAATTGTATTTCAGTCAATCAAACATACTTAATAAAATGTATATGGAATGCATATGCGACTCTTTTCCATTTATTACATTATTGTGACCAAGTGCCTAAACTATCCCATATTCATTATGGATACTGGGCTCATTTATACTGTCCCTTATCCATTGGGGATACAGGGCTCATTTTACATAGTGAGCCTTTGGCTCTTAATCACATTTAGAGCTTTGAGCTCATTTTCGGTGGCTACTTAGGTCACAATTCTCGTTATCTAATCATACATTCATGTATGTAATGCATCTCATAATCACTCAATCAATTCAAGAAACAATTAGTTCTTCTCATTCACATAAAATTAGCACTTCAATATAACATCCATACATCATAATCATCAGACCTTCGTTTCGGGATTTTAGTACATAACATTTCACATTCATAGGATAAGTCAAAACAAAATTTAACACAACAATAATTGAGTGAGACCGTCTAAGTTACTCACCGCTTGCTTCCGAAGCTATTGCCTTAAAGTTCCAGCAATGTCTGGATGTTGACATTCTAATTGCTCCTCTAAAACAAGCAATACAGACACATCATACTTTAGCATAATTATAAGTATTCATTTATACACATGTATGTATATGAAATATGTACAATGCATGTTCATGATAATCCCAGGTATCTTTCCATTATTCTCATTACATGATCATACATATTTTCATACTCACGTAAATATCATTTATACTTATGGTTTATACCTCAATAAAACCATAAAAATCAAAATTCTAAACTCATTCCTTTAATTCAGATTTTCCTAAGACACACTTTCGAGTCAACTTTCCATGATCAATTTAATAACTAAAATGAAGAAATTTGAGGGTACTTTCTTCTATAAAATTGTTTTTCAATCTCTTAAGTTTCTAATGACTCCAAGATCATTCAATTTGATTCAGTATCCTATGAGTTATGCTCACAATACCACAGACTATGTATAATTGAACCTTTTCTAGTTCATGATCATACCCTCAAATTGTACGACTCATAAATTTCAACTCAGATATCTAAAAATTACAAACTTAATACCAATTGAAAGAGAAAAGAATGGACTACAACTTTTGTGAAGATACCTTTGTCTGATTCAGCCTATATCCATTCATTTTTTATGATAACATCAAAACATAATTTCTATCTCATGTAGTACTACAACCTCAATTAAAACTCAATTTCACACTAGATTTTTAAAGTCTTAGAGATAGAATTAAATTTAGACTTAAATTAAATTTATACTTCTTCAATAAAGTTGTAGAATTATGTCTCTAATTTAATCTGAATCAAGAATCACCTCATTTGGACATCTACAGCTCAAGATATCATCAAAATACCAACATATGTTCAATAAACATAGCCGTATAACAACCCTCGGGTCGCGATCGCGAATTCACCAGCGGTGTCGCGATCGTGACAAACTCGACTTCTAAATTTTCCCAGCAGATTCACGACCATGACGCGTCACGATCGCGACCTGCTTCTGAACCACTGCACCACTTCTTCTTTCTTTTATTTTTATCCAAACTTCACTTTGATTTTAAGCCTAGAAAAAGAGGTTTTTAGGCAAAGTCTTCTTCTAAACAATTGTTCATCTATATCTTAGGTTTCTAAAGAACCCAATTTCATTTGGTTTGGCTCAAGATTGAAAGTTATACACAATTTACTACATATTACTCAGAAATAGAGACATAACCCGAAACTCAACTTAAAGACAAATTTCAAAACTCTTAGAGATAGAATTCAGACTCCATTTCTTCATGACAATTGTAGCCATTTGTCTCTAGTTTAATATAAATCAACAATCATCCTATTTAGATATCCTTATGTCAAGATATGTCTAAAATATAGATGCATGTTCCATTAAAACACTACATCTAACACATTTCCAGCACACCTCATCATCAATTTCATCCTAATTCACCTATGTTGCTTAGTCTATCACCTCTAACTTATATCATCATCAATTCCTCTTCATTTGTACCCCAATTACAGTTCAATATCAACTATACATAATTCAAAATCCATGCTTGATCATACACACCAAAAACAAAACACATCATATACACATCCGTCACTCTTCCAACCCTATTTTTCTTTGATCATGCTAGCTCTAACCCATCATCAATACCAAACAAGGCAAAAATTCATTCGTTCACTCATCAAATTTTTACGCTTTCATATACCATTTAATAACACCAAAGTAAGACATAATTCCATTACCTCTTCATACCAAAGCAAGACATAATTCCATTACCTCTTCATTCACCCACATCATTAAGTCATGAATAACATTAGCTCACTAAATTCAATTGTTTTGAAAAAAATCTCTTTATAAATCAAACACCCACGAAATTACCTAAGGAATTTCATATTCAAAACAAAACCTCAAATTACTCATCATAATGTCCCATTTTGACTAACCTATGAAGACTAAAGCATCACTTACTTGATTTCTCTTCAATGTCTTCAAACATAACAAGAAACCCTAACTTCCCAAGCATCATACGATTTTGATCTTCTAAAGGTGGTAGGGTTAGGTTCTTTAGTGACAAATGAAGAAGAGAACGAGATGGAGTGATGGGTGAAAGATGAAAGATGAAAGATGAAAGCAAGCTTTAGTGTTAATGAAGACTTGGAGATTCAAAATCGTGAAAGGTGAGAGTGAATAAGGAAGTTACGAAGAGAAAAAGAGAAACAAGTGAAAGACACAATTAATTGGTCTTTCGTTTGTTAATTTTCATGTAAGTCAAGTGGGGAGTGGTAGTGACACAAGTCACTGCCACTTGTCACTCTCCTATGGTCCCATTTGGACCCTTTTAATAACTAGCCTATTTAACTCCAATTTTTTACTCCAATTGTGCCCAAATTTAAATGAAATATGTCTTTAAATCCCAAAGTCATTAATAAAAAAAATTTCATTGCCATTTGACTCTTAATTCTACTGTTATTTATCAATTGTCTTGCCACCTGGCATTTTTCTTAGTCCAAAATTACCCAAATTTTCAAGTTTTTTTAAAATTCTCCAAAAATTCTAAATTACTAAATACACTCTCCAAATCAATTTTCAACAAAATCACATTCACAATTCAATTATAAATCAATTATATCTGGAATGTCAATGAATGCATGTACAATTATTTTCATGTGCAAAAATTCAATATTCAAGAGTATGAGCATATCATATAATGTATAAGTATGAAATGCATTTTCTAATTTCTTAATAATCTCTCATATTTACTATTCTAGCCTCAACATGGGTAACAGGATGTTACAATATTCATCTTCAATTTTCTGCACATGTTTCAACTTCGTTTCCACCTTCATTTTACTTCTAACTTATCATTCTAATTTACCTCATTTCAAGACACCCCATTAGCCCTTTATCTATTCTCAGGATCATTTTAGTTCATCCATATAACAACTACCCAAAAATTCATATGATTAAGCATTAAAAACAGAACATGAGTATATCATCTCTTCATGAAATTTCTTCACAACTTCTACATCATTTTGATGATCTTTCTATTTCTAAATTATCACTATTATGAATTATCAGCCATCATATATGTAAAAGCAAGACAAGAACATATCTAGGTTACTTATTTACGTTTCAGCATACATGCCTTACCATTTCATGATAATTTAACTTCTAACTATCATCAAAACATGTCTCATTCAACAAATCATGAAAAATAATTCTTTATCCTTACTTGTTTAGCTTCAATGTTTTCAAATCACTCTTAACCCTAGCTTCCCAACATCAATCGTTCATCATCATAGAGCTAGTAGGGTTTGGTCTTTTTCATGGAGAAGACAAAATGTTATTGAAGAAACAAAGATCTTGACGTAGTTAAAGGGGAAGATGATAGCAACTCAATATGGAGAGTAGGGTTGGTGAGAAAAATTATGAACGGAGAAGGAGAAGTGAGCAAAGAAGAAGAAGAAAGCATTTGGTCAAATGAAAGACAACTAAATATGTCTTGCAAATGAAAATATCTTAGGTGGGTGTGTGGTATGGCAAATGACACTTGTCACTTGCCACATGTCACCACCTTATGGTCCCCAAATGGTCCTTTTTAATAACCAGTCCATTTATCTTCCAATTTCCAATCCAATTGTCTCCCAATTTTCAATGACATGTGTCATTAAAATCTTAATTTCATTCATCGAAATTTCTACTATCATTTGATATTTATTTCTACTACTATTTGTCAATCATTCTGCCGCTTGGTATTTTTCCTAGTCCAAAATTACTCATTAATATCATAATTTTCTCCAAATTTTCACCACAATTTCTAAGTCAACAATTTTACTCACCAAATCAATTTTCAAGACATTTTATTCATTATCCACATCATAATCACCTTAATAAAAGTCCTTTATACCTAAAAATGTCAAATGAGTGCATGAACAATCATTATAATGTGTGAAAAATTCAAATTCATGTGTCTGTATGCTAACATTATGCATGAGTATGAAATGAACTTTTCTAATCTCTCATTGCTATTTATCACTTATAGAAATTTAAGGTTCTAACCCTTAACATGGAAACAGGATGTTACATTAACTGTCCATCTCTCAGACTTCCTAAATCATCATCATCTATGGTGTGTTGAAATCCTTAACTCTTATAATATAGAACTCTAGGATATCAATCAAAAGACGTATGTTAAGATAAGGGCTGATCAGGCCAGTTTAAGTACAACATTGCCTGAGCAAGCAAAAGAGGACTCGATTAGTAAAGAATATAACGAGGAAGAATAAACAGAAGAACCTGGCTGGAAGAAAGTACTGGATACAACCTCCGCAAACATTAGGGTAATTACAAATACACTCGCGAAGAACTCCAAAAGGATGAAGGAGATGGTCTGAACTCAACAATGTTAAACTTAGGACATACGTTGTATCCATCATTATTTCGAGGCTCATGGTGTTCAACTGCCACCAAGGCTTTGTTCTAACCTCTTTTCTTTCTAAATTTAGTCTTTATTTTATTCTAATTTATGTTTCTTGATTATATATGTGTTTGTTTGTCACCTATTCACATTGAGGACAATATGTTGTTTAAGTGTAGGGAGGGTTATGTGTTTTGCTTTAAATGTGATTTTGCATATTGTATGACAATCGTTAGGTTACATGTTGTGAATGTGTTAATGGCTTAGATGGATTGAAATTAATTTGATTTTGAACATAGTCTATTAGGTTGTGAAGAATCATTAGCTCACAAAATTAGTGAATCGGGGTCTTTGGTTAAATATGCAGCTTAATTAGGATTTATTGTTAGTTTGACATCCTCTAAATTGTCATATTCATTCATAATTTGAGATCTTTCAACTTAAATAGCTTTGCAAGTACTTTTTCATGGAAATAAGTAGCTAAAGCAATAAGGTAGGCAATAACAACAACAACAACAACAATAACAACGACAACAACAACAACAACAACAACAACAACAACAACAACAACAACAACAATAATAATATTTTTTAATTTTAAATAAATAAATATTTTGCTAGCCTTCTGGGTATCAATAGAGCTAGTAGCTAGTTGAGAACGTGATATATCTAAGTAACCGGATCGACACGCATCACAAATGGGTGCCTTCACATAAAAAGGCTATAATGACGTTCCAACCAAGCAGTTTAATAAAAAGACATGACTTATTTGAGTAACTAGATTGACATTCATTACCAATGTTTGCCTCCACATAACAAGACTAAGTCCATGCTCATAAAAAAGTTAAAAAAAAGTGTTATCGAATAAAAACCTATCGAACTTGTAATAGCTCCACTTTTCATGAAAATGTACTTAGAAGTAGTTACAGAGCCTGAATAATCAAAGAATTATTAATGTATGTGCGTAATTGAAAAGGGTAAGCAATTTAACACTTGGGTCTCGATTAACATGTATATTTAGTTCAAAGCCCCAACTCACGGATTTTACATGTCAATAATTTGAAATGACTCGAATGATTGTGTTTAAAATTAAATTTATTTTATGAAGTTGAAGTCATTGTCTTATTACTGCATTATATGCTATGTGAATTTTTGTGTGTTTGTTGTTCTGTTTGCTTGAGGACAAGCAAACGTTTAAGTGTCAAGATGTTGATAAGTGTGAATTGCATCATGTTTTAGGACTTAGTTTGATATGTATTTAATTGTTAACTTAATCATTGAGTGTGTGTTTAGGTGAGAATTGTGCTACTTTGTTAATCAATTGTGTTTAAGTGTTTTTATGGGCTAGTACAAGTCTTTGTGCTTAATTATTATATTGTTGAGGTACCTTGATGTGTTTGTTAGTGTTTCAGGGTCAACATCAAAGAACGGAGAAGTTTGGAGACACTCTGGCTGAAACAACGTATCACGATCGTGCCACAATAAGTCGCGATTGTGATAGAAGCACTAGAGTCAACCCACAATCGTGGCCCATATGCCACAATCATGACAAAAGCCTAGGACACGGCCCACGATTGTGATCTACCTACCACCATCATGACAGAAGGCTCGTATGTGGCCCATGGTAATGGCCTGCACTATGCAGACTCGCAGACACTCAAAAACATCAAGTTTTGAGGGAGTTTTTAGACCTTTCAGACCCTAGAAAAACCCGAAGGTTGTCTAGAACACAAAAGGTATATAAAGAACAAGACAAAGAAGATGAGGGAACTTTTGCATCAGCCACTTTTAGAGAGAAACCTTAGAGAGAATTATTAAGAAATTGAGAAAGACAAGGAAGAGAGAAGTTGAGAAGAAGTTGACATCGATGTATTTCCCAAATAAGAAGTTTCTGACGTTGCTACCTCCCGTCTCCATTTAGAATCACTTTTCTTATTATTTTCCATTTTTATTATTGTATATAATTGGAAATAGTAGTTTGATAATAGGATTGTGAATGTTGAGATCTTCTATACTCACCTTTGGGGTTTTTTATCTTTGATTTAATAAAATATGTTTTTTTAATGTTTATTGGAATTATTGTGATTGATTTTTATGATTGCATAATTTGATAATTGACTGAGAGGGTGAGTCGAATGAAAAATAATTAAATTAGGCTAACGAGAGTTACGTGATTTAATAAGAACGAGAAATTAATCAAATCGATAATTGAGTGAAAAGAGATCTCACATAGGTTCTGATAGTTTATTGGACAACTTCATATCTAATTAAGGTTTTAGATAGATTGTAAATTGAGAAATTGCAATTTTCCATAACCTGATTAGGGTTTATAATTTAGGGTTAATGGTTATAACTCAAGAGAGAGTAATCAACCTTAGGATCTTCTAGAACTAATAATCCGATAATTTATAATCAATTAGGTTAAAATTCCCCTTTTTCTTAATTGAAAGTTATTTTAGGTTGATTCTTAAGTGTGTGTTGCAACTACTACTTTGTTAATATTTTCATAATTGATTCTTGGAATTGAGTTGTGTGATTAAATTAAATTCTTGCCTTAGTTTTGTTACATTTTGAATTACTGCAAATTATTTTGTCCTTAGTTTTAATGATTAGATTATCCCTCCTTGTGAAATTGACGTCTTAGATATTGCACGAATGACTCATACGCTTGCAGATTATCGAGGTTATTATTTAGAACTTACACACATCGGAAAATTATGATCAAGTAGAATCTATATCTTAACTAGGATAAGTGGAAAGCAAACCCTCTTTATTAACTAGGTTTACCTATTACCATTAGAAGGGTCATGTTTGATAAATGCTACCCATCCTCTAATTGAAAGAGTTAAAAAAGGCATCATTCCTGGATTAACAAATTCCTATACTTTGGAGGAAGGATACAATTGATTATTTCTATCCTAAACTCAATGCATATATACTAGTCTTCAAACTTGATATTGGCTAAAGGGGTCATCAAAAGCACCAAAGAAGTTAACAAGGTACTTTTTGTGGGGAAGTTCCTTTTCAAGAAGCAGTCATGCTAAAGTTAAACGGGTGGTTTGCAAATCTAAAATTGAGGGAGGTTTGGGATTATCCCTATCAAGACCTCTACTAAAGCTCTTATGTTGAAGAAGTTGTGAATGAAACTTTAGGAAAAGGAAACTTTATGGATTAAATAGATCCATTCATATATGTTAAAAAAGTGTTGGGAGAAGTACCATGAATGAGAGTCTTTTAGAGTAATAGACCAAATGCTACACCCTTTAGTAGTACTTCTTCCAACTTCTGAATTTGAGAGAATAATAGGCCTTTTGTCACATTGGAAATAGGAAAAAAGCCTCACAATGGTTTGATAATTGGAGTAGTCTAGGTCCTATTATTAGAATACCTGAGGCAGTAAGGTGTTCGAACAACTTCCCTTTTGAAGCTAAAGTCTATTCTATAATAGTTGAGAATTGTTGGACCTCTTTTCCTACAAAATTGCAACATTTGCTACCCAATTATCATCCTAATTCTTCCCTGTAGGACTCCAATTCGTGGTACAACCAACCTATTGGTACATTTAGCATCAAATTTTGTAGAATAAATTTAGCATCAAATTTTGTAAAAATTGGTCAACACAAAAAGGCCAAAGGGTGAACTAGTATGAAATGGTTTGATATAAATCCCAAATGCGAGGTAATTCTTTTCTTCTCTAGCTAATGATTATAAACATATTAAGTACTATAAACAGGCTTCTCTATCTAAATCATGACCCATGAAGAATTATATGTGACTCTAGCTTGGAGTCTAAGGATCATTTTTTTAATGTGATTTCTCCAAAACGTTATGGTCCTGGACTAAAGGTAAATGTCATTGGATTTTACATAGTGACAATCTCCCGGATATCTTAGCTTGGTTAATCCATCATTGAAGTACAGATAAGGAAGACCTTGTGGCTTGCCTAGTTTCCTTTGCTGCATGTATTGATGATGAAAATTAGGGAACAATTTATATCTTCCCCATTTGTGACAGACTATGGAAGAGATTTTAGCAATCTCATAGAAACTGATCTAACTGTTTAGGGTTTTCTCTACTACGTATGCAACTGTAAGGGAAAGCATAATTGGAAAGGAGCAAATTAATTGAGAATACCTTTCGTCTTTAATAGGGAAGGAAATCATCCGTTCCCTCTTTTCAGTTCCAACTGTATCACCCACAAATCTCATTTGTTTATTGCAAAATCAATGAATGAGGTTATTGAGAACTGGTTGGAATTGGAAAAGCATATAGACGTTTTGGTTCCCTCTAATAGGGTCTTCGAAGAGATCCTTATCACCACTGGTGCTCCATAGAAGGCTATGGTCTTCTGTAACCTCTAAGGAGTTGTCTGCTGAATGTGAAACACGTGTGTTTTTTACTCTTTCTCTCTCTGTTTGATACTTACACTTGGACTTCTGACTGGTGCTCCATAAAAGGCTATGATCTTCTGTAACCTCTAAGGAGTTGTCTGCTGAATGTGAAACACGTGTGCTTTTTACTCATTCTCTCTCTGTTTGATACTTACACTTGGACTTCTGACTAGGGATGTCAATGGGCCGGGCCAGGTCGGGCCTGGGTTGGCGATGGTCTGGCCCGGCCCATTGAAATAGTGCGCGCGGACTGCAGGAGGCCGGCCCACGACTAGGCCCATGCGGGCCATTTCTGACCAAGCGATGGGCGGCCCGCGGTGAGGCCCATGGCCTAGCTCGTCTAGCCCGCCCAGGCCACGGGCCGTTTTTGGCCCATCATATTAATAAATTTTTAAAATTTTAAAAATAAATTTAAAAAATTGGTATTTTATTTTTAAAATTAATAAATTATAAACTTTTTATTTTATTTTTCATATTTACAACATATGTATATTATGCAT
>JAOSBN010000005.1:17042584-17066812 GCA_027563595.1 Erythroxylum suave
TTATATGAAAAGTTAATAAGTTAACAAGTTAAAAGTTATTGTTAAAATTATGAACTACATTAATTACAAATTTTTAATTTACTTTAATTATTTATTAATTATTTTAATAAATAATTAAAAAAATTTATGGTGGACGGGCCACGGGCCACGGTCCGGTCCACGGTCGGCCCGTCCAATATTTCACAGGCCGCGGGCTATCCACCTCGGCCCACGGTCCGTCCATCTCGGCCCGCCGATGGGCTGGTCAAATCGGGCCAAAACTCATTGACCGACCCATGGATCGAGCCGGGCTGGGCCAGATCGATTTTGCTATCCCTACTTCTGACTAGTTTTAATATTGAGCTTTTTAGCCGAGGCGTCGTCATATTGTACAAACCTTTATATATTTAATATTATTCAGTTACTTTTTCAAAAAACAACACGAAATGGCGAATTTCAAAAAAAAAAAATTAGCAAACATTTTTGTTATTATGAAAATTTGTTTTAAACTCTGAAAATTACTTACGTCAAAATGATTGTACCAAATATTTGTAAACATATGTTAAACCATTACCATGCTATTAAAATTTGTTCAAATTTTATTATTTTGCTTTTATTCGTCTTTTTAAATAAAATTGCATGATGAAACTTGAAATGTCAACAATAAATTAAGAGGAACAGGTATTCTCTCTCAAAAGGTCGGGATGTATTATAGAAGTTTGACGTTAAATAGCCACTTGAATTGTTTATAACCTCGCAACCTGCGAGCTGCAATTTCTTTCAAATAAACATAATAATTTTAAAATACACGTTGCAAATACAAACTAGCTGCAATTTCTTTCAAATAAACATAATAATTTTAAAATACACGTTGCAAATACAAACTATCATCTGTTTTTTTCTTTCGGTATACAAATCTCCTGGTCTCAATTCACTGAAGAATCAACATCCTGCGAGCAGCAGTGCACCAGCGGGCATACGAGGCATACAGGTTAGGCCAGTCAGAAGATGGACAATACGTGAAGTGACAAAGCCACAGTGACAGCACTTGTTCTTGATCCTCTTCTTGCTCTAGCGTATCTATTAGTTCTTCTAAGACTCTCTCTAGTTCATTTCTTTCACTGGTGTTGAGGACCGGAGCGTCTGTTCCATTGCTTGCTCTGCATAGCAGTGGCAGCCAGGACACTAACATCTTCATCTTGGTCTGCCTCTGTTGCTCTCTTTTGCCTTCCAAAGTTTCTTCGTGTCCCAGGTTCCTAGCTTGCTTTAACAGGAATGCTGTACAAAATCTTGGGCAATTAGAAAACTTATGCGAATAAGTGGACGTGCTGTGAAATGCTTTCTTCCTTGCAATTCTTTCGTGCGCTTGTATGGGATATGAAATCCAAATGACAAGATGCATTCATGAGCTTAAACAATGAAAGAGACTGTCGAAAAGAAACTAACGAAAATTTAGGCCGAACTGTAGAAAGCTACATGATATTAAATAGCTTATCTCTTATATAAAGAACACCCCGTGGATCATAGTAACTCAATATAACTAATAAATAATTAGAAACCCAACTGGAAAAATTAGAAGTCTTCAAACCTTAACGTATTACATAAAAAGGAGGAATTAGCAAGTATAGACCTTCCACTGAAAAAATTATGGGAAATAATAAAAGATTGTTGAATTTAGAATAACAACCTGTACCTAGCTCTGAAATATTGTTGGGGAAACGGCGGAAATTGACACAAGATTGTGCCAACCATTACGTGAAGACGTTTAACACATTCATTGACCTAGACCAATTCGAGTTTATTGTAGAGGCGGAAGCAACTTTTCCGTAAACATCTTAGAAACTAACGTTAATATTATAATCCAACTCGAGAAAAGACAAAAAATTAAAATTTTGAGTTATTCGTAACAAATAAAGGAATATAATTTTATGTACGTATTATGCCGTACGTAATTAGATGAAGGTAAAACTTATACACAAACCTTAAAATGACACCGCAGTCATATGGGCATGGTTTGCCTCGATCATCTACGATGTAAATATGCGGGGACACAAAAGACATGTACGTATGATCATCAAAACAAAGAAATTACTAGGATCATCTTACGTATCAAAGAGATCATGTAGCTGTACCCGAAAAAAAAAAGAAGGAAAGGACGTGATATTTGGGCACCTAAGACTCCTTTACGTCAGAAAAAGACAGGCAGGCAGCATGAATATACCTGATACTTTCACCAAAGAACCCTGCAGTCGCGGCTCAGCCGAAAGAGCTAGCCAAGCCACATTAGAAGCCGTTGCCCACCTATTAATGGCTTCTTCTGCTAACCCACAATATACCATTTTCTGAGCCAACCAAAGCAACTCAGCCACCAGCTTCTCAGCAGAACCCCCAGCCCGGTTCATCTCATCCCTTGATTTCCGACCCCAAAACAGCCCTCCCTCTCCAACATACCGAAACACCCTCAAAACCCGGCTCAACCGAAAGGGAACGGCTCCAGAAACCGTGTTGCCATCACTTTCCACCCTGTCAAACCCTACGTCCGTCATGTCTGCCGCCAGTTGACTGAGAGTTCTCGAGAACGCCACCGATAGAACGCTTCGGTTGACTTCACGTAAGGCCTCAACGTTCTCTCTATGATTCTCATCTATAAGCCTCTCTGCTAAAGATCTAACGATTTCATACTTTCTGGAGGAGACCGGAATATCATTAACGATCGTCAACAACTGTGACAGCGCTCTAGCGATACCTGAATCTTCGTTCACGGGCGCGTAGTTGACGTTCTTGGGGTGCTTAAGTGGACGGTTATCGAGGAGGTTGAGATCAGAAGATTGGAGAAAAGGAGGAAGCAGCCTAAGAAACAAGAGAAAAGAAGTTGTGATAAAATACCGGAGATGTTCAAGGAGTTTAAACCTTTCGGATAAGTTAAGAAGCGACTTGTCGGCGTAGAAAAACACGGAGGTCACGAGGTTACGCACAAGCAAAGTAGCTACGGTGGTGGGTGAGGTTTCCAACATGGCCATGTATGTCCGTTTATGTGTGCGTAAGATTTTGTGGGGTTGCAGGGTTCGGACTGGAGGGAATAGAAGGTGGGGGAGAAGTGGATGAATACTTTAGATTTTAAAAAATTGGTGTTGCTATGATGGCATTTGGACGGTGTTGAGTCTTAAGATTTGAAAGTTCGCCATTAGGAGAACCGCAGAACAGTAATAAGATCGATTCGGACGTGTACCTGATAAATATATCGACATTTAGTTCATAAAAATAAAACCCGGTCGTCTTGAAATTTCCAATCTAATTTGGGCCACACGTTTTATTATGGACAGAATTATAAGCGGGAAAGTTATCAAATATATCTTTAATATTTTATTCCAATTATAATCTAAATAGGGATAGGGAAATTTCGCACTCCATCTCACTAATTTGTTAATTTTTAGTTTACCTGTTTTTTTTATGTCAAGAAAACTATAATATATTGAATATCATAATAACGAGAATAATTAGTTTTATAAGTGCTTGAACTTTGGCACTTTAATAGTATCCCAAATTATTCCTTATTTTCATTTAAGAATGATTCTTTAAATATTGTCATTATTCCTATACCCAAAATGTAACAGCTGTGTGGATTACTTCAAAGTTGTCCCTAGTGCTGCGATTGCTCCTTCCTAATCAACTGCACTTACAATCGATACCATTTTTGGACGGTTCCTCGGTTGTGCAAATTCTTAATTGGTGAAAAGGGTAGGGTGAAACTATATTTTAAGTCAGTTAATGAAATGATCAAGTCAAATAGTTGCATATCTATCTTTATTTCATTCTCCTACTATGTTTAAATGTTTTGGCTTAAACTTTTATTTTTCTTAAGTTTGAATAAGTGTACTCCCATGAATATATAAATCTACCAAATTATGTTTAAAATGGAGATGATATATTGAATGTGTAGGTTCAGTATTATCCGCCAATATCTAAAATAAAATCTTAGGAGGTTTGCCAAAGTTAACCCAAATCTGATTCCTTGCAACTGAAAAATTAAATGTCCGATAGGGCAACGAGTATGTTTTCATTAGAACTCATAATAGGAATATGTACAATTTTGAAATATGAAATAGCATTACGTACAATTATAAGATATGAACTAAGACATTAAGTAATTACTGATGATAAAAAAATGCGACTTCCATCTTATAATTTATATAAAATTTTAATTCATATCATAATATTTAACTGTACTAAAAATATTTATATTTTTCAAATTATTTAAGTTAAACCTTATGATGACCATAAAGTAGTGAAAGTTTTGTTATGTTTAGTCATAGGAAAAGCGTCGAGGTATTTAGGGGTAGCCTATAAACTTGAAACTAGATCAAGTAAATTTAAGAGATTATACAATTAGAGATTGATACAAATATATTTCATTTCATAATCAACTTCTTTTTTTTTTAAGAAAATAATCAACTTCTTTCGTGCCCCTACAAGCGTAAAGATCCAAGAAGGAAATTAAACATAGAACGGTGAATGAGAAATTATCTTTGGCTAAGAGAATTAGTAAAAGAGTCAGTTAATTGGTTCTTAATATAAATATGAAATATATGAAGTTGTTCTCGAGGCACTAGATCATGTACAAAGTAAAAGTTAATGACAATGTGCTTTATATGTGAATAGAAGATAGGATATATAGCATAGGTTGCTCAACCATTGTTATAATAAATTGTGGAAGGTGCTTGAAATGAAAAAGAAAGTTCATTAATTAATTTGGTCAAACAATTATTTAAATTTTTGCAACTGCAGTAGCACAATATTTAGCTTTGGTGGAAAAGCAAACTATAACAGATTGTTTCTTAGAGTCCTAAATAACAAGATTAGAGTTTTAAAAATTAAAATATGTAAAAGTGGGGTATCATGTATCAACATCACTACCCTAATCCGTGTTAGAAAAGGTATAAAGAATAAAGGGCGAATAAGTTAAAAGGAGACATGATAATGAGATGTTCCTTTGAGATACCAAAGGCTTTTTCTCACAACAAGCTAGTAAATAGAGGTTAGTTTGTACATAAACTAGGGTAGTTTATTGATAATATAGCTAACATTAAGTCATATGAGAGAAAGATACTAAAGAGAAGCAATTACTTGTTGGTACGTAATTAGATCATGATTAAGAGAGACATCATTAAGTTAGAGTGTTACAAATGGAGAGAATTAAGTACTAACTTCTTTGATTTCATACATTTTAGTTCACTTAAGAAGATTGAGAATATATTATTGTTAAGATAAGAATAAACTTTTAGAAAATTGTTGTTTTTAACTCTTAAAGATAGCTAAGTTAGTCAAGATCCTTAAAAGAAAACTACTTATAAAGACAAGTAGTAAGCTCCTATACTTATGGTAAATGATTTCCAGTGATTATAAAGCCATCCATATGCATAAGTAAATACCATAGTACAAGTTCCCATATTATAAACAGAGATGTAGCACTCTTATTATTGGTGAAACCATAGGCAATGAGAAAGGAGTGATGTTTATTATGTCATGCAATAAGAGCTTCATTAAGGACTTAAACTTCTTTATTCAATTTCTTAATATAAGTTGGATATCAAGGATCAACAAAGCCTTGACATTGTAGCATAAAAAACAATAATTAAAGAAAGTTCCTTGTAAAAGGTGTTATTAACATCCACTTTATTTAGAACTCATCCATGTTTTTACTATAATAGCAAGCATAAGACAAATAGTAACAAGTTTAATAATAAGACTAATGGTTTCATTATAATTAATATCAGGATGTTAATGAAATCCTTTTTCCACATGACGAACTTTATGGTGAGCGATGGTATCATTAAGGTTCCTTTTGGTTTTATACACCCACTAATAACTGATAATATATTTTTCAAGAGAGAAGGGGATGAGGTACCAATTGCTATATTAATGAAGGGGTAGAAATTCTTTACTCATGGCTTAAAGTTAGTGGGGATGTTTATTGGCTTGCAGAAATGAAGTAGCTCCTATTCCTGGAGAAAAATTGAGGAACTTGCATGTAGAAATTTTTTCTTAAATTATAATACTAGCTTTGGGAATAGATAATATCTTAATCTAGTTAAAACTTTTAGTAATGATGACATTGACTATGTTGTCTTACACCTTTATACATCGCTTTATCTCCAACACTACTATTTTTGGTATATTATCATTCCCACTTTGGAAGTTGTCTCAACTTTGTCTTCATCCATGATCTTTCCTTAAAATACTCCAACATAGTTAAGTAGTTCACTTTCTTCGACTAACACCACCATCATATCAAATGCTACAATGTGACATTAGCTTTAATTTCCTTGACAAAAATTATAATTCCATTATGAAAAACTGTGAGATCATATATGTTTTCCATAACAATATGAAGCTCTATCATTAATATTATTTGAGTCATAAATAACATGTTTGTAATTTCCATGACAACCTCCTCCATAGTTACAATATCCTTAAGAACCACTACTACCTTTCTAATTGAATTGGGTTGTGATTTTTATTTCATTTTCTTCCGTTAAATTTTTAAGATTTTAAATATTTTATTCATTATGTAACTTCCTATAAAGTTCTTCAAAGGACTATATATATATATATATATATATATATATATAAACATTACAGCTATTGAGTGTTTAAACTCATCATTCAAACTTTTCAATATGTAATAAGTGTTTTGAGCTTCATTCAGAAGGTGTCCGATATGTGACAGAAAATTAACAACACTTTTCACCTTACTCATATATGTAATTTTATTTTTACATTTCTTTTTGTTGGAAATAAGAGAAAATAAGAGTGAGAGCATTTAAGTGTTAGAGTCATTAGCAAAACTTGCTTCTAATTCTTTTTAGGCATCAATTGAAGTGGTACAATTATTTATTATTAGATTAATTGTACTATTTACAATAGCTTGAATACTAAGAAGTACTAGGCAATCTTGACATGTCCAAAAGTAATATTTAAGATCAGTTTAGGATGGACAAAGATTAATTCCATGAAAATAGCCAAAAAGTTTGTAGATGAATAGAAGTTTGATTTTGAACTTCCAAAAGACATTATTTTTTATCATTCCTCACAAGTTTGAATAGGATTTGAGAAGAGAAATTAAGAGATATGAAATTTCATTAGTAGGAAAAGAATTATTTTGAGCTATGTAATTCATAGGAACTTTATTATTTGTGTTATTGTCAAGTTTTGAGATTTTTTTCATTACATAATAATTTTAGAGAAAATTAAAGCTATAGTAATTAAGAAAGAGTTATAGCTCTTGAACCTTATAACAATCTTGAAATCCATATCAATTTCAAGGACCAACCATTAAAATATGAGCTTTTAAATTAGTAATATGACGCTTTTCTAGTACTTCATAGTTTTAAGCTGACCCTCTTATAAATCCGTGCTTATTGATTTCTCTCAAGACTAAATTCCTAATATAATTCAATTATTGAAGCAATTAAAATCCTATCTAATATCTTCATCCAAAAGGGTCACAAATAGTATGGATAGTTGCCTCCTATTTGTATTGGAACTATATGTATTGCATTGCTAAGTATGATTGTTATGCTTGTAATGTTGATATGTGCTAATTCTTGATACATTTAATCCATGGCACTCACTTTAGTCCATGTTTGATTTTGGATACAATTTGAAAGCAAAGGAGTTAAAGTAAGTAAAAAGCAATATATTTAAGTCGTTTTCCAAAGATTCACACTCACTTATCTTCATGAAGGAAGAAGAAGAAGGATTAGAGCAAGAAGAAGACAAGAAAATACATAAAATGAAGAACATGAAGAATGAAGAGTGTCGTGAGACATCTCTCACTCCTACAACAGACCTTGCATGGGCTTGAGACAATCTTCACGCCTATCCAAGGTGTCCCCATAAGTTTTTGTTATCTCACTCGAAACCTTACATTTTTAATATAAAAGCATCGTTTGATGACAGAAAGAGGCACGACAGGTTGGAGAAAACATTTTAGGGGTTTTGGGAGGTAACAAAAGGGCAAAAATCTCATCCTTTGGAGACCCATAGAGGGCTAGGCTTTCCCAACTAGGTTTGAAGGTGATATTAACGCCAAAGAACCTAATTAATCATTTCTTTTATTTTTTTATTTCTCTCTTTAAGGATTGATTATGCTATCCGATGCTTATAGATTTGGATTTTAATGTATGAATGATCTTTATTCTCATTATTGTTAGATTGTTTATATATGAACCCATTGTTAGAATCTTGAGCACAATTTATAATTGTTGTGTCTAGGTATTGCTAGAATCTTCAAAATAATTTGTATTTTTTATGTTAAGATTCATTTATAGCAACTAATGGTTTCAGATCATTAAGGATACAACCTGTAATAGTTGTGTCTATAATTAGTATTGAATCATTAGGGATAACATAACCGAGGTTAAATGATCCGAACTTGTATGGTTGTTGCCTAGATTAATTTGTTTTTGTAATTCGTAATGTGACTGTCCAATTAAATCTAGAGATCATATCCTAAGTTTTTTGATAACTAGGTTTAATTAACAAGAATATCTTAATTAAACAGACTTAAGGGAAAATCGAGGTTAATAGAACTTATCGTTAACCTATGATTAATACTTGCTAGGAGGGGTAAGAGAACAACAATTCAATGAAGAATGTTTAATTGAGTGTCAGCTGAGATAGAACTAATGACCGAGTCCCTAACACTTTTATCACTTTTCATCATCTTTGAATGCCTTCTTTTATTTGCTTTTGTTAGTTTAGTTTCAATTTATTTTCTTATTTGAAAACCAAACCAAACCCTGCCCCCTATAACCTAAACAAGATTGAATTTCATTGCAAAAGCTTTACACACACTCTATCTGTGATCGACCTAGAATCACCACTACTATAATTGTAGGTTTAGTTATTTTGATTAGTGTTACGATGTGTTCCATCAAATTTCGACGTCGTTACTAGTAATGCAATTTTTTCAAGTTTTTGTTCTGGATTTTAATTGATATTTTGTACATATTTGTTTGTGATTAGTTTATGTCCAGTTATTTCTAGATCTTTTCACTTTTTGTTTACTGTTCGCTTGTTAAAAAATTAATAAATTCATGGATGGAAATAATTTTTTTCTATAACTCATATTCCCAATCTTATAACCAAGTTGGAATGATCATACTAATTTTAGTTACAGATGGGATAATCAACAAAATTAATTCCATGATAGTTTGCAGGACATATCAATTCTCGTATAGACCAGAAGCTTGTTATTATGACTCAAGTCTATCTCTAAAAGAATTGGGTAATGATGTTATTACTAAAACTCTACAATTCTAGTAGGATGAAAGGCAATTTTGGTCTAATTTCTAATATTTAGAGAGCCAACAAAACTTAGGTACATCTCTAGAAGAATTGATTAATATTATGAATGCTAATACTTTGTAATTTCAATAGGTTGTACTGCAGTTCCAATAGTTTTAATAGGGTGTAGAGAAACAATTCCAATAGTTCTAATAGGAAGTGATGCAATTCCACCAAGATAAAATGTCTGGACTCTAGAACTTGGTAAGTCAAATGGGTCAGATGATGGAAACTCTAGACCACTTAGCATCACAAAGCGAAGAGAAGCAGTCATATCAACTTGAGGTATACCTAGTGGATGTTAGTGGAGAAACCTTATAAAGTGAGAAGTACTTCAAATCCATGTGTTTACAGATAAGCACTTCAAATCCATGTGTACATGTCATTCTTAGAGAAGAAAACAACTGCGGAATTATCACAATAAATTCTTAATAGTCTAGCAATACTATCGATAAAACCAAGACCTAAGATGAAGTTCCGCGACTACAATCCATAAATTGCAGCCTTAAAGCATGTCACAAATTCAACCTCTATAGTGGAAGTAGCAATGATAGACTGCTTTCCACTTTTTCAGGAAATTGCTTCTTCAGCTAATAGAAATATGTAATCGAATGTAGATTTTCTTGAGTCTACACAACCAGCATAGTCTGAATCCAAGTAATTTATCACTTCGAGATGGGTTGATTTTCTATACCGGCATAGTCTGAATCCAAGTAATTTATCACTTCGAGATGGGTTGATTTTCTATATTTGAGCATGTAGTCCTTGGTGCCTTGTAAATATCTAAGGACTTTCTTTGCATCTTTCCAGTGGTCTATTCCAGGATTGCTCTGATATCAGCCCAGCATTCCAACAGCAAAACTGATATCTGGAGGAGTACATGTTTAAGCATACATTAAGCTCCCAACTACTGATGCATAAGGAATAGACTCCATTTCCTTAAGTTCCAAATCATTTTGTGGACACTGAATTTGACTAAAATTTTTCCCTTTCTAAATTGGAACCATCCCTACGGAGCACTTTTCCATTTTAAATCTTTCTAATATTTTCTCGATATAATATTTCTGAGACAATCCTAACAATCCTTGTGATCTATCACGGAAGATTTCTATTTTGATCACATAGGATGCCTCACCCATATCTTTCATTTCAAAATTATTAGAAAGAAAATTCTTGACATCATATAACAAAACCATATTATTTGCAGCAAGAAGGATATCGTCAACATATAGGACTAATATAATGAACTTGCTCCCACTGACTTTCATACAGATACACTGATCAACAGTGTTCTTTATAAAACCATAAGATGTAATGGTATCATTAACCTTAATATACCATTGTCGGGAAGCCTGTTTCAGTTTATATATTGACTTCTTTAATTTACACACTAACTTGTCCTTTTCTATGGTTTTAAAACCTTCTGGTTGATCCATATACACTTCTTATTCTAAGTCACCATTTAGAATTTACGTCTATTTGGTGAAGCTCTAAATTATAATGAGCCACCAAGGCCATAACAATTCTTAAAAAGTCGTTCTTTGAAACTTGAGATAAGGTCTCTTTATAATCAATGCCATCCTTTTAAGTATAAATTTTGGCAACAAGTCTGGCTTTATACCTTTCAATGTTATCTTGTGAGTCACGTTTGGTCTTAAAGACCCATTTACAATCCACTTGCTTTGCACCTTTTGGCAATTTAACCAACTCCTAGACTTTGTTGTTATCCATTGATTTCAACTCTTCTTTCATAGCATTGAATCATTTTTCAGAATTGTTACATTCCATGGCTTGTTTGAACAAGACTGGATCCTTATCAAGACTCTCACATTCGTGTTCAAGTGAGTGAATTTTATAGTCACTCGAAATAGCTGGTCTTCGTTGTCGTATAGACCTTCGTAATGCTAATTCTTATGACATTACATGATCATTTGTAACTTGAACATCATTAGTTGGTTCTTCATTAATATGTTCAATTTGTGGAACTGGAACATTAATTTGTTGTTCTGATATGTTGTGTATCTGTGATGCAATAAGTGGAATAACAACTGGTGGGATCACATTTGATGTAGTAGTTTCTACTTGACTTAGAGTAGTTTCTACATGATTCTCGTGAATATCCCCTTTTTGCGGTTCTTCACTCTCATTAATTTGATCATTTTCAATGAATCAAGCATTACCAGACTCAATTATTCTCGTACTATGGTTAGGACAGTAAAATCTGTGCCGCTTTGATTTTTCAGGATAGCCGATGAAAAAAACACTAACAATTCTCGCATCAAGCTTCTTTTTATGTAGATTATACAGCGTTACTTCTACCGGACAACCCCAAATGTGAAGATGTTGTAAACTAGGTTTCCTTCCTGTCCATAGTTCATAAGATGTCTTAGGAACTGCTTTACTAGGAATCCTATTAAGCAGATACGCAACGGTCTTTAATGCGTACATCCACAATGATAACAGTACAGTACTATAACTTAACATACTCCCAACCATATCTATAAGAGTACAATTCCGTCTTTAGGCTACACCATTTTGTTGCAGTGTACCAGGCATTATGTATTGCATACATATGCCTAGACTTGAAAGAAACTTTGCAAATGGACCTAGACATTTTCCACTTTCGTCAAATTTTTCATAATATTCGCCACCTCTATTGAACCTCACTATCTTTACTTTTCTATCTAACTGCCTTTCTACCTCATTAACGAACACCTCTAAGATGTCCACAGACTAAGATTTTTCATGCAATTGATAAATATTACCATATCATGAGAAGTTATTAATAAAGGTAATAAAATATTTTTCGTTGCTCTAAGAAGGAACGTCGAAAGGACCACAGATGTCAGCGTGTATTAATTCAAGTAATCCGTTACTTCTTGTGGCTGGATGCTTTGATATATGTTTGGTTTGCTTGCCTTTAATGCAATCGACACATAAATCCTAGTTAACAAAATCCAATAGAGGTAGATTTTAATTTTTCACTAACCTCTGTACCCTTCCTTGGATATAAGACCTAATCTTTTATGCAACAAAAAAGCAAAATATTCATTTTGTGCACTATGTTTACTTCCTATAATATGGTCAACATCAAGATTGAAACGATATAAACAATCAATTAAAGTACCAGAACCATAATAGTACTTATGTTTATACAATGAAAAAATGTTTTCAATCTTAAATAGAAAGGACATCATCCATCTTTGCAGCCGAAACTAAATTTCTACTACATTCAGGAATATAAAGACACTTTTCTAGATCTAGGTAACAGTCAGTGTCCAGGATCAATCTGTATGTCCCAATGCCCTCTATCTATGCCTTCATTTTGTTCCCCATATATAAGAACTTTTTAGTTCCGTTTATGGGTTGGATTGAAAGGAATCCCTGTTAAATATGTGACACATAAGTAGTTGCAGCATAATCTAGCCACCAGGTATTATTAGGCACTTCAATCAGATTTGACTCAAAACATACTGAGACATAGTATGTACCTTTTTTTTTCGAACCAAGCCTTTCTTTTAGGACAATCCTTTTTGAAGTAACCAGGCTTCTTGTAGAAGTGGCACCTCTTGTCTTCATGGATTCAGCCCTCATTGACTTTATTGAGAGCTTTGTCCTTGTCTTTGCCTTTCTTTCCTGGTTTGTGCTTGCTGTTACTAGCTCTTGGATGAAATGTGAGATGAATGGAGTGCTCCTTCATTTTCTCCAATCTCCCTTCCTCCTGAACCAACATGGCCTTAATTTCTTGAAGATTCCATTTTTCTTTAATGGTGTTATAATTCACCTGGAATTGGTCAAACTTAAGAAGAAGTGAGTTGATAATAAACTGTACTAGAAAGGACTCATTCACATCCATACCTTTAGATTTCAACTTTGCAGCTAGGTTTGATATATGGGTTACATGGTCATTAATGGGCTGTGACCAGTCAAACTTCTTGGTCATTAGCTCACTCATTAAAGTCCCTACTATGGACTTGTCAGCTATATCAAATTGGGAGTATTCCTTAAGCTTTAACATAAACTCCTTCGCATTATCCATCTTTGGCATTGATGACTTCACATTTTCCGTGATTGTCATTCACATCAAATTCAAACTCATCCTGTTAGACCGTTCCCGATCCTTATAATAAGACTTGTCAACTTCAGAACTAGTCTCAATTATGGCTACAGGTCTTGTGTCTGAAACTATAGCCAAGTCCAAATCTATTACACCCAGTTGGAACTGGATTTGTTCGGACTAGTCTGCATAGTTCAGACTATTGAACTTAATCAAACCATTTCCTAAAGCGAACAAATTTGAAGATGCTGCAAATAAAACATATAACTCACGCATTAACACTTTGAGTAGACCTAGATGGATTCAAACTAATAATAAACTTTGATTATACATTCAAATTCTCCTTTAGGTAAAATTTAAATACATAGCTGTAACCTATCATGATGCAAATATAGTTTTACTATAATAGACAATCAATCATAATCTAGTCAATATGTATGTTATTATTATTTTCTTGGATAGCATAATAACTGCATTCATAACAAATGTCAAGTTACATCAAGTAGACTAGTATCAAAAGCTACTAACTAGCAAATACCCATAACAGGCTAGGTATAAATAAAGAGTGGTTCATTACAACTCAAACCAATCTTAGCAAGGTGATCAACACAACGGTTAGCTTCCTTAAATTATGAACATATGCAATCTTTGTAAAAGTCGACTTCAACTCCCAGCAGCGGCGAAGTGTGTTGCTCACAGAAACACATGGTATCCCCTGGAGCAATCGCCATGCCTCAAATGAATCAGTATCCACCTCTAAACAAGGCACATTACTTCTTGCTGCTAATTCCATTCTCGAACAAATTGCTTGTAGTTCTGCTTCTAGAACCGATCACCTTCCTAGACACTAAGAGAAACCCAACAACCATCTTCCATGCTCATCCCGTAGAAGCCCACCTGCACCTATATGTTCATTCACGCCATCTGTCGCCCCATCACAATTCAGCTTAACCCACCCCGGTTATCTGCCATTCCCAACGACTCTCTTTCCTACCCATAATGGACCCATTATGTAGCTTTGCAGCTGTCGCAAATTTAAATTGCCTAACATACCACCAAATGACTGGAAAAACATCAGAAGGGATATCCTCACCATTAAAGAACACAACATTATTCCTCCACCTCCACAAAAGCCACATTACCACACCAAAAATAACAGACCAGTCTTGTGACTGGCCAGTCCAATATCGTCACAATTATATTAACTAAATATGTTGATAAAGTCCCCTTAATATAATTAATTATAAGCTATGGTCCAACTTTGGGGGACCTCCTAACATTATAATTAATAATCTCAATTGTTTAGTTCAATTTTTATGTCATTTTAATAGCATCATATCAATATGAATAATTAAAACATTCTCAATTAAATGTTTAAATTTTCAAGCTAGGCCACTTTGGTGACTAACAACTTTTCCATGCAATAAACATTTAATTGGACAATTATTGTATATGAAAAAATTTAATTTAAATTAGTTTGGTCACTTTGGTGACTAACAAACTATTTTAAATTTTCATTGTCTTGTAGCACATTCCTCATATAATAGGAATATTTAATTCCAAATATTGCATAATATAAAATATTCAAAGTAACCAAAAAAACATATAATATGGCACTGATTTTCAAAATTATATTATGCATAATACTAAATCGTCAATTATGAATTAAATAATTCATTATGTCTCATCCTAAAATTATTTTACTTAATGTTAAAGCCCATAATATAATTACTTAATAATTAAGGTTCCATAATATAACCCTAAATTAAACTCTATAAAATTAGGCTATAATCATTTAATAACCCAAGTTAATCCTTTAATGGCCCAGAGGGCCAAAGATCGTTTTGGGCTTAGGAAGCCAACGCCGGTCATTTATAAGGTAGCGTCTGGCGCATGCATTTGCGCAGCGTGCACACACCAGACACTGCGCCTCCTTCGTCCTGCTCTAGATGCTTCTGTTTTTGGTTTTCACGTTTTATGCTTTTTTTTTAAATTTCGTTTCGATTCTATTGTTTGTTTCGTTCTTCTCATGATTTTGTCTCAAGACACAAGCCATCCTGAATCCTAAAGCCATGAACATCCCTTCCCAACTATATAACATTTCCATGCCGAACCTTTCGTTTCTCTTTCTACGGTTTCATAATCTCACTCTACACCAAAAACTTTCCCTTGCGGCCATGGAAACTGAAAACGCAAATTTCATGCCAAAATCATCAAGACACTTACGGGATGTTTAGATGTGTGAGTTTTGTTTCTTTTCAACAATCATAAATCCAAGTTGTATCATTCAATGTAAGGAAACATCCAAGAAAAACAATGCAAACATCGTTAACACCAAAAATCAATTTCGGAACAGTATTGCAAGTCAAGCCAATACAGACAACCGCATGTTATATACGAAAAACAAATCATGTAACACAGGCAACACAGGCTTTGATACCAACTGAAAGAAATCTATGGATCGTCGTTTGTAGACATAGATGTACCCATGACTTGTGTTTATGTTCTTGATAGTTTTTATCCACTCTCTACCTTCAAACTTGTCGTAGTTCTTTCAATGGTACAAGGACTTCTTTATTTAATATGTTTTAACGTAACCTTTGGACGGGAGAGCGAAGGGTATTATAAGGAACCCTTTGAACTCTAGTTATCTTTAACGAGCCCAATCATTTTTATTTTGGGTCCATGGTTATAGTTGAATCCATGATAGTAATATGGGTCACGTTGATTAATTATTAAAATTAATCTAACAGAAGATCTCACGATCAATCTCTTCTTTTGTAATGAAAACTTGACTTTTATGCAGCACATGTTATACTTTCAGTGCTAATAAAGCCTTTTAACCATTGCTGCAAGTATCCGAAATGTCATATGTTGGTCATAAGTGTTAATTACTAAAACTTAAAAACTGTGATAATTTCCTTTACCAGTCAACCCCAAGTTCGTTGGTAAATCTAGGAAACTCCACTTGTACCAACCATCCCAGTTAGTATAAATATAACACCTCTGCCACGGAAAGCTAAGATGGTGAAAATCATTGACAAAGGGAGGAAGCTCGTCTTGAATCTATAGCTGAACCGAACTGAACAGACCTCTTCATGTTCTCTCCTTTCTTTTAATCGAAGAGCATATCTTGACAAAGTCATATGAATTGTCAACTAATAAACGGCGCTGTTATAGGAAACATATCCAATACCTTAAGATGCCATACTATAGTGTATGACATAAAACATACATTATTTCAGGATTATTAAAAGAAGACTTTCTAGCTTGTAAAATACTACAAAAGTAGTTTTTACTGAATCTATTTTAAAGTAATGCATAAAATCAAATCACTATCTTATAAAAGATAAATGGTAAAATAATTTACAAAAATTTAACAAAAGATTTATTTTTTATAATTATTTTTTCTTCAAATTATTGAATTCTGATAAAGAGTAAACGGGAAAGGGGGAATTGATTGCATTCCTACATGGCGTCCACAAGAAACGCGGGGGCAGAGGTGCAAGTGGGGGTTATTAGGAATGACTTTAAGTGCTTAATGAACTGCTTGGACTTTTCAAGGTTCACCGCATGCCCTGCATTCTTTATAATCACCAACTCTGCGTTGTCTCCCAGGTGACTGTTAAAAGACAAACAAATAATGTTTTAGTTATATCTATTTTTAGAGAAACTAGTTGATGAAGAACGAATGATATTGAAGGGTTTTCCTTGTACCTTTTCAATCTGTAGCTCAATTCCACCGGGAAAACTTGATCTTCTTCTCCCCATATTATTAAGCTTTGCTGCTTTCAGACAAAACAATAGATGTACAAAAGTACATCGTGGATACATATAAATATAACCAGTGACGTGTTATATCCCTAAACCAATTAGGAAGGAAAATAACAATGATATAACTAATTAGTCTAATAGAGTATCACGATAACGGAAAATACCATTAGAATGTAATAGAATTGAAACTGTAGCTTTGGAGTTTATAAGCTTGCAACGTTCTCGATCAATGTGGCGAAAAAAAGGTATTTCATTATCGGAATATGAGCATATTTGATAGAAGAAATATATGTCAAATCTTTTATGTTAAACTTGAGTCCAAAAAGAATGTAATTTTATGTGATCTGAAAAAAGTAAAACTCCTATTTCTTTGATTTGAATATGAAGCTATTTAGACATACTGCTCCTTATTTGTGTGTGTTAGAAGCTGCAAGGACATCAGTTGGGATCTATATAAATTGTTCAGGCAGACCTTATCATACAGGACACAGTTTCACATACGCTGAAAAAGGAAAGGTACCTGTGTGATCTTTGGTAGATCAGAAAATTTCCGATTTTGAAGAATGGTATGTATCAGTTCTCTCTTCTCTTCAACAAATTCGGTACACATGACCTGTACCAGCAGACATGGACACAAACCATTATTGGAATACAGCACTTAGCAGATACAATTAATCAATCTACCGGAAGGTTACACAATCGAAATATACCATGTCCTAATTTTCTTATTTGTGAAGAGTGTTATATATATATATAAGAAGAATAATATCTCAGCTCAAGACTTAAGAATAGAATTACGAACTTATATAAAGATCCTCCTTAATCTTTTCGCGGGAATTGAACAAATTTTATAAAAAACATGGTTGTTCTTTGGGACATCAAAAAACACGGAATAGGTAGGTTAACATTGTTAAGGTATGAAGATATATACGGCAGGAGTTATGATACGAAAGAATTGAGGAATATAGGAATTGAAACACCTGTTCAGAAGTGCAAGAGCAAGAAAATGCTATTTGTTAGACTTACAGATTTTAATTTAATTTCCCACATACATGGAATGGAATTAGTTCATTCTACAATATCACTAGGTATTTTAGATTGGTATGCATTGATGAACGCAATTTTAGATTAGAATGGTCGAAGTTAAACGATGTTTTCCTTGACGGAGATCAAATAAATAGATTCCAACTTGGGAGGGAGAGTGGAGAATTGCAAAGGGCTAATTTTTAAATTTAATATGTCCTAACATCTGCATAAGTTTCGGTCGTATATAAAAATCTGAATAAACTACGTACTTACATCAATGAAATCCCAAAGAAAGCAAGAGGGCAAACCCCTCATTGGCTTTACGAAGGAAAGCCGCATCAACTCCCTCAATTTCTCAGGTGTCTGTGGCAGTAAAATGTTGGCGGCTTCGTCTAAATTAGCCACCTTAAACAAACCATCCTCCATATCCTTTTCCTCCAAGCAAACCCCAGCACAACACAACACAAGCTTCTCAATAGCGTCTGGAAACTGCGACGCCATGCTATACCCAACAAATCCGCCATAGCTAATCCCAACGAGGTTCATTCTGACAACCCCATGAGTCTCCATTAGCCTCATGACACATTGAGCCTGAAACGACTCGCTCCGTTCGCGCCTAGTCGTGTAAGAATGACCGAAGAAAAGAAGGTCAGGGACGTAGACGTTGAAACGTGGCGTGAAATGGCGCAGATGTTCCCCATATTGCCACATTGCATTAGCACCAAAGCCATGGACGAGAAGAAGATTGGGTTTGGAAGGTTTGTAGGTTCTTGGCACCCAACAGTTCATGACGGTCCCATCGCCGAAGTCCGTTGACACGGCCCTGAGACCGGCGCTGGCAAAAGAGTTGCGGAAGAACCAATCACGGGATGCTGTGAAGCTAAACCATCTGGACATCTTGGCGATCAAACAAGAAATTTAATTGATTAAAATTTTTAAAGTTGATGTCTGCTAAATGCTCCCAATTCAAGGGAAAATGCAAAACATAAAAAGGCTTTTGGTAGATGCCAAGTAACAAACAACCGAATCAAGCCTCGTTAGGGTGTTCTGCCTGAATAGTCAAGGGCATAAATAGACCCTTAGGCTCATAGGGATTTCGCTAATGTTTGATCAAAACAAAGATGAAGATAAAGAGATGTGAGATGTGGATTTTAAAGCAAAGCTAACTTATTTTTACCTTTTCTTTGGCTTAAGAAAACATGGTGATATTGACGTCGGTTGGATTTCTTACATGCGATTCAATATAGTTAATTTATTAATATCACCTTCGCTTTGGCTTAAGAAAACATGCTGATATTGTTGTCGGTTGGACTTCTTACATGCGACTCCATATTTCGAGCTCTTCGTAGCACGTTTATCTTCTAAAATTCAAACATAATTTAGATCTTCTCCAATGACTTGTGCACCAACCAAATGCCTTCATAATTTTCAACTATAATCTATGACTTATATAATTGCGTGGTGAGATAAAAAATGATGTTAATTTTGCTATCATAAACCTTCAATTTTTAATTATTATTAACATTTTTTTATTGAATTCTATACATGAATACCGATGTGACCAATTTTTTTAAGTCTGAGGGCCCATCGATGCTACATTGACATTTTAAGTAATTATAATATCCTACATATAAAATTATTTAATTTAGGAATTTAGGGTTTGAAACCTTACATTCCCAAATTCAATCCCTCGTTATCGCCGCTTTACTTTGAAATAACAGTAGAAAAAGATTGATATATAAAGGAGATAGCTTATCTTTTGATATATAAAGTAGATTCTTTGTTTCTAAACTTTTATGGCTCGTGAAGTTGTGTCTCGATTGTTTTCGGTTTACTTTGGGTGCAGAAAAATTGAATAAAACAATCGGTTACTAGCATAAACATTTGAGAATTGAAGCACAAGCTGAGACACCAACACCTGATTTAATCCTAATACCTATTATTTTTTTAGGTAGCAAAAAGCAATTTGAGAACGTTTCTAAAACAGAGTAAGACGGATAATTGAGTGGCAAGCAATTGGAGGAGCCAAGTTTGCAAAAAGATAGCCAACAAAAGGTAAAGATAGAAGATCAAGAATAAGATAAGCTACATGTAGTGCCACCACCCTACAAGCCTAAGATTTCATATCTACAGAGGATGAGACAACATCAAATCGACACTTAATTCTCCAAAATTTTGGAGAAGTTGAAGAAGCTTCTAATTAATTTGTCTTTGGTGGAGGCATTGGAGTATATGCCCAAGTATGCAAAATTTCTCAATGACATATTGACACACAAACACAGTTGGGAAGATAATCAAACGATGACCTTAATTAACGGATAACTGTATTCGATCATCACAAGCACAATGCCTTCAAAACTACAAGATCTAGGGAATTTTACTATTGTATATGTTGTTTGTGATTTTGAATTTTCTAAATGCTTATGTGGCTTAGACAATAGTATTAACTTGATGCCTTTCTCTATTTTCAAGAAATTAGGGCTAGGAGAAGTCAAGCCAACATCCATGCTTATCCAACTTGCAGATCAATCCATTAAAAGGCCATTTGGGGTAGTAGAAGACGTACTGGTAAACGTGGATGAATTTATACTTCCTATTGATTTTGTCGTGTTGGATTTTGAAGAAGATAGGAATTGTTCATTGATTTTGGGTAGCCCTTTGTGAATACTGGTAAGGCATTAGTTGATATGCATAAAGGAAAACTGGTTTTGAGAATTGGTGACGAGAAGGTTGATTTCAATATGACTAAATCTTTGAAGAAACCGGTGGATGGAAGTGGTTGTATGAAGATTGATGTTGTGGATGATTGCATGAAGGAGGTTGAGAAGGAAAATGAAAAGGAAGTTAAGAAACTTATTGAAATGTATAGGGATGAGAGTGTGAGTGAAGAGGAATTGTGTAAGGAGGGTGAGCAAGAGAAGTTAGAGAGAGAGGATGCACCTACACCACCTTTCATTGTAAAGCCTCCCACTTTAGAACTAAAACCCTTACGTTCTTACCTGAGACATATTTTTAGGAAAAGACCACACCTTGCCCATCATTATTTCTAACCAATTAGATGTTAAGTAAGAAGAGAAAGTGGTAGAGACCAATAAGAAAAGGATGAGAGTCATGGGGTAGAAAATTTCTAATATTAGGGGGATTAGCCCCAATGTGGTGATGCATTAGATTAACTTGAAGAAGGATGCAAGACAGTGAGGGAGTGGAAAGGAAAGTTAAATCCAAACATATAAGAGGTTGTGAAGAAGAAAGTGGTGAAGTTTTTGGATGTAGGTATTATATACACAATTTCAGATAATGAGTGGATAAGTCCAGTGCAATGTGTACCTAAGAAGGGAAGCATGACAGTGATGGAGAATGACAAAGATGAACAGATTTTTAGTAAGACCATTACAAGTTAGAGAGTGTGCATGACTATAAGAAGCTCAATTTAGCCAACAAGAAAGACCATTTCCCATTACCTTTTATGGACCAAATGATTGAGAGGGCGGCTAGCCATGCTTTTTACTGCTTTCTCGATGGATATTCAGGATACAATCAGGTGTCCATATACCCACAAGACCAAGAGAAAACCACTTTCTCCTATCCTTATTAGACTTTCGCTTATAGGAGAATGCCTTTTGGTCTATACAATGCACCGGCCACATTCCAAAGGTGCATGATGGCCATCTTTGTATGTATGAATGAGGACTTCATAGAGGTATTTATGGATGGCTTCTCTATTTTTGGAGACTCTTTTGACCATTTTTTGTTTAATTTGGATAGACTATTACAAAGATGTGAATAGTCTCATTTAGTATTGAATTGGAAAATGTGTGATTTCATGGTCCAACAAGGAATAGTTTTAGGCCATAAGATCTCATACAGAGGGATTGAGGTAGATCAAGCTAAGCCTAAAGTGACTGAAAAGCTTCCACCTTCTACCAACATTAAAGGCATTCAAGCATTCCTTAAACATGTAGGTTCTACAAACGATTCGTCAAGGACTTTTCTCTTATTGCTAGACCATTAACTAACTTGTTAGTTAAAGATGTGCCTTTTTTGTTTGATTATGACTGCTTAGATGCTTTTAACAAGTTAAACATGGCACTTAAACTAACACCTATTTTTACATCACCAGATTAGTCACTTCCCTTCGAGATCATGTGTGATGCAAACAACCATGTTATTAACTGTGTACTCGGACAGTGAAAGGAGAATAAGTTACATGGAATTGACTACTTCAGTAAAACTTTGATAGGAGCCCAACTGAACTACACCACCACCGAGAAGGAGTTACTTGTAGTGCTATTTGCATATGAAAATTTTTGTTCTTAACTTTTGGGCTCACAAGTTATTTTTTTTACAAATCATGCAGTATTGCATTATCTATTTGAAAAGAAGGAAGCCAAGGTTAGGCTTATCCAATAGGTACTTTTGCTTCAAGAATTGAACATTGAGATTAAGGATAATAAAGGAGAAAAAATATTGTGGCAGATAACCTATCAAGGCTTAAAGGGGAACAAAATGAAGAAGAAGAGGAAATTGAAGAGTATTTTCCCGTCAAGGCTTTAATGATGGTAGAAAATCCTTTTCTTCCTTAGTTTGCATATATTACCAATTATCTCTTAGGTGATATTCTTCCCCTTAATCTCTCACATCAACAAAGGAAATGGTTCTTATTTCAATGTTCTCGCTATATTTGGGATGAACCTATGTTATATAAAATATGTGCTGACAATTTAATTCACAAGTGTGTCCTTAAAGATGCCTAAAGTTTTGACTCAGTGTCATAGTTCAATTTATGTTAGACATTATGGAGCAATCAAGATGGCTGCTCATATTTTGGAGTGTGCATTCTATTGGACAAACTTGTTCAAGGATGCCTAAGATTTTGTATTATGCTTTGATATGTTCCAAAGAGTGGGTAATATTTCGAAGAGGGATGAGCTGCCACTTTCAAACATTATGAAAGTGGAAATATTTAATATGTGGAGCTTTGATTTCATACAATCATTCCCATCTTCCCTAGGTAACTCTTATATTGGTCAGAGTTCATTATGTGTCTAGGTGGGTCGAAGCAATAGCTACTTTAACAAATGATGGCAAGGTGGTGCAACGATTTATGTAGAAGAGCTTTACTCGGTTTGGGGTGCCTAGAGCTATCATAAGCGATAGAGGGAGCCACTTTTGCAACAAACCCTTTGAGGCTCTTTTGAGAAGATATAACGGTCATCATAGAGTGGCAACCTTTACCAGTTGCGAACGAGTGGCCAAGTAAAGGTGGTGAATAGAGAGTTGAAGAAGATTCTGGAGAAGTAGTAAGCACTTCAAGAAAAGATTAGGCTTTGAAACTAGATGATACATTGTGGGCTTACAGAATTGCTTTAAAAACTTCGAAAGGGACAACACCATATTGACTTGTGTATAGCAAGGCTTGCCATTTACCATTGGCATTGGACCATAGAGCCTACTAGGCAGTTAGAAAGTTAAACATGGATTAGAAGCTAGTAGAAGAGAAGAGATTGTTACAACTTGATGAATTGGAAGAATTAAGATATGATGTATATGAAAATGTTAAGTTGCATGAAGAAAGGGCTAAAAGGTGGCATATGTCCATATTAAGAAGAAGAATTCAAGAGTGGGGACTTAGAGCTTTTATTCAATTAATGAATTGGTTTGTTTCCTAAAAAACTCAAGTCAAGAGAGAGTGGCCCATTCAAGGTTAGTCAAGTGTTTTCCCATAGAGTGTTGGAGTTAGAAAATGAAAAGGGAAAAACTTTTAAGGTTAATGGGCATAGATGCAAGCTTTACTTTGAGGGCCATTCTCACCAGAAAAGGAAGTACTTTCTTGCCTTTCACTCACTCTTTTATGAGTTCATATGGAATGGTCAAGCTAATGACCTTAATTTAGCATGTTTGCCTTTCATTTGTTTATCTTTGTGTTATTTGTTAGTAGTGTGCCCTAGGCCAATGGATATTTATGACTCATGTATTAACATTATGACTTGTTAATAATATATTATGAGGTATTCCTTTTATATATACATGCATGTCGTTTATGT
>JAOSBN010000005.1:17066912-17080221 GCA_027563595.1 Erythroxylum suave
TACCGGGAAATGTCATAAATGCATGTACAATCATTACATGTGCAAAATTCACTATTCACGTGCATATATGAATGCATTAACATAGCCAAACAATTTTAAAACACTCCTAGCCTGTTCCAAATTACTATTTTACCCTTCCCATCGGTAATGGGATGTTACAATCCACATTCATAGTAACAATCATAATATACAATCCACATTCATAGTAACAAACATAAGATAAGCCCATAAACTACTATAAGAAAACACTTAACTAAAGTTACAATACCTATAGTTATTTGTTTCAATGCTTTTGATTATATCATTTGGAACTTTAATCTAGTTTTTAGGATTTCCTATCTAGCTTACTTTAGGATTTCCTATCTAATTTTTTAATAAAATTAATGTGAGAAATGGAAGATGTACAACATATCATGTAAGGATGATCTTTGTTTTCATGTATAGTTAACCATAATTATTAGCTTTAAATTTTAAGTATTGTTAATTTCTATCATTAATACATTTTCTTAGTGGTTGTGTTTGGTTGTTACATTCTTAAAGTTGTGTTTATCAATGAATTAATATAGGATGGGTTTGAATTATAGTTCCAAATATCTAAATTTTGTCAGTGGGTTATTTCATTGATACTCTCTGAATTGATTAAATTCTCTTTACTTTTCATGTTCTCACCCCATTTTTGGTTAGATTTATTTTCTATTTTTCTTTAAGAATATTTGTTTTGTGATGGGATTGATAAATGAATGATTTTAGGGGGTCTTCAGGAACTTTAATATAGGATATTGGTTGAGTTGTCTTGCAAATGAGAGGAGTATGCTCTGAAATGTTAGGTTTGGTTAACAATGAGCAACTTCCTATCATGTTTCAAGCTTAAAATCCGTATAAGTAACATGGTGGGATGAAAGTAAAATTATAAGAAATTAATTTCTAAATTTTTTTATAGTATTCTAATTCTTTATTATATATGATATATTATGTGTATTTAATAATTTAATGATAGGTTATCTTTTAAATGAATAATTTATTAATAGGTTTTCATCAATTTTACTACTTAAGAATGTGATTGTTGAAGTTTGTTTAGGCAGTTATATAATAAACTCCATATTTGTAATGAGTTATCTTAGCATCTTTAGTTAAGAAAAGAAGGATAATAAATATTATAGTGGAATTGAATTTAATGTTGTAATATTATTAGGCATATATAAACCAAGTGTGGGAAAAAATATGGAAAAATCTTTGTCTACTATTGATTTCTTTCCTATTGTTTTCATGTATGCAAGAAATATTGATAAGGGTTTGGATATTAACATTGATGCATATATAGGTAGCTATTTATATGTATTGTCTTTTCTTTGTATTTCCTAGAAACATTATATTTTGTGAAATGATGGTTTAGATAAATAATTTCAAATTGAATATTTTTCTATTTTTAATTTTCTCTCCTATACTTTAGGGCAATCATTAGTGGTTAGTTATGTTTCATTAGAATTAGGGGAGATAAAAAAAATCAAATAAAATCAAATTATGTGGTTTATGATGTTAAGTAGAATATAAGTAAAGCCCTAGTGGGTTACAACTTGGTGTTTGCAATCCTTACGATAGGATAACAACTTATTGAATTTTCTTACAACCTAACAAAAATTCTTATTTGTGCCTATAAGCACATATTTTGTGGTAGGTAATGATCTCACTTAGCTTACAAGGAAATATTATAGTTTTTCAGTCATCATTTATGATCTCTTATATAAAAGAATTTCTAAGGCAAAAGGACAAGTAAGAATACAATTTGTAAACCTCAGTTTGAATACACATTGTTATTAAGTTCACTTCTAGAGTTTGAATTATGTGTTGATTGACTTCACTAAATGTAAAAACCTATGGGATTTACCTATAAAGTGCCTTAGAATTTTGTTATATAGATTAGGCAATTTGATCACAGATTATGGTAGGTAAGTATGTTTGACAAAAAATGTAAAGAATATCTAAAAAATGTTTTATGATTCGATTATAACTATAGTATTGTAAGCATTTTACTTGAATTCAAATGTGTGCTCCAATTTGGTATAGTCAACAGATGGATTCCAATCTTTTAGTCAATCAGGCTAGCAATATTCATTATAACTAATCATAATTACGCCTTATAATTTGCCTCCATGGTTGTGTAAGAAAGAGGCGCATATATGTTCTTGATAGTGATTGTGCCAGGGCCTACAAATCTAAAGCATAAAATTGATGTATTCTTATAACCATTGATATATGAATTGCAACATCTTTGAGAATATGGTGTTGAGACATATGATGTGTCTCTGAAACAAAATTTTGTGTTGAGAGCAGTTTTGACGTGAAACATTAGTGATTTTTCGACATATGTCATGTTGTCTGGATGGAGCACAATGGAGAAATTGGCTTGTCTTTATTGTGACAATGATTTTGATGTGTTTTATGTTTGACAACTACAGAAAATTTCTTCCTCCAAATCATCCATTTAAACGCAATAAACAAAAGTTCATTAAGAATAGGATAGTAAAAATACCACTCCCCTCACAAAGCTGGTAAAGAGATATTGTAGGAGATTAAAGAAGTAGGCTTGTCGAAAATTACAGAATTTGAAATTGATGAAATTAATACAAGAATTAGTAAAAACTTTGGTTGGAGAAAACAAAAAATCTTTTAGGATTTTCCATATTGGACAACTAATTTGATACATCATAATCTAGATGTGATGCAAATTGAAAAAAATATTTTTGACAATTTGTTTGATACCATAATGAATATTAAAGGGAGGATAAAAGAACAATGCAAAATCACGAGTTGATTTGAAACTTTTTTGTAGAAGGAATGAGTTACATAAAAATCTTCACACTGGTAAATATCCGAAAGCATGTTACATTTTGGAAAAAAACAAAAAGAAATATTTTGTGAATGGTTGAAAAGTCTAAAGTTTTCCAATATTTATGTTTCAAACTATTTGGGATATGTGAATATGAGGAAGTACAAATTATTTGGGATAAAACGTCATAATTGTCACGTGTTTATGCAACAATTGATTCCCGTTGCATTTGGGGAGTTGCTACAGAATAAGGTTTAGGAAGTAATAATAGAATTAAGTTTGTTTTTCAAAAGCTTAACATCATTTGAAATCAAGTTGGATGAAATGAAAAAACTAGAAAGAGAAATTCTAGTAATTTTGTTCAAGTTACAAGGGACCTTTCCTCCAAGCTTTTTTGATTGTATAGAGTATCTACCCATGCATTTAGCACATGAGGCTAAACTAGCTGGTTCGGTTTAATATCGATGGATGTATCAATTTGAGAGGTAATTTAACAAAAATGATTGTAATTGAAATAATAACATGTTTTAATAACTAAATTGATATAACCTTATTCGCTAATATAGGTATTTGCATCACTTAAAGAAAAATGACAAAAATAAGGCTAGACTTAAAGGTTCGATATGTAATGCTTATTTAATGGAGGAAGCTAGTACATTTTGTTCACATTATTTTAAGCCGCATGTTCACACAAGAGAAAGAAAAGTTCCTCGTAATGACGATGGGGGAAGAACGAGTGATGCTGATGGTAACTTATCCATTTTCACATATCCTGGAAGAGCATATGGACGTTCAACAAGAAGAATGTTAACAGAGGAAGAAATTGAGGCTGTTCATGGTTATATTTTATTGAACTGTCAAGAGGTTCAACCTTTCGTGCAGTATGTTGAATTGATTATTTGGGTTTTGAAATTTAGTGTTATTCATAACTGAAATACATAATAATGTTTATAGATTATATGAGGAATTGTTACGAGAGCTAATGCCCGACAAAACACAGGATGATATCAATAAAGAACTTAGAAGATACCTTCCTTGATGATTCGAGAAATATGTAAGTTTTCACTTACAAATATTAGAATGATTGAATTATAAGATTTAAGTGTTCAAATGACATTATACTGTTTAATATGATAATTTCTTTTATATAGGCCTTAGAATCCAATGGAGAACAATTTCATATTTGATCTTGGGAAGGGACCTTTGCAAACTGTTAAATCGTATCTTGTATATTTTCTTAGTGGATACAGATATCATACAGAATATCATGGTCATAACATAGTAACAATAAATAGTGAAGTTTGCATACAGGGAGAATTGATAGATTACTATAGTAAAAGTATTGAGATACTTGAAATTGAGTGCCTTACATTGCTAATAAAGCAAAGTGTGATATTTAAGATCCAACTCCAAATGTTGGTGCAAAATTGTATAGCTGATATAATCTAGTTGAAATCAACAAGCAAATAAGATTTAGACAATTTAAATCTTTCATGTTGGCAATGCAAGCGATCCAGGTGTATTATGTCCCTTTTCCCAGCTTCCAAGGAGATACGTCAGATTGGTTGGCCGTTTGTAAAGTTAAACCTAAATATGTTTTTAAATCACATGAAAAAAGAGAACAGAGAAAGGAAAAGCGTTTCAGGAAGAAGTTTATAAAATAAATGCATCTGTCATATATGAGGATAATGAACCTTTGAACGATCCATCTAATGAATATGTTGAAATTTTATCTGGACATGATGAAGAGGGCCAGAGATTTGAAGAAGAGCTAGAGTTTGATTCTAATTCTTCAGAAAAAGAAGATGATTTTGATTTACAATTAAGTGATGACAACGATTAATTTATGCTTGTAATTGAATATTATATTCAACAAATCAATTATTTCCTTTTTAATATATTGTATAAAATATTGAATTTAAATTATTATATTTCTATAAAATTCAATCAAATATTAATTTCAGGTTGAATTATGCCACCGAAGAGAAAACAAGATATAATGCGACCAAAGTTCAGATAACGATTCGGAGTTACTTACTGTCCATGTGAAGCATCACATTTTGTAGCTGGAACTGAATCACCTCCTCCCCCTCCAGCTACTGCACTTACAGATGAGACATCACCTTTCGTACCTGTTGTTATACCATCTACCACATCTACATCATCCACTACCCCCATACCAACAGAGATATTAGGGGCAAACAATGTGGATAAAGGAGGCAGTCGCCAGCCTGGAGCTAAGGGGCCTGATGGAAGATCTTACATCACAATTCTCAATAATCTGTAAGTGAAAATACATGAAACACTATATGTTTATAATTAAGTTACAGGTTTAAATTTTAAAAATTGTATAAAATTATTTGTTTTTATATTAGGATGATTTTGTCTGGATCGTGATCAAGAAACATGACATCCAAATTTAAGGAGAAGATTGATCTTGAGGGTTATGTATGGAAGAATATCTCTCAGGCCATAAAGGAATTTTACTACCAGGAGTTTGAGGTACAAAAAAATATTATTTTCTTTTTTAATTAATTTTATACGTTAATTAGATAAATATTATTACATTACAAGAATTTATCGAATGGTTTTCCTTTTGTTTCAGAAAGAATTTTTTTGGGATTCTGAATTTGACATGGTCATTATAAAGTATGGGAGAGACGAGCATGTACACGTTATCAAGACTTTGTTGGTGCGATACACAAGACTGGTGTATGACCGCCTTATATTTTTGAACAAATATGGAGTTGTTGGCAGCAATATTGGTTATCAGCTGAGGCAATGTCCATTTCAGAGTGTAATTTTACCAACAGACGTGAAGGACCAGGGGAGAGTCTCTTCCCGTACATATTGGAGGATCTATTACCCACCATGAGCATGCAGAGAGACTTATAAGTATTTTCACTTTACATTTATATTTTGACTTTTTTTGTTTTGTTATATTTCAATTGAATTTGATGTGCTAATTTTGGAATAAAAATATGTGTATTATGGATAATGATAATGTTATAAATGTCTGGTACTATATATGGCTATATTGTTGAATTATTTTCTTTGTTCAACAGGGGGAAATATCATAAAAATAGAGGAAATTATAAATTCTAGTTCACCTATAACATTTTATGCTGATGGAAGAAAAGTCTATGGGTATGAAGCCTACATCCCGTCAGCTCTTTTTACACACTCACACTAAGAAGCATGACGGTGTGACATTCGTTAACATTCGATGTAGAGAACTAAATATATGTGAAAATTATGGTTTAATATTAATGCTTAATAATTATCACTTACTAATATAAACATTGCCTTTTGATAGGACTAAATATAAGAAAGCATTCAACGACAGTCTCAGTAGTTTGAAGATATTGATGAGACTCAAACTTATCTATATGCAGTGGGTGGCAGGGACTGTCGTGGAAGGATATTCGGTTTAGGTTCATTTGCAAACACATTTTAATCACAATTCTCCACGTCCAGTATAGCAGCATCTAGTAGGCGGTCCACAACCAATGAAGTTCAAGAGCTTTAGAGCACAGTGCAGACATTGACAACTCAGTTGCAATAGTTGATGGAGTACACAACTTAGCTCTGTAATGAGATGGATGAGTTAAAGGGGAGGGGTAGCACTTCATCGCACCAATTGGAGCATTCACAGTCACCAAATTAATAGTGTACTTGTAGTCATTTCATTTGAAATACTTATTATGTACATATGTTTTTATTATCAATTAAGATAATTTTAGCTTTATATCATCAATCGACTTTCAGTTTAAACAAATTAAATGTATAAACAAATAAAATTATTATGCATAGATAATTCATAATTGTTTAAATTATGCATCAATCATAAGATCATCAAATAAAATTTAATGATGATATATTTTTTAAAAAGGTTTTTTTGGTTAATTTATCGAAAGAACAACAAATGCGCGTCTATAAAATCAATTCTATTTACCAACAGAAAACTACAAACCGCCAGTAATATTGACATTAAGTCACAAACTGAATAACCAATTCCGTCACCAAATTTACCAACAAGATTTGTTGTAAAAAAATCGTCAGTATACTCATCGACGGAACAAACATAATTGTCGATAATGTTGTAATAAACTTATCGACAGAATAAATAATACCATTTGTAAATCTACCGATGGAAAAACTTTTGATGATCGAATACATAAACAACTGTCGGTTCTACGATGCCTTGGTTCGTCAATAAATTCCGTTGCTAACCTGACTTATTGACAGAATAATGTCTGTCGCTAAATGACATTTTTCTTGTAGTGATATATTGATATAAAAAATTATTAATTATCTCACATTGTAACTAACAAAAGTTTGCTAACAATTAGATTGAGCCTAAATAACTACAAGATGTGGGGCACTTATATAAATACTTAGACTCATACAGGACCATGCTCTCAAAGTAACAATTTGAATGAATTCTAATTCCTTAAAATAAAGTAATTGGAAGAAAAGAAGTAAGAGATCAGCTATGAAAAAAATGTGATCAGTTAAAGAACGAAAAGTTTTATTTAATTTGTAAATGTTGAAGATGTGGCAAAACATTTATACGTCAACAATTTTGTTAAAAATAAAAAAGTTAATAACATTCTTATATTAATATGTTCTATCATGCTCCGCCTCTCTCTGAGACCTTCCTCCTCATGCCTCCTTAGCTATCATCTTCGTCATGTCAAATCTCTCCATTAAAGACCTTGCCATGAAGCCAAAGTGGCCTAACATGGACTCCTCACACTAGACCATTACGATGCTCTCATTAATCTCAAATTCAAATTCTCTGATGATCTTGATTCGATTATTTGTAAACACAACATGAATCCCATTGCCTGCTTGAACTTCTTTAAATTTTCTTCCAAGAATCCAAGTTTTAACCTAACTTCAAGTCCTACTTTAAGCTTGTTCATATAGTATCTCACGCTTAAGTTTACAATGAGACTACATTGTATTTGAACGAGCTAGTTGTTCTCTGTAAGAATAATAATAGCAGTTCTTCTTGTTGTGAAAATCGACCAGATTAGAGCATGTTCGTAGCTAAATAGGACTAAAGGAATAGTTATGAAGATAAAATAAATACACATATTTTACATGAAAAACTCCCAAAACAGGGTAAAAACTACAGGTAAAGATAGAAGAATTTTACTACTGAGAAAATTGGAGAATTATAAGGAGAAAACTATACCCAAAAAATATGCGAAGCATTTGTGTCTGTTTCTCTTTTTTTCTCTCACACCTCTCGTCATGTTCTGCCTATATGCTCTCTTTGTTCATCTCCTACCTATTTATAGGCAGGAGAAGTAGGTAGGCACCAAAAACAGAACCTACCATATTTGACAAAGATGTTCAACTTGGGTAGGCACTGAAAACGGTGCCTATCATTTTTGACAATTCTCCCACTTGAAGATTTGATTGAGAGTCAATAAGACCTTCACACTATTCTTTCCACCTTGACGCTTCATGTTGCTTACGTCTTTGTCAAGCAACACGAGGATCGACACTATATAAACTAGTCAACGTTGATTGCTTTTCTTATAAAATCTGCCAGGTTATCCTTGGTATGAATTTTCTAAATATCCACCATTCCTTCTTACACTTTCTCACGAATGAAGTGGTAATGAACTCGAATATATTTTGTCTTTGAATGAAATGCTAGATTCCTTGCAAGATACAAAGCACTCTGACTGTCACAATATAGTGTAATATTCTCCTACTTATACCCAAGTTCTTCCAACAACATCTTTAACCACACTGTTTCTTTACTGGCTTGTGTAGCTGTTACATATTCTGCTTCTGTTATTGATGTATCCATAATTAACTATAGTTTTAAAACTCAGCTCATAGCTCCTCTAGCTAGTGTAAACACATATACTCTAGTGGATTTATTTTTATTAAGATTAGTTGCATAATCAGCATCAATATATCCTCTGACAGTAAAATCTGATCCTTCATAACATAATGCAACATTTGAGGTTCCTTTGATATATCTGAGAATCCTCTTAACTGTATTCCAAAGCTCTCGACCAGGATTTGCCATGTGTCGACTAACCACTCCTGTTGCATATGCAACGTCTGGTCTTGTACAAATTATAGCGAACATTAAGCTTCCCACTGTTGATGCATACGATACTCAAGGCATCTCTATCCTCTCTTCTTCATTGCTATGACTCATACTTGAGGATAAATTGAAATTAGCAAGAAGAGGAGTGTAAATTGACTTACAATCTTGCATGTTAAATCACCGCAAGATCTTCTTCAAATAATTCTTCTGAGAAAGCCAAATTTTCCTATTATTTTTGTCTTGGTGAATTTGCATCCCTAGAATCTTGTTTGCTAGTCCCAAGTCCATTTCAAATTCCCTGGCCAATTGTGACTTCAATTCTTTGATACGATCATTATTAGGTCCTGCTACCAACATGTCGTCTACATACAATAATAAGACTATAAAATTATCTTTCTCAAACCTCTTAAAATATGCAAAAGGGTCTATATTCAGTCTGTTGTATCCAAGGCTCATGATGAAGGAATCAAATCTCTTATATCAACTCCTCGACGCCTGCTTTAAACCATACAGAGATTTGTTCAACCTACGAACCAAGTTCTCTTACCCTTTTCTTCAAAACCTTATGGCTGGAGCATATAAATTTCTTCTTCAAGATCTCCATGAAGAAATGCAATTTTCACATCTGACTGCTCAAGGTGCAAGTCAAATATAACACACATTGCTAGGATTACTCGAACTGTAGTGAGTCGAACCATAGTAGAAAATATTTCGTTAAAATTAATACCTTCTTTTTGAGCATATCCTTTTACGACCAATCTAACACGATATCGCTCTACTTGATTATCACCGCTCCACTTGATCATATAAACCTATTTACTTCCAATAGGCTTTCTTCCTTGTGGTAATGATACCGTTTTATTCTTATGTAGAGCTTCAAGTTCTTCCTGTATTGCTGCCATCCACTGAGATGCATCTGAACTATTCATTGCTTCTTGAAGAGTTGATGGCTCTCCTTCCTCAGTTAAAAGATAGTATGCAATATTGCTCTCTATAATATAGTATGAGCGCCAATTCGATACTCTTCTTGTGCGAGTTGATCTCCGAGTATCTGAAACATCAGATTCAACTGGTTTTTGCTCCTCGTGCTCTGGTGCAACTTTAGAAGAATCATTTTGATCAAATTCCCTTTGCACCTGTACTGTTGTAGTCTCTAAATTCTCTTGTACAGTGCTAACATTTTCTGCTTGCTCTTGATCCTTATCTTCTATGAAGATAACATCCCTGCTGATAACAATCTTGTGGGCAGTGAGATCTCGCAGACAATACCCCTTTACTCCTTCAGCATATCCTAAGAAAATACATCTTCTGGATTTTGGATCCACCTTCGTAGTTTCTTGGGCATTGAACATCACATAAGGACTTCCAAATATATGGAGGTTGGAATAATCTACTGGTTTACCAGTCCACATCTCTATCGGTGTCTTTAACTCAATTACAGTTGATGGAGCTCGATTCACCACATAACAGGCGGCATTGACTGCTTTTGCCCAGAATTTCTTATCTAAGCTTGTAATTCTCAACATTGCTCTTGTTTTTTCTAGCAGAGTTCTACTCATCCTCTTTGATACTCCATTTTGTTGATGAGTATATGCCATCGTAAACTGCCTTTTGATGCCTTATTGCTTGCAGAATTCATTAAATTCTTTACCAGTATATTCGCCTCCATTATCTGAGCGCAAACACTTGATCTTTTTACTAGATTTGAGTTCTACCTGCGCTTTGTAAAATTTAAAAGTTGGAAACACATCTGCCTTCCTCTTGATAGGAAACACCCAACATCTCCTTAAATAATCATCAATGAATGACACAAAGAAATTTGCTCCTCCTAGGGATGTAACTAGTGCTTGCCATACGTCAAAGTGAATCAATTCTAAAATTTCTTTGCTTCTGAACTTTGATGTGTTGAACTTCAATTGATGTTGCTTACTCACAATGCAATGCTCACAGAAGGGTAGTGATACCTTTGTGAAACCTGGAAGTAGATTCTTCTCTACAAGTATCTTCATTCCTTGTTTGGACTTATGACCAAGCTTTTTATGCAACGTTATTGCATATTTGTCATCTAGACTAGTCACCGCAACTAATGGCTCTCCTTCTTGCAAAGTTAATCGCTTCAATATGTACAGATTTGCAACAATCTTTTCTGCTTTTATAAATACTAGCGCTCCTCTAATAACTTTCATGATCTTGTTTTGAATCTCAAATCTGAAACTGAGATCATCCAGTTGTCTTATAAATAACAAATTCTTCTTCAGGCCCTCCACATGTCGCACTTTTTCAATAGTCTGAGTTATCCCATCATACATCTTTAACTTGATGGTGCTATTACCAACGATCTTCAAAGCTTGATCATTATAGCTATACATAGATCTCTCAGAGACAGATTCATACTGATGGAACCATTCTCTTCAAGAGGTCATATAAAAAGTAGCTGCTGAATCGAGAAGCCATACATCAACAAATCTTCTCTTACCTCCAATAGTCGTTACCGCTTTATAGACCATTGCACCTCCATCATTTGAAGTATTTTCCATATTTCTTTGAGGAATAGACTCTTTCTTATTTAGATTCCAACAATCCTTCTTCAGGTGCCCTTTCTTGCCATAATTGTAGCACTTGAAATTCTTCTTACTCCTGGATTTTGATCTACCATGACTTTGACTCCCACTTGAGCCACGTTCCATTGATCTTCCTCTTGTCACTGCCAAGGCCTCTGCTTATTGCAAACTTGCCAATCTGTCTTCCTTGCTCTTGCGTCAGCTCCTCTTCTTCTAGAATAGTAGCTGCAATATTGTCGAAGACTAACGTTTCTATGTTGTTTGTTAGATTGATGACAAGTTGATCATAAGAATCTAGTAAACTTTGGAGTAGAAGTTCCGCACGTTCACTTATCTCTATTATGTGCCCCAATGATGTGAGTTAGGAAAATGGAGTATTTAAAGTGTTTAAGTGCTTTGTCATCAAAGTGGATTCTGCCATGCGTAAAGTATATAGTTTCCTTTTCAGAAAAATTTTGTTGTGGAGTGATTTGGCCTCATACAATTTTGTGAGGTAATCACAAATCTCTTTTGCAGTCTTCTTCTCCTCTATGCTTGACAACACCCCATCTACTACAGCTAGTTGAAGATTTGCAATAGCATTCCTGTCTATTTCATTCCACTTTTCATCTGTGACTCCAACTGACCGTTCACTAATGGCTGCCAGACAATTATCTTTTCTCAAGATAGCCTTCATCTTTAGCTTCTACAACGAGAAAGTACTCCCATTGAACTTTTCAATCTCAAATTTTGCTGCCATTGCTTCTATCACGAACAGAATTTAACTCCCACTATTTCACATGAATAGTACTTGTATATATGAACAGTACCCCCGTATATATGAATAGTACCGTATACGTATGTATGAATAGTACCCAGGTAAGTTCTCAGGAAAGAGAGGTGGGTCACAAACGGACACACTTACGTACCATGCCTTTCCTTAGCCAGAACTTTCCTAGACATGTACTTCCACATTACCACACCAAAGCTGCACCATACAAAATAAACCTTTCTCAAGAAAATCTTTTCTGATGTGAAAGATCAGTCAAAACTACGACCATAAAGCATACTCTGAATTTTCAACAGAAACGTACCTTGGCTCTCATACTACTTGTTGTGAAAATTGACCGAATTAGAGCATATTCGTAGCTAAATAAGACTGAAAGGAATAGTAATGAACACACAGATTTTATGTAAAAAACCCCTAAATTAGAGTAAAAATCACGGGCAAGAATAGAAGAATTTTACTACTAAAAAAATTGAAGAATTACAAGGAGAAAACTATACCCACAAAAAATACACAATATTTTTTTTATGTCTTTCTCTCTCACCTCACACTTTCTTATTTTTTTGCACTCTACTCTCCTTACATCTCCAGCCTATTTATAGGCAGGAGAAGTGTAGGATGGCTGGCCAAATGGCCAGCCATCGGTATTTGGCTTATTAAGCATGTTAGGCACCAAAATTCGGTGCCTAACATGCCAAGCCTACTAAGTTTGGCAGTTCTAACTATGCAGTACTTTCAACCAAGGCCTTTTGAGAACATGAATACTTTGTCATCTTTAGCAGCAGGTTTGTGTATAGTCCCAACACTATCACATAACATCTTGAATTCTTTGAGGTACTCTTGAAGTGACCGAGTCCCCATCTTCAGATTTTGAAGCTTGTCCTTAAGTTGGAATTCCTTGTCCTTCGTAGCACTTAAGAAATTCTCTTCAAGTACCCCCATATATCTCGAGCAGTTTTACAACTAACTGTAAGGAATATACACTCTTCTTTTAGAGTCCCCGTAATCCAACACTTAAGGGTGAGGTCATCGTCATGCCATTCTTCATATTTGGGATTTGGAGTTTCTTTACCATC
>JAOSBN010000005.1:17088987-17111633 GCA_027563595.1 Erythroxylum suave
AATACTAATGATTAATTAACGTTTAAAACCTAAAAAAATGTTGTCAGTTTTTTCCAATAATACGTTGTAAACATTTACAACAAATCTCTAATAAAACATATAAGTATGATAGATTAAATATGTTAGATTAATAATTTATAAAAATGTTAATCATTAGTGAAAATTTTTATAAATCGTCACCAAATGTAGAAATTTTGCAATATTTTCCAAAATTCGTCTGTGACTATTTTCAAAAATCATCTCAGAATGCTTGACATTTATTGACAATTAATATAAATCGTCCCTGAACGTATAGGATTTAGTGACAAAAAATTAGTTTCGTCATCAAATAATAACCTTTTGGTAATGCTTTATATTGTCGTCGGAAAACATATAACATTTCTGACGATTCTTAGTTGTGCATCACTAAATGTTCGACCAGTTATAGTGATGAATTTCATCATAATTGCATTATTTTGCGATGATTCTAACATATCGTCACCCATTGTTTAGGATTTGGCATCGATTTGAGCTGTACATTACCAAAGGTATTCCCTTGTGTGATGCTTACTTTTTTCATCATGAAATGGTTGGTTTTAGTGATGATTATTTTAAAACATCGCAATATGTTTTCTTCTTGTGACGATTTCTTTTTCGTCGCAAAAAAATCATCGCAAAAAGGCCCTTTTGTTATAGTGATAGTATGCTATTCTAGCTAACTAAGTACATGAATGTTGATATCTAGTTTGTGTGACTTTTCTTCTTTATTACCCTGAATAACATTTGGTTAGCTTTGAAGAAAACAAATTAAAAAAAGATACTAAAAGAATTGTATTTTTAGTCAAAGTAAAAGTTATCACTAAAGTTAGTAATATTAGTCACCATTATTAATAGTGTCCAATCTTTGAAGTTGGCATAACCTTTTATCATAAATACATCCATCACTAATAAAATAGTGACTAATTTAAGAAATGGTTACAATTGTGCAACACCTTTTGTGACACAAATACTGATACTAAAATTGTGAAAAGTATGACAACTATATGGTAACAATAACTTTACATATTTATGACAAGTTTATTGTCACAAATAATATAACATAGTGACGAATTAAGATGTAAGAGTTCTTCATTTTATTGTGGCCAACACTAAAACTTACCAAATGTGTGACAACATTATATGGTCACAACAACTATACTTATTAATGACAAGTTTGTTGACATAAAAAATATAAAGTAGTAACGAATAAAGTTGTAATAGTACTTCATTATATTGTGACAAAAGTATTGGCAGTAAAACCTATGGAATTTGTAACAACATTGTATGGTTATAGCAACTTTACATATTTATGACAAGTTTGTCAACACAAATAATATAAAGTGGTGACGAATAAAGTTGTAACAGTACTTTATTTTATTGTTACAACATTATCGCCACTAAAATAATTATAAATAGTGGCTAAATATTTGTCACTAATATTTTAATAAAAAAGTATCTACGTCATTTCGTTACAAAAATGAAAATTGGTTCTAACAAAAAGTATTGGTGTTAATGTGTTTATTATTATTACAAATAAGACTATCAATTTATCAACGAAATTACATTAGGTATAAAAGAAATTTGCATCAGTGACTATATTGTCTAACATATTTTTTCATAAGTATGAAAGTTATATGTTATAATAATTTTGTCTTTAAATAAAGAATATATGTTAAAATAAATTTATCACTAATGTTTTCATATTTGTCACAAATAATATTATTAAAATTTACAATTTAATTACTTATTTGATAAAATTTTTTATATTGGTGGCCATAAAATAGAAGTTGTCACAAATGATACAGATTTTTAGTGCGAAGATACCATCAGACAAGCAAACAAAAATTATTAGTATATATAAAATATATAAAAATCACCAAAATGTACAAAATTCTAATTTCAATATATAAAATTGGAAGTTTTAATATCCAAGAAAATTATCTATTATAATTATCTCAAACTATTACGTACTAATTTAAGCTAAAACTCTCTAAGTTAAAATTTCCTGGCTATTCTTCAGGATGAAGTTCACTGTCGATTTGTTCCTTACAAAATAAATAAAAATAAAATAAGTTAATTAGTGTATAAAATATTAAGATATAAATTTAGTGCTAACATTTTATAATAATATATTGATAATGATAAGAAGTGATACTAACTATTCTAGATTTTATAAATTTATAAACTTATACGAGTAGTTGGGGTATTCGGTGTTGTGACACTTGATGGATCTTCAATTAAGGCAAAAGAATTGAGTAAAAAACTAGGAATTACTCCAGAATCTGCCAAATTTGCAACAATAACTGAAATTTGTTTCATTTCCATGGCTTGCTTCTCAATAGCTGCATTTGAGCTTGAATCTTCTCATTTTGAGCTTGAATATGTTCATTTTTTGTTTTTGTGATTTCAGTAAGTCTTGGAACTTCATCATCTAAATCATTTGCAAGTTTCTTTACAATCTCAGCTTCAGCTAGAGTTTCTATAACATCCCATTATCCTATGTTAAGAGTTAGGACCCTAGAATACAGTGTATAGAGATTATTGAGAAGTTAGAAAGTGCATTTCATGCTCATGCGTCATTTAATACACATACACGATAAATTGATTGTTGCACACATTAAAATGATTGTACATACATTCGTTGACAATTTCCAGGCATAATTGATTTGTAAATGTGATTTGGATATGAATTGTGGTTTATATGACTTCAAAATTGATATGGAGTATATAAATGTTGATTTTCTAATTTTGGTGAAATTTAGGAAAATTTCTGAAATTGGGGTATTTTTTGGACTAGGAAAAATGCCTAGTGGCAATATAATTAATAAATGGAAGTAAAAATAAGAGTCCAATGTCAATGGAAATTTTATAAATAATATTTGGATTTAATGACACATGTCATTGAAATTTGGAGACAATTGGGTTCAAAATTGGAGTTGATTGGACTAGTTAACGAAAGAGCAAATCTAAACCAATAGAAAATGGACATGAGGCAAGTGACATCACTTGCCACACCATGCATAAGTCACAACTCCTTGCTTCATTGAAAGACAAATTAAATTTTTTTTCTTTCACTCTTGCTTTTCTTGTTCCTCTCTACAAAATTCTTCTTCACTCTTCTTCACTTTCACAATTTTTGTTTCACCCACCACCATCAAAGTTGAAGCTTTTTTTCACCTCCACTTGTTACCATCATCTTGCACCCCTTTTCATTTCATCACAAAGACCTAACCTCCCACCTTGAAATGGTGATGTACGTGGGTTATCTACAAAGCTAGGGTTGGTATGATCTTGAAGGATTGAAGTTAAATCAAGTAAGTTGGGTTTTAATCTTTATGGGTAGAGTTAAATAAAGCACTTTTATGTGTAATTTGAGAATTTTGATCATGATCATGAAGAAATATATATATATATATGTGTTGAAACATGGATGAGAAAAATAGAAGTATAAATGTCTTGTTTTTGTGTATTGACATGTCATAAGTTGTGTAGAGGTAAGGTTGGAAATTGGAAGAACATTAAAATGGTGTAGTAAATGTACAGAAAATGGCTATGAATGTGTATAGGTATATGTTTAGTTTTGTGTATTTATGATCACTCATCAATTTTGATTTGTTTGTGAATGATATTGAGTTGAATTGGAAGTAGGAATGAAGAGGAAATAATAAGGATATGAGCTAGAATTAATAGACTAAGCAAAAGAGGTAAACTAGGATGAAAATGATGATGAAGTATCCTGGAGTATGTCATATGTAGTTTTTTAATGAACATACATCTATCTTTTGGCTATAACTTGATCTGTGAATATCCAAATTGGATGGATTTGGATTTAGAGTAAACTAGAATCATATGGATACATTTTTCATGGGAAATAAAATTTTAATTCTATCTTTTAAGGTCTTGAAATTTGGTTTGAAGTTGAAAATTATGTACAGTCGAGGATTAAAAATAGTTTGTAGTACTTTGGATATAACTTTGAAAATTATGTCATTAGAAACTTAAGGTATGGAGGAACATTTGATTAGAAGAAGTCGTTGCCTAAATACTTCATTTGCTAGGTCATATTGGTCATACAAAACTGATCTAAAAGTCTGTTTTGGGGAAAGAATGGAAAACTGCAGAGTAAGTGGGAAACTAGTTTCTATCACGATCGTGGCCGGGGGTGAAGCGCTCGCGGGTAGTGAATTTTCATGGAAATGTTAAGATTACACTAGGGTTGAACCTATAAAGGATGAAGTTAAAAATTATGATGTTTTTGGACTTAATTTAAGGCTTAAATGAGGACATACCTAGTGAATAACTTGCTTGATGCTATGAATGTGATGTTATGAATTTTACAGATGGTATTTGTGCAATAGAACATGCTTAATCAATTGAATAGAGCTTGATAAGGGAATGTAATCAAATTGGTAATTGAATTAGTGTAATGATGTTGTATTATAGGCAGTGAATTATGGGAAAATTGGTATGAAATTAGTGTGATGATAAGTGTTTAATTTGGGTGAATGAAGGACGAAAAAAATTAATAGGGCATGATTGTTGCCCTCACCTGATGATCAGACCTAACAGAAAGTGTTTTTATCATAATCGTGACCCTTACAGCACGATTGTGGCCTAGTTAGCAATTGTTTCTATCACGATCGAGGCAGGGACACCACGATCGTGGCCAGGTCTATTGAGAAAAAGAAATGTCTTTTGAGTTAAGTTTGAACCAACTAACGCTAGGGTGCTTCCATATAAGATAATTAGGCTTGAATGATGTTATCAAATGATTGTGAGATTTGAATAAAGGAAATGTACCTGAGATTGTCATTGAGCATGCATTGTACATAACACATATATATATGTGCATAAAAGAGTACTTATGTGATGGTGCAAAGTAGTAATGTGTAATGTGTGAAATTGCATGATATAGAGGAGCAATTAGATCGAGCGCATCTAAACATTACCGGGACGTCGAGGCAGTAAGCTATTTGGAGCAAACTGAAAGTAACCTAAGATGATCTCACATTGAATTATTGTTTGTTTACATTCCATATTGAATTATTTTGTGAATGTGATTGTGTTGATTCTGAAGAACTGACTGTCTGAGGAGTTTAATATTCGAGACTATATTGGAAGTGTTCCTTGAATGTGAATTGGACCGAATAAATGTTTCTTATTGTGTATGTTGAATGCCAAACCAAGTTCGATGACCAATGTGAATGAAAAAGTAAATGTGAATGCCATGGATTGAATATGATAATTGAAAATATGAAATGCATTTATTCTATGAATGCATGAAATATGAAAGTAGCTATGACTAGAGTAGCCTCTGAAAAAGAGCTTAAAACTCAGACATCTCTGGTAAGAGTCTGTGGCTCGATTTGTATAATAGAGTCTCGTATCCATAATGGATATGGGACATAATGATAGAGGCTAGTATCCATAATGAATACGGAACAGTGAAAAAGGCACTCAGTCACAACAACATATTAAGTGAATTTGAGTCTTATAAACATTGCATATACACAGGAATTATATGATTTGAATGACTGCAATTGAAATGTGAAATTGAATTGAATGCAAAATGTGAACATATATGTACAAAGTTTTTTATGATGGATTGTGGGTTAGATGAGAGGCTCGACTTTGTTGTTGCACTACTACAGGGCCTAGCTTACCAATGGTGGAAGACTATTCTAAGTAGTACCATTAGGCCTTGTAACTTGAGTTAGAAAGACTTCCTAAGGACCATCAAGGATAATTATATGCCCAAGATCTACCTGGATAGGAAGATGAAGGTCTTTAAGGATTTGAAGCAGGGCAGATTGTTTGTGGTAGAATATGAGGTTAAGTTTAATGAGCTAATGGGGTATGTCTCTATCTTAATTCCTACTGAGGAAGACAAGTGCAGGAGATTCGAAGATAGGTTGAATATGGAGATTTGGACGAGGTTAGTCATTTCTAACCTTAGTAGTTTTACGGAACTATGGGTTGTCTCTATCCGAATTGAGCAATTGATTAATGACAGTCAGTTTAAGTGCAGATCGGAGTCCAGACTGAAGAGGCACAGTGAATCTTATGGTGGTTCTGGTAGGAGGTTTAGTAAGCATCAGAACTGATCTTTTAGACCACCAACTCAATCAAGACAGTTGGGGTTCAGATAAAGGGATAGTTATGTTCAGTTTGGCAATAGTAGAGGTGTAGTATCGGGACAATTACCGACTTGTGAGCTTTGTGGGAAAAAGCATAGTGGTGAATTCTAGAAGTTGATAGGAGCCTGCTTTCGATGCAGCTTATTTGATCATTAAGCTAGGGACTGCTCTTTTGTGTTTAGAGCATAGTATGTTAGGAGAGGAAGTGTGTTAACCGAAACTACGGTTCAGTAGAGCCAAGCCAATGGATCTAGACAGAGAGGTCGTGGTAGAGGTAGAATGAGCTTTGGGAGTGTTATTGGTAGGACTAAGGTGAGTAGCATCCAACCGCAGTCTCAGGCCTGAGTATATGCGATGGCTAGATAGGAGGCGCAAAATTCTCCAAATGTCATTCCAGGTGTGTTATTTTTATTCACTTATGAGGCTTTTGCATTGCTATATCCTGGACCTACACATTCTTTTATCGCAATGCATCTAGCATTTGTGTTGCATTGTGGTAGAGAACTGTTGAAACAAAGATTAGAGGTGAGTATACCAATATATAGTACTACAATAATAGAAGAATTCTACAAGAGGTGCTTGATTCGAATTTATTAGGCAGAATTGGAGGCAGATTTGATAATACTACAATTAAGGGAGATAGATATTATCCTAGGCATGGATTGGCTCATTGCTCATAGGGCTATTATGAACGGCTACACTAAGGAGGTAATATTAAAATCTCCTAATCATCTGAGAGAAGTATTCAGAGGTATTAGTCAAGCAGTGCCAATTAGACTGATCTCATTCTTGAATGCACTGAGATTGATCAGAAGAGGATGTGAGGCCTATCTGGCCCATATCATTGATACTCAAACTGAGCATAATGTACAGGATATTGCTATTATGAGGGAGTTCCTAAATGTGTTTCCCACAGAGTTATCTGGCTTACCTTCAAGTCGGGAAACAGAGTTCACAATTGATCTGATTCCAAGTGTTGCACCTATATCCATTCCTCCATATAGGATGGCACATATGGAGCTGAAGGAGTTAAAGGATTAGTTGCAAGAGTTGTTGGAAAAGTGGGTTCATTAGACCCAGTGTGTCACCCTTAGGAGATTTAGTGTTATTTGTAAAGAAGAAAGATGGAACGTTGAGAATGTGCGTCGATTATAGGCAACCGAATCGGGTAACAGTAAAGAACAATAGAATCGATGATTTGATTGATCAATTGTAGGGAGCTCAGGTGTTCACTAAGTTGGACTTGAGATCTGGGTACTATCAATTGAAGATAGCTGAGGATGATTTACCAAAAAGTGCATTTAGGAGCATATATGAGCATTTTGAGTTCTTAATAATGCCGTTTGGGTTAACTAATGCCCCAGCTGCATTTATGACATTGATGAATAAGGTGTTTCAGCCTTATCTAGATCAATTTGTAATTGTGTTTGTCGATGACATCTTGGTGTATTCAAAGAGTGGAGAAAAGCATGTTAAACACTTAAGAGTAATCCCACAGATTACAAGGGAGAAACAGCTGTATGTCAAATTCAGTAAATGAGAATTTTGGCTGGATCAAGTAGTTTTTCTGGGTCACATAGTAACTGGAAAGGATATACAAGTGGATCCAAAGAAGATAGAGGCAGTAATGAAATAGGAGGCTTTGAAGAATGTGTCTAAGATCTAGAGTTTTTTAAGATTATCCAGATATTACCAGAGGTTTGACTAGGGATTCTCATTGATCTCAACCCCTTTTACTAAACTTCTAAGAAAGAATGTGGTTTTCAGATGGAATGATGAATGTTAAAGGAGTTTTGATGAGTTGAAACATTGGATGACTATAACATCAGTGTTGATTATTCCATCAAGAATTAGAGGTTATGTAGTATAGTGATGCTTTACCTCAAGGATTGGTATGTGTTTTGATGCAGTATGGCAAGGTGATAGCCTATGCATTGAGACAATTAAGGTCTTATAAAATTAATTATCCAGTATAGGACCTAGAACTTGTAGCAGTGGTCTTTGCTCAAACTTGCAGCAGCGGTCTTTGCTATAAAGATATGGAGAAATTACTTTTATGGGGAGACTTTTCAGATTTATATTGATCATAAGAGCTTGAGGTATCTATTAAGTCAGAAGGAGTTTAATATGTGACAGAGGAGATGGATAGAGTTGTTAAAGGGTTATGACTGTATGATTGAGTATCTCCTGGAAAAGCTAATGTGGTGCCAAATGCATTGAGTAGGAAGTCAAATAAAAGTGTAGCTCAAATTTAGTTATCAAGGTTACTAAGCTTGGTTCAATTGAGAGCTTTGAATGTGAAGTTAAATCTAGAACAGAATAAAGTATTGATTATTACATTGAGACTGAAGCTGATGTTGCATGACATAATCAAGAAAGTTCAGAGTAAAGATCCTGAAATGGTAAAGCTTATAGAGAAGTTGAAAATGAATCCAGATTTTTAGTTTGAGTTGAGAGATAAAACACTGTGGTTGAAGCAAAGGTTATGTGTCCCTGAGTTTGATAATACAAGCAGAGAAATTATGGAGGAGGCATATGTAGTAGCTTATGCTATACATCCTGGTACCACTAAGAAGTATAACACACTTAAGTAGCATTGCTGGTGGCCAGGGATGAAGAAGCAAGTAGCTAACTATATAGCTAAGTGCTTGACATATCAGTAGATTAAGGTTGAACATTAGGCTCTAGTCGGGAAGCTTCATTCATTGCCTATTCCGGAGTGGAAGTGGGAACAAATTACTATGGATTTTGTGATGGGATTGCCAAAGACCCCAAGGAAACATGCACTATATAGGTCGTGGTAGACCAATTGACTAAGCTGGCACATTACTTACCAGTGAGAGAGAGTAGCTCAATAGATCAATTGGATCGGAGGTATATAGATGAGGTAGTTAGACTGCATAGGGCTCTAGTGTCCATTGTATCAGACAAGGATCCCATATTTACTTCGAAGTTCTGGAAGAGTATACAGTCTGCTATGGGTATAAAGTTGAACTTCAGTACTGCATTTCATCCTTAAACATATCGACAGAGTGAGAGGATAATCAAGACTATTGAAAATATGCTTAGAGCATGTGTATTGGAATTCTAATGAGCTTGGGATTAGTATATAGCTTTGATTGAGTTTGTATATAATTACCATTATCATAATAGTATCAGAATGGCATCATATGAGGCATTGTATGGAAGAAGATGTCGATTGCCTCTGTATTAGGATGAAGAAGGGTTGAGAATGGTAGAAGGCCCAGAACTGATACAAGATACTATGGATAAGATGAAACTGATTAGAAGTAGAATTAAAGTAGCTCAAGATAGACAGAAGAGCTATGTAGATTAGCACTGAAGGGATATGGAATACAGTATAGGTGACAAGGTGTTTTTGAGAGTCTCACCTTGACGAGAAGTGTTGAAATTTGGCAAGAAGGGTAAGTTAAGTCCTAGGTATATTAGTCCTTATCAGATCCTTGAAAGGATAGGACCATTGGCGTATAGATTAGCCTTACCAAGTGAGATGACACAAATACATAATATATTCCATATGAGTATGCTCAGGAGGTATCGGTCAGATATGATGCATGTGTTACTGGCTCAAGAGATTGAAGTTGCTAGTAATTTAAGTTATGTTGAGGAGTTGATCAAGATAGTGGGACATCAAACAAGACAATTGAGGAATTGAGTAATTCCTTTAGTGAAAGTCCTTTAGAGGAATCACTCAAGTGAGGAAGCAACTTGGGAAATAGAGGAGCACATGAGGAAACAACATCCCTACCTGTTCCAACAATCGGGTAAGAATTTTGAGCACGAAATTTCTTAAGGTGGGGAGAGTTGTAACATCCCATCATTCCATGTTAAGGGTTAGGACCTTAGAATATGGTGCATGAAAGATTATTGAGAAATTAGAAAGAACATTTCATGCTCATGCATTATTTAGTATACATATAAGATAAATTGATTATCGCACACATTAAAATGATTGTACATGCAGTCATTGACAATTTCTAGGTATAATTGATTTGTAAATGTGATTTGGATATGAATGTGGTTTAGATGACTTGAAAATTGATTTGGAGTATATAAATTGTGGTTTCGCGTGAATAGCTTAACTTTCTTTCTAGGATAAGATCAAAATGCTCAACAAGTGGTAGAGGTGCAGACGAAATCTTTTGTTTATTTTTCTCTCCCTCTTCTTGAAACTTCTTCTGCATATGTAGATAGAATTTGGAAATTTAGTAAAGTAATTTTAAATTTTTTTAAAAATCTAATTTGATTGTAACTTTCATACCCTTATTTCTTCTCCATTTGGAACATACCAAGTTTCATTTGGCTTTTGTTGTGATACCTTCCAAACTTTAACCGAATCGGGTGACTCATTAGAATCTTTATCTTTCTAAAAAGAAAAAAGAAAAAGAAAAGACAAAGAATATTAATGATTAATTGGAACTTATCCTAGAAAAATATCATTTTAATTTTAAGTAAATAAAATTTTACTTCACCATCCCGTATGTAATTTGTACAATCGACTTTGTACCGGAAACTGATTTCATCTTTTGATTTCCCTATTGCTTGTGTTTCCTTCTCTTTGCTGCTATACATATATAAATAATTCATTTTTAATAAAAGAAAACAACTAACAAAATAATTTAAAGTACTCAAAATTTAAAATTACCTTAAAATTTAGTGTCTCCCATTTATTCTCAATCAACCATTATCAATCACCTTCCTCCACATCCTTTGGGCAATCTTTGCTCTTGAGATAACTTTTGTACAAATGATAATGTTGATTTTTATATTGTGCATGCACTTGCTGCATCACATAAGATTGCACCAGATTTGAGAAATTGAATTTATCCTAAAATTCATATAAAAATATAGTTAAGAAAATTAAGAAGCAAATTCAATGTAACAAAAAAAATTAAACTTTATTGCAATTAAAAAAATGTCATACCTTTGAAAATAATCACATTGCCTTCTTATCATCCTCAGAAATCTCCTTCCAACTAGAGACACGAAGTGGTGCAAGTTGCGAAATGCATATAGTAACTTCCGACTTAAAATGGCTGGCGTGCGTACCATATACCTTCTAGTATGGAGGAGGAAATTGAATATCAACTTTTTTCCTTTAGCTTTCTTCTTGGCAAGTCTGGCATTAATTATTGGTCCTTGTCCACGTTTTTTAGAATTTACATTTCTTATTTTAAAAAATAAAAATTAATAAACATGTAAAATATTATACTAAAAATTTAAATGTACAATTATATAATTTTAAGGATCATGATACTAATAACTTGTCCTTCTAGGCTAAGTGCATTCTTTGAAGTTACAACTGTAGTGTCGTATTGTTGATTAAGAGCTTCTATAGCTTCTGACTCCTCTACCACACTAGTTTCATTTTGTTCGTTATCCATATTTAATAAACATCGACCATTGTTAACCGTCTTGTAATGTCGCATATAAATTCCAATTTTAACCATCTCGCACTTTTAAAAATAAATATGTTGGTTTAGCCATGGTTACGTACATCTCATGCATACGGATGCAACGGAAGTGTCAGAATCATGACAACCCCAAAACACCAAGATCATGCATGAATGCAAAGAAATGTAAAGAACATGAAATAAAAAAAAACTTTTTACCTTTTGTATCTCCTCCTTTCTTATTTCTTCTCCTTGTTTAGGTTATTGCAAACACCAAACCCTTCCTTGATCTCCAAGAACATGCAAAGATGGAAGAAGAAACAATGTAAAGGGTTATTTGAGCAACAAACTAGATGAATTCTAGTAGATGCTCAAGATGACGGAAGATAGGTCAAGAATCTTGTTGCATGCACTTTGATTCATGCAACAATTGCATGAGTTGCAAGAACATGACTTAAGACATTTTACTCTCACTTTAGAACTCTTTCTCTATCACTTGAGTGTGTAAGAAATGAAGGAGGATCATGTACATAACTGAAGAACTCATTGATATACTATTTTGTACCCTCTATCATGATCATGGCAGGTTTAAAAATTAGGCTTGCCTTCGGCCATGATCGTGGCCCTATGATGCACGATCGTGGCCTGCTTAATTTAGGCCATACACATTTGTTTTTCATTCAATCTTTTATGCATGTGACCCTTAGATTCTTGGTTATTTTAAGCAGTTGAATTAACTCTCAATTCAATTAAATCATAAAGGATTTCATGATGCCATTTTGCCGAAATATAAGTGGATTTGTAGTGGATTAACAAATGAACTCTTCAATAGTTAATTAGCCAACTTGTGAACCTTTCTATAGACAATTACCATGTAATTCATCCTTTTGTCATACTATACCCCACTTGGTTCAGAGTATGGGCTATGTGTCAACTCCCATTAGACTGACTACATCACATCTAGTCTAAGTGATGTTAGTTCTTGTCTTGGGATCTCATTATGTTATGTGTTATTGAAGACTCTCTCTATAACACATAACTACTCTGGCTAGATATTCTCAAGTAATGACACCAACAAGAGGCTGTAGGTATCATCTCCTTCTATTAGGAGTGGTGAATCCTTTATTGGCTACCCAGTTACCTTCGAATACCAATAATAGTACTCAATCACCACCCTAAGAGTGATCTAGTCTTGAGGTAACAAGGAATAATGTCAAAGCATAGGATTGGTATCTAAGATATCCTTGAGTACCTCAAGTCTGAGGATATTTGCACCATTGTTATGATGAGATTAATCATTGACATTCGAAAAATCATCCATATGATAATCTTACAGCGAGTCATTTGATGTATTTGCTACCCTTAGTGAGCATCCACATATTAATTCTAAGCATCTCATGTTTACAGTTTATGAGATCTATTGCTTGATCAAATCAAGGAATATAACAAGTGCTAGTCTATCTGGATTAATAATGTCTTGTCTTATTAATCATATGATTAGGAATTATTTAGATACTAACATAATTGCCCATGATAGGGATCTCATTATCATGATCTCATCATAATTTCCTTCATGCTATGTTTTGTATCATAGACTTCATTAATTCGATTTAAGATCAAAATCAATTCATATATAACCGAATATCAAATTAATGAAAAATGCCTTTCACTTTATTAATCAAAATAAAGTTTTTATAAAAGTACTAAAGGTGATTACATTTAGAGCACTACTATAACAATTTGCCACATGTACTAAATTCAATCGCCTTTATATCTAATACCATAGGCGAGTACATAAAAATCAAATTTATCTTAAGGAAGTGACTTAGTCAAAGGATCAACAATGTTATGATCTGTGGGGACTCTCTAAATCTTCACATCACTTCTATTAATGATCTCCCTAATTAGGTGATATCTCCTGAGTACATGCTTAGACCTTTGATGAGACCTTGGTTCCTTAACTTGAGCAATAGCCCCATTATTGTCACAGTACAACAATATTGGGTCTACTATGCTAGGAACCACTCCAAGTTCCATTATGAACTTCTTGATATCTTCTTTTACTGCTTCTGCAGTTGTAATATACTCTGACTTGGTCGTCGAATCTGCAGTTGTCTCTTGTTTGGAACTCTTCTAACTGATTGCTCCACTATTTAGTGTGAAAATATAACCAGACTGGGATTTAGAGTCATCCTGGTCAGATTGAAAACTGGCATCTGAATGCCTGCTCACTACGAGATCTCCATTTCCATATATCAAGAATACATCCTTAGTCCTTCTCAAATACTTTAGGATATTCTTGACAGCCACCCAGTGACCCTCACCAGGATCTAATTGATATATGCTCATAATATTTAGAACATATGATATATCAGGTCTTGTACATAATATAGCATACATGATTGATCCTACTACCGAAGCATATGAGATCATCCTTATGCGAGTCCTCTCATCTTATGTCTTGGTACACATAGATTTGGAGAGTTTTATCCTATGAGTCATAGGAAGAAACCCTCTTTTGAACTGCTCCATGCTAAACCTAGTAACACTTTGTCTATGTATGTTGATTGTGAAAGACCTAGCAAGTTCCTTGATCTATCTCTATAGATCTTTATTCCCATTATATATGTTGCTTCTCCAAGGTCTTTCATAGAAAAATTCTGGGATAACCAAACTTTGATTGATTGCAAACTTGAGATATCATTTCTTATTAGTAAATTGTCATCTACATATAACACAAGGAATATGATAACAGTCCTATTAACCTTCTTGTACATACAAGGTTCATCAAGATTTTGTAAGAAACTAAACTTTTTGATTGTCTCATTAAATCAGATGTTCCAACTCCGAGATGCGTGCTTTAATCCATAAATGGATTTTTGAAGCTTGCATACCTTTCTGCCATCTCTAGATAAGAAGCCCTTAGGTTGTATCATATATAAATCCTCACTTAAGTTTCCATTCAAGAAAGTCATCTTCACATCCATTTGCTATATTTCATAATCATAATGAGCAGCAATGGCTAGGACTATTCTTATGGATTTAAGCATGGCTACGAGGCTAAATGTCTTATCATAGTCATCTCCTTGTCTTTGATGATAACCTTTAGTGATTAGCCTCACTTTATAGGTGATCACATTACCTTCCATATCAATTTTCTTCTTAAAAATCCACTTACACCCTATGGGTTTTAACCCTTCGAATGGGTCAACCAAATTCCATACTTGGTTGACATTCATGGAATCCATTTCAGATTTCATGACTTGAAGCCATTTTTCAGATTCTGAACTCTTCAGAGCCTCTTTATAGGTTGTAAGTTCATTGTCCTTTATGAGCAATGCGTCATTGTGTTAGCTTACGAGAAATCCATATCTCTTTGGAGCATTACGCATCCTACTTGACCTACGAACATTTTTGCGTCAGAAGGTTCAATTTCTATCTCATCTCCATGAACAATAATTTTGGGTTTAAGATCTTGATTTATGTTTGATTGAGTATCATAAACTTCATCAAGTTCAACTTTGCTCCCACTTTCTTCTCTTAGAAGGAACTCTTTCTATAAAAAGACAACATGCTTTGAGACGAATACCTTTTGCTCTAAAGCATTATAGAACTGATGTCCAATTTTTTCTTTAGGATATCCTATAAATAGACATTTATTAGACTTCGCTTCTAGTTTGTTTGATTGAATACGGTTCACTTAAGTCGGACAACCCCAAACTTTCATACGAGAAAGATGGGGCCTTTTATTAGTCAACAGCTCATATGGAGTAACTTCAATTGCCTTTGAAAGAACTCTGTTTGTCAAATAAATAGCAGTCTTAAGTGCATAACCCCAAAAGGGTTTCAGTAGATTTGCTAAGCCCATCATTAACCTTACCATATCTAACAAAGTTCGGTTTCTCCTTTCAGCCACAGCATTATATTGTGGTGTGTAAGGTGGAATCTACTGGGATACTATCCCATTATCTCTGAGATAAGTTAGAAATTCCTTGTTTAATTATTCACCACCTTGATCTGATGGAAGTGCTTTAATACTTATACCAAGTTGTTTCTCTACTTTATGTCTAAATTGTTTGAACATTTCAAATGCCCTAGACTTATATCTCATTAGATACACATACTTATATCATAAAAAATCATTGATAAAAGTAATGAAGTATACAAAACCACCTCTGGCATGAATGGATATCGGACCACATACATCTAAATGTATTAGGTTTAATAAGCCATTCATTCGTTCACCCTTTCCTTTAAAAGGTAACTTAGTCATCTTACCTAACAAGCAAGATTCACATTTTTCATATAATTCATAATCAAATGATCCTAAGCTACCATTCTTGTGTAGCTTAATCATACGTTTCTCACTTATATGGCCAAGTCGACAATGTTATATGTAAGATGATTTTAGGTTTTCTCATTTTTATCTTTTATTGTCATTGATATTTAAAATTGGATTGGCCATATCTATATCTAAATTCCATTGCATATTGTAGTAGTACCATACAACATTTCATTCAACTTAATTGAACCACCATTGCTTGAAAAAGTTAAATGAAATCCCCCTTTATTAAGATATGAAACAGATACAATGTTTTTAGTCACAACGGGTACATAATAGCAATTTTACAAAGTTAACTCTAGCCCACTAGGAAGATACAAAACATATGTCCCTACAGCTAATGTAGCAACTTTTACTCCATTTCCCACATGTAGATCCATCTTACCCTTCTAGAGTGGTCTACTATCCCTGAGACCTAGCATATCATCATATATGTGTGAGCCACATCCGGTATCTAATACTTTATGTTATGATCAAAAATGGTATTTACCTCAATGACAAACAACATACTTGACGTAGATGGTGGGGCATCTAATGCCTTCTTTTGCTTCAATTAATCCAGATAAGCTTTGCAGTTCCTCTTCTAATGTCCTTCCTTGTTGCAGTATAAGTCTATCCCCTTTGGCATTGTCTACTTCGTCTTCCTTTTGGCTACAACTGCCACTAGCCTCTTGGACTTCTTCTTCTTCTTCTTCTGGTTCTTCTTTCGAGAACCAGAAGTAAAGTCCACTAATATCACAGCCTTACTATCTTTCCTCATAGCTTACTCAGCTGTTTTGAGTAGATTAATTAGCTCAAGTATTGTCATGGATATTTGGTTCATCCGATAGTTAAGCATAAACCGTAAATAACTATCAGTTAAACCAGTTAGAATTTAGTCTATACTTAATTTATGATTCATAATGAAGCCCAAACTACCTAATCTCTCAATATATCCATTCATTTTTAGTGCATACTGCATTAGAGATGATCCCCCAGCTATCTTAGAACGGACAAGGAACCTCGAGGTCTTGAACCTTTCAGACCGAACTTGCTCATCAAACAATTCCCTCAGATGGTGGACTATGGTATGAGCATCTATAGCCTCATGTTGTTTTTACAGTTTTGGTGACATAGAGGCCAACATTATACAACTAGCCAACTCACTATCATCCGGTAGCTTCTTGTAAGCTTTCGATCTTCATCAAATGCATCGAAAATAGGAGGATCGAGAAGTGGTTCATCTAGGACATATCCTAGTTTCTCAGATTTGAGAACAATTCTTAGATTCCGTAGCCAATCTAAGAAATTTGGTCCCTTGAGTGTGTTGGAATCTAACAAGGAGTGTAGGTTCACACTAGAAGACATCGTGGTGACTCAATAAGTTAAAAGAATGAGAGAAAAGTTAGAATGTACATTAATACATATCTATAAGGACTTTATTAATATGCATTATAGGTCCCATTATTCTTATTCAAATTCATAGCCCTCACTGCGAATTTAAGAAAACTTATAGTTTTCTTAATGTGTTGATATCCGACATCACTAAGAATAACCTTGGGTTTGCCCAACAAGCCACCTTTGGTCAATCGGTAAGTATCATTCATACTAATTGCATATATTTATGTAACTATCGACTTATGCCATTAACTATTGATTTAGTACACTTATTGAGTTATCAACTCTTGACTTACATACATCTCATGTATGTAACCCAACTTCGCCTCTGTTCACGTTGACCTTGGGTTTGCCTAACAAATCAACGCTTCCGGTTAGGACTAACCCATTAATCCAGAAATCTAATTTATATGGCTTGAACATGTTTGTGTAGAGTAGGCTTAGGTTTTCCCAACAACTCAACTCTAAAAGAACTCTGGTTCTTGGCATATCAATGGAAGGTGTAAGTCCTAATATTCGGTTGATGGATTTGTTCTTTGGTCTCATCAATACTTTGAGCCTATGTCCATTATTACCCTTAAAATGCATCTAATGCATGTATCACACAAAGGACCTTTAATTTAGGTTGTGACTTGACTATGCATCTAAATTCGTGATTCGATTCAACTCTTGAGCTTAATCGGGTACTAGTGTTAGTCTTGGCTAATCCAAATTATGAAGGTGATTCGATTAGGAACCTAAAAAAATAATTATTTTGATGTCTAGATAAAACACTTTAATCCTAGTCTATATGTCTTTATCTAGTCACACTAGAAATGCTATGCTTTACTTGGATTAATTCTAAATTAATACCTAGGTTTTCCAAAATTCCTATACACCAATTAGTCCTCTATAATATCCCTAGGTCATCTCAAATTTAGCTAAACAATTTCGGCCCATGTCAAAATTATCTGGACGACTAAAATCATCAAGATAAATAAATTAACCTGCTAGACACTAAAGAGTGATTAGATGTTTGGAAAATTTACGGAACCCTAATTTTAAGCACATGCATTAAGCATGTTATTTCCATCAAAATAATATATATCTTATTATATAAGAACCTCACTTAGGTCTCAAAACCAAAATACATACAATATAAGTCATTAAGTCAACTCCATCAACTTTCAAAAAGTTGACCAATGTTGACTTTGACTTTATTTATTAATTGAATCAAATTCAATTAATTCTGGAAAAATTCCAGAGTCTTATACACATTCTAAATGTACCTAATAAAAAATTCCAGAACCTAATTCTTAGGAATTATTTATTAATAAATAGGAAAAATCCATCTCATCATATGTGTGTGACACTTGTCACATTACTTCTAACACAAGTCATACATTACATCATGTATGCATAAGATAATCACATTAACAACAAGTTTCATGCATCTCATACATGTGCCAACTTCTTATCTTGCATGTGCATGCATAAAATTTATAAAACAATTTTAAAAAAAATTAAAATGGAATTTTCATGCATGTATGTTCATCACATTTCCAGAATTTTCAGAACTTCATATATGCATTAAGTTGAAGCTTAATTTGTAATAAAATAGCGAATGATATTTAATTGCATTTTCCTTTTACAGAAACGTAAAATAACTCCTTATAAGCACTCCTGTGAAAGAAAATTAGAAAAATTTTTCTAGAATTAATACAAAATTTTCGAAGTTAGCACAAGCAATCAGTTTTCCAAAAAATCCCAAAAATCAGCACATGAATATTCTGGATATAAATTCGAAATAAAGTAGCAAATAGAATTAAATTGCAATTTCCTTCAATAGAAAAATAATATAACATCTTATAAACATTTCTGAGAAAGAAAATAAAAAAAAATTTCTACAATTTACACAAAATTTTCCAAATCAATATGCAAGTCAGTCACAACCCAGCAAACACTTTGCACATGCTCAATACATCATCTATAAAATGCATAAACAAGCTATGATACCACTTTTGGGTTAGCCATGGTTGCATGCATCTCATACCCCAAAACACCAAGATCATGCATGCATGTAAAGATATGTAAAGAACATGAAATAACAAAACTTTTTAACTTTTATATCTCCTCCTTTCTTGTTTCTTCTTTTGTTTGGGTTGCTGAAAACACCAAACAATTCCTTGATCTCCAAGAACACGCAAATATGGAAGAAGAAACAATGTATAAGGGTTATTTGAGCACCGAACTAGATGAGTTCTAGTAGATGCTCAAGACCCTTCCTTGATCTCCAAAAACATGCAAATATGGAAGAAGAAACAATGTATAAGGTATTTGAGTGTCGAACTAGATGAGTTCTAGTAGATGCTCAAGAAAATGGAAGATAGGTTAAGAATCTTGTTACATGCACTTTGATTTATGCAACAATTGCATGAATAGCAAGAACAAGGCTCAATATACTTTACTCTCACTCTAGAACTCTTCTAGAACCCTTTCTCTATCACTTGAGTGTGTAAGAAATGAAGGAAGCTTATATACATAAATGAAGAACTCATTTATATATCACTTCGTGCCCTCTGTCACGGACGTGGCCAATGAGGCGCGATCGTGGCACTTTTAAAAATTAGGCTCTCCTTCTGCCACGATCGTGATCCTATGATGCACTGTCGTGGCCTACTTAAATTAGGCCATAATAGTTATTTTTCATCCGATCTTTTATGTATGTGACCTTTAGGTTCCCTGTTATTTTAAGCATTTAAGCCTTTTTTCCAGAATACAAGTAGATTAATAAATGAACTCTTCAATAATTAATTATCTAACTTATGAATCTTTCCATAGACAATTATCGTGCAATTCTTCCTTTCACCATATTATACCCCATAGTTCAAAGTAAGGGCTATGTGTTAACTCCCACTAGACTAACTACGTCCCATCTAGTCCAAGTGATGTTAGTTCTTGTCCTGGGATCTCATTACTCTATGTGTCATTGAAGACTCTCTTCATGACACATAGGTACTTTGTCCAGAGATTCTTGAGTAATGAACCCAACAAGAGGCTATGGGTATCATCTCCTTCTATCAGGAGTGGTGAATCCTTCATTGGTTACTCAATTACCTTTGAATACCAATAGTTGTACTCAATCACCACCTTAGGAATGACCTTAAGACACAGGAATGATATTAAAGCACAAGATTGGTATCAAAGATATCCTTGAGTACCTCAAGTCTAAGGATATTTACACCATTGCTATGATGAGATTAATCATTGACATTTGATAGATCATCCATATGACAATCTCATAGTGAGTTATCTAATGTACTTACTACCCTTAGTAGGCATCCATAAGTTAATTCTAAACATCTTATGTTTACAGTTTATGAAATCTATTGCTTGATCAAATCAAGGAATATAACATGTGCTAGCCTGTCTGGATTAATAATGTCCTATCTTATTAATCATATGACTAGGGATTATTTAGATACCATCATAATTGTACAGATAGGAATCTCATTATCATGATCTCATCATGATTTCCTTCATGCTGTGTTTTGTATTATGGACTTCATTAATTCGATTTAAGATCAAAAACAATTCTTAAATAAACGAATATCAAATTAATGAAAAATGCCTTTCACTTTATTAATAAAAATAAAGTCTATACAAAAGTGCTAAAGGTGATTGCCTTTAGAGCACTACTCTAATAAAATACATATTAGGAACAAGCTACATACACAACTAAAACAAATTGTAAGAAAAAAATTAATGAACTCAACAAGAAGAAAAAAATCAAAAGAAAATAAAGATCTTTGAGTCACTTTCCATTCTATATACTCAAATTAACGATAACAATAATAACCTTGACTATTACTGGCACCATTGGCCTCCTTATGTCATTGTATTTTCTACATTATGTTTTCTCATCATGAAAGATTGACTAAAAGCTGGCTTTTGTTTAATTTACAAACAATTGGGGAAGATAGTTCTATGGGAAACGTAGGTTCAGTTGATTTATAATTTTTTAATTACTTTCACTGAATTCCCTTTGATAGATGATAATTTTGTTTTGTACGAAAGACTTGTATAGGAGAACACTCATCAAGACCTATTATAGTTTTAAAATTAGGAAGACGTAATACTAGTTTTGATCTTTCTTTAAAAAAAAAGCTTAACTATTTCATAGTTTACCAAACTCAGAACAACAAACATACAGTTGCTTTATGTACACTCAAGCAACAACTGCAACAAAGGTGATACCTTTACATCTTCCTAGTCTACGTAGCTGAAAACTAAACATAAATCTTACTAAATACAAGTTCATAAATCATACTAAATACAAGTTCTTGATTTTGAAATAAGAGAGGGAAAACATAAAGAATATAGAAAACAGAAAGAAGCATTAAATGGTGTAGGAATATGTTATATAAGGAGACATTTTTCATAAAGAAGCAGTTTTTCCCAAAGTAAGGTGAAGTCGATGAAAGTTTCTGGTAGGCGAAGGTGATGAAGGTTTTTGTCTTTTCAAGTGATGTGATAAAAGCTTTATAATTCAGAAGCAACCCATTAAAAATGAACAGGACTAAGAGAAGTAGTCATAGGTTATGTGATGATCTAGTGCATGGTGGGTGGTGGAGGTCGAAAGAGAAGTAGTGACGAAGCACTATAGAAATCTGTCAAGTTTATGTGTTTATCAAATTTTACCGATTGGTGATCGATGTTAAGAGAAAGAGTAGCTCCATAGCTAAAGAAACACTAGTTACATTAGAAAAAGCAGTTCCATAAGTCTGTCGAGTTTATAGTAATAGAGTAATGCTAAAAAAACTAATGTATTAAACTAAATCATGAAAGAATGTGTAAGGTGAGGCTAATAGTTCTTGGGGAAAAAAAGTTGGCAACTTGAGAAGAAAACTCGTTGCTATCAATTCGGTAAAGAACCAATCCAACACCAAGATCAGAACAATAAGTTAAAAAAAAAAAGGCCATTCACCTATTAGTATTTGAGTTGAGGAATAGGAAGATGTGGAGAGAAGATTACAATAACGCAAAGAGGAGAACTGTGCCTATGAAGAGTAAGCATTTTATTGATACCAGGCATAAAGAGTTTCTTCAATAAGTGACTGTTCATGGTTCCTCTTCTTCTAGATATCAACTTCTCTTTTTTTGTTTCATTTTTTCCAGTTCGTTTAATTGTAGTACTATGTTGTCATTTTATTGTTTGATAATTAATTACTTTCCAAATGCAGTTCTTCAATTTTCCTCTATCAATCCAATTTTTTAATTAAAAAATTATTTCATATTAAAATTTTTAAATTTTATGTCATAGTTTAATTTTATAATAAAATTTTATATTTTATAAATTTAAAAACTAATTTAATATTT
>JAOSBN010000005.1:17111733-17125881 GCA_027563595.1 Erythroxylum suave
TTAACACTTATACCGGGAAATGTCATGAATGCATGTACAGTCATTTTTCATGTGCAAAATTTACTATTCACATGTATACGGATGCTAGATTATGCATGAACATATAAAGGCATTTCTAAACGCCCATGGACAACTCAAAATTACTATTCTACCCTTCCCATCGGTGATAGGATGTTACAAAGGTAGTATTGGAATGGCACCTTACGAGGCATCGTATGGCAGAAAATGTCGATCGTCTCTATATTGGGATGAGGAAGGTTTGAGAATGATAGAAGGCCCAAAATTGATACAATATACCGTAGATAAGGTGAAACTAATCTGACATAGAATTAAAGTAGCTTAAGATAGGCAGAAGGGCTTTGTGGATCAGCACCAAAGGGATGTGGAATGCAATGTAGGAGACAAAGTGTTTCTTAGAGTCTCACCTTAGCGAAGGGTGTTGTGATTCAGTAAGAAGGTTAAGTTGGGCCCTAGGTACATTGGTCCTTATGAAATCATTGAGAAGATAGGACCATTGGTGTACAGATTAGCCTTACCAAGTGAAATGTCTCTGATATATAATGTATTACACGCTAATATGCTCAAGAGGTATCATTCGGATCTGATGCAGGTGTTATAGACTCAGAAGATCGAAATATCTAGTAATTTGATTTATGTTAACAAACCGAACAAGATACTAAGTGAAGGTACTTTGGAAAAATCACTCAAGTGAGGAAGTGATTTAGGAAATGGAGGAGCACATGAGGAGACAATATCCCCACCTGTTCGATGAATCAGGTAAGAATTTCAAGGACAACATTTTCTGAAGGAGGGGAGAGTTGTAACATCCCGTTATGCCATGCTAAGGGTTAAGACCCTAGAATACAGTACATAAGAGATTATTGAATGGCTAGAAGGTGCATTTCATGCTCATGCACAATATGGCATGCACACACATGTGTGAATATTAATTTTTGCACATTCAAATGATTATACATATAATTATTGACATTTCTGGATATAATTGAGTTATAATAGTGATTTTTGATATGAAATGTGTTTTATATGGAATGAAAATTGAATTGGTCTGTATAAGTATTGATTTAGAATTCTTGGTGAAATTTAGGAAATTTTTTAAATTTTGGGTATTTTTAGATTAGGAAAAATGTCAGTCAACAGGATAATTGATTTATGGTAGTAAAAATACTAGTCAAAATGACAACAAAAATTTTGATAAATGACCTTAGGGTTTATTCACAAGTGTCATCGAAATTTGGGAGATAATTGAATTAGAAATTGGAGTTAAATGGATTAGTTATTAAAAATTGTCCAAATGGCACCATAGGGAGGTGACAAGTTTCACCACCACTCACCACCCATCCCATTCTATTATTTCAAGTGAAAGACCAACATTTTGGTGTCTTTCACTTGTTATTTTGTTACTCCTTTGAAAATGCTGCTCTTCTTCATCTTCTTTATTTCTTCTTCTCAATGCTACTCTTCTTCATCTTCTTTATTTCTTCTTCTCCTTTTTTCATGATTTTTACTTCACTAACATCATCAAAGTGTAAGCTTACTTTCACCTTCCATTTTTTACCATCATCTTGCACCCTCTTTCATTTCCTCACAAGATAACCCAACCTCCCACTTTGGAATGGTGATATATGTGGGTTGTCAACAAAGCTAAGGTTCGTGTGTTTTCAATGGATTTGGAGCTAAATCAAGTAAGTTACATCTTTATCTTAATGGGTTAGTGTAAATGGGATATTATGATGAGTAATTTGAGGTCTTGCTAGAATATCAAATTCTTTATTTGTTTTAACGTGGGTGTACGTATTAATAATGAGATCATGCTTTAAAATTAATGTGAATTGTTTGATAAATGAATCAATTATGATAATGAGTTATGGGATGTTTGAATTTGAAAAAGGAAGTTTGAAATATGATGATGCCTTGAATTTAGATGATATTTAGAAGTGAAATAAAGAAGGAGAATTGGAGTTGAATATGTGCAGAAATTTGGAGTTGAAATTGTATAAGAATATGTTCTGTTTTGGTGTTTTTCATCAATCATGGATTTTGATTCATGTGTGTATAACATTGAACTGAAATGGAGTTTTGAATGAAGAGGAAATAATGAGGACATGAGCTAGAAATGATAGACTAAGAAAAAAAGGTGAACTAGGATGAAAATGTTGATGAAGTGTCCTAGAGTATGTTATATGCAGTGTTTTTACTGAACATACATCTGTGTTTTGGCCATAACATGATCTGTGAAAATCAAAATTGCATCAATTTTGATTTAGAGTAAACTATAAACACATTTCTACAATTTTCATTTAGGAATCGAATTTGAATTCTGTCTTTAATGGGCTTGAAATTTGGCTTAAAGTTGAGTTCTGGCATAGGCTGTGGCAGTATCCTTGACTGAAATCGTGTCCTAGTTTTATCGAATAAACTGTGTTGATTTAGGCCGAATTAGACAAAGGATTCTTCACAAAAGTTGCATATTATTCTATTATCTTCTTATTGGTATAAAGTTTGAAATTTTTGGATATCTGAATAGAGAGATATGAGTTTTACAATTTGGAGTGCACTAACTCTTCAATCATGCACTAGCCAAATTTTCGAACATGCACAGTCTGTTGTATTTCGAGCATAATTCATGGAATAATGAACAAAATTTAATGATTTTTATTTCTTTTAAAACTTAAGACATATAAGAAAATTTTATTAGGAGAAATTATTGTCTCAAAGTGTCAGTTTCTAGGTCAAAATGGCCATACAAATCTGCTGAAATCTGCGTGAAAGAAAACCTAGGAAAATTTTGTTAAATGTGTGATAGAATTGTTTGATGCATTATGAATGAGGTAGTTAGAGGTTTGAGAGTTTAATGTAATCAAATTGGTCATTGAATTTAGTTGATGTTGAATGAAAGGGTTAAGGTGAATAAAGTGTAGTTTGGAGTAAAGAATGCTTGGAAGGAGTTGCAAATTGTTACATGAAGTGTATTAAAGAAACATGTGAGAGAAATTGTCATTGAACATGCATATTACATGATACATTTATAATTTTATTTATGACTAATTATTCATATGAAAATGCACATGAGTAACATATAAATTTATACGACTGCATATAGAAGAGTACATTGAGTGACCGCTTCTAAACATTGCCAGGACTTTAAAGGAATAAGCTAGAGGGAGCAATTGTGAGTAACTTAAGATGGTTCACATTGAATTATTGTTTGTTTAAATTCTATATTGAATTATTATGTGAATGTGATTGTGTTGATTCCAAACAATTGATTTGATTGTCTGAGGAGTTCTATATTCGGGACTATATTGGAAGTGCTACTTCAATGTGAATGTGACTGACTCTTTGTTCTCAACTTCAATGTTGAATGTCGGACTAAAAGTCTAATTACAAATGTGTATAAGAAAGAGTGTGAATGTGACTGAATTAGTGTAATCATTGAATATGCATGATGCATTTCATTGCACAAATGCATGAAACGTAAAGGAAGTTGTGACCATAGTTGCCAGTAAAAAAAGAGCTTAAAGCTCATACTGTGGTAAGAGCTAAAGGCTGACCATGTAAAGTGATCCCTATTTCCCTAATAGATAAGAGATAGTATAAATGAGCCTGGTATCCATAACCGATACGGGAAAGTGAAAAATGCGCTCGGTCATAACAAAGAAATAAATGAATGTGAGTCTCATGAACATTGCATATACGCATGAATTATATGATTTAAGAGATTGCAACTATATGAAATCAAATTGATTAAGAAATACAAAAGTTTATGAATATATGTTGTGATACCATATGTTGGTACATGAAATTGTGTGAATTATGTGAATGCATGAATGGTTGTGATGTAAGTGATATGAGTGAACCTTCAAGGATGGTTACTCAACTGAGTTCGCAAAACTCATCAAAATTGCATGTTGACTTTTTAGATACGAGAGTGTCGACTTAGCTGCCAATACTACATACAAAGGATCTATTACAACTTTTTGGTAGATAACATGGCTCAAAGATCGGTCAGTTGGGACTTAGGGTTTTAGATAAATTTTGGTATAGTTCCTTATGTGTGTAGCATATTCTGTGTATGGATATGTGAACTCTAATTAGTTTTGAGGATGTATACATATGGATGTTAATGTAAAGCTATAATGTATATATTGTTTATGAAATGAAATGAGGAATTTGGCTTTTTTCTATTGTGATATTATAATTTTTTATATATGATGTCATGAGATGTATTGAAAGTAAAATAGTTAGTGAGCCATTTCCATCAGACACATGTACAAATGTCCAAGGGGCGTACTTGTACGTGTCGAGCGAGAATAGGGTGCTACATTTCATCCCTCTATCTTTATGTGGACTTTCATTAAAGACGGTCTACGTTGATCATTTTGGTTTACGACAACCTAACGTAGAGAAGATTAAAGAACGAAGGAGGTTGTCAGAAAGGTATATAAACATCTTGTTTTTCTACAACGTATATTTGACATATACTATATATGAGATGTTGGAATCCAACTTTGATCGAATCATCGATGCAGTGGAAAAATAGAGATTTAGCGAACTTCGAACAGAACCTAATAATTGTATAAACTTGAATAAAGCATAAAAGATTTAGAAATTGTACCTTGTTCACTGTCCTATTGAAAATTTTTTAAAACTTTTTCAATTGATCAATCGCGAGCTATTCAAGTGTCCAGCCTCTAATGGTATGCACAAAGCAATTCCCAAACTGCTTTGAGAGGAAAAAGAAAAAAATTGATAGCTTCTGAAGACTTTTCACGTTTAAATAGAAAAATTATGTCTTTTATTAAAATTAAATATATTTAATTATAACTAAAATCAAATTCTAATTATAATTAATTTAATCTTAATAAAATCAAATATCTCATATTTGATCCCAAAGTTTGAGACTTTATAATTAAGTCCAACTTAATTAAATTGATTTTTCTTTCACAAATTGCTCTTTGATGTGTGACCCATTAGGTTCCTAATAAATTGGCAATGATTATAAATTCTAATTCTAATTTACAATTAGAATTAGGTAAATTAGAACTTCTTTAATTTATCTTTAACTCTGCAATTAAACAATTCATAATCATAAATCATGATTGACATCTAGCAACATGTCATGATTACCTAAATATCAAGATGTCATAATGATTGACTTAACTTGTCCATTCAATATTCGAATAAGTTTGTCCATTCCATTCCATTCAATATTAAATATCAAGATGTCATAATGGATACAGTGTCTATTCTTATCTTCCTATCATGTTCATTCTTACTAATTAGTAATTGATTTATAATTGAAATTTGAAAACACCTTCTCAAATATCAATTCACTCTATTAAGAGAATTTCATAAATCATTACTAATCAAGAACAACAAAATATTCTCTCTAATTACTTTAGAGTGACGAATCCTATATTGACTTACTCAACTATCTACATATGTTTCATATTGTATCCAATTACTACCGACTGAATTATCCTAGTACGATTGATTGAACCCAAGTCATCTATATTATTTAGTGATATTTTCATGGTTCTTGTTGTCCTTTTCGGCTTTTTTTTTAATATTGTGCTTAATTCAGCTCAAGAGTGCTTGTTTTGAATTAATATAGTTTGAGGGTAAAATTGTTATAATTAGTTAGTAATTGCACTCACATGGTTTATAGGACAATTGATATTGCAAAACTATTGCTTTTCATTGCAAGACACTCAGGAAGTGGAGCCAAGAGTGAGGACCAAGAAATTGTTGAACCATAACATTACGAAAGAAGACCTTTCGGGACAAGTTAGCCACTGCGAACTCATCATTTGACTACAGTGAAACATGCGAATCAACAGCTCAGACCTTTCAAGAAAATTTAATTACCACGAACTCATTACTTCACCAGGATGAAACCTTCAAATCAGCAGCTCAGACCTTTCGGGAAAATTTAGCCACGGCGAACTCATTACTTTTCCACGGCAAAAACTTCAATGCAGCAACCGTAAATCCAAATCATTTTTGGAAATTTCACTTACCTAAGCATTTGAACCGACCCGAATACCAATAAAAAACCTATTTGGGGATAACTAAGGAGAGAGGCGGTAGTAGGCACAAGATACACTTTCTTTCATTATTTTTCCTCTCTTGCCTAACTCTAATCTCTTCCATACTTCCATTATCAACACGTCCACCATAGGTGACTCAAATTCATTCCGAGTTGTGAAGCTTCTGAGTGCAATATATGGCTAGGCATTTCTTTCCCTCTTGAAGGTGTAGCAATGGCTAGAGTTCAATGGGCTTAAAAGGAGAGTAGTTTAATTCATGGTTCAGATATGAATTTTTAACATCCTGGGTCTAGGATTTATGAATTGTAGTTGAGCTATTTCATTATGGTCTTAATCGAATGTTGGATATTCATTATGTGTAGGATGGATTGGTTTATGTAGAACTTTGAGCTTAAATGTATGAAGTTTCATATATGTCTATTTGTAATCTTCTTAATTCTCTCTTATCTTACATGGTTATGTTTGATGTTGAGATGATTTTGGATTCCATTTGACCCATTGCATTAACTAATCCTACTACACACACTAAGAACACTTAATGGGATTTTAAAAAAAAAGAAGTCTCATTGATTAAGATCCTGGACTTGAAGAGTCCTTTAAGGTTTACCATTTTGAAGCTTAGTGATTTCTTCTCTCACTTAAATCAATTTCAAACTATGATGGTGTGAACTCAGTTTCAAGGGGACTCTATCACTATTTAACCTTTTGTGTTTTTCATTCTTCTGTTTTCTATATCCCTAAAATCCAAAAACATTCATTTTACATTTAAATTAGTTTAATTAATAAGTTCAAAAGTCAAAACCCTCGTTTCTTCAATTAGTTTGCATAGCATGGCATGTAGGTTAATTTAGGTCCAATCATTTTAGGTTCCGATTAAGTGAACAACCCGGAGTTGCACCCTATAGTGTAATTCTTGGATTATTTTGATTCAACCTCTAACGATTCAATGAACAAAGGTAAGAATCAAATGGTGCCATTGTTGGGGAACTAAGCAATCAATTCTCTAGGTTAACTTTTATCATTTTGCTGCTAAGTTAGGTTAAGGGTCTCTAGATTGCATTCTAAATAGTGTAGTTTCATGCTTGTTAATAGTATAGGTTTTTGAGTCTCTAGATTGCATTCAAAATAGTTTAGCTTCACACTTGTTAATAGTATAGGTTTTCATTTTGCTTAGCATCTAAATTTTTAGAAATACAAACAAAAAATTGATTTTCTTCATGTTTTTTTGTACTTAGCTTTTTACATCTGCTAGCTCAAAGTTTTGTTTGCTGTCTTATGCGAAAGTTTGCTACAGCCAACTTGTAGGATTATACGAGGATTCGTGTCGGGGTCATTTACGCCGCGACCAACTTTCCTGTGTAGTTTTTTATATTTCTTTACCTTTGCATATATAAATTTTCACAACATACATTTGCATTCATTACATCTCATATTTTTACCTGACTTTTTGAACTTGCAAGTAAATTTTGTTCATCCTCATTCTATTTTGAATTTATCCTTTGTATGCCCCAGAAAACCAAACTCCTACCCTTACACCCTAAAATTGAGAAAAGTCTAAGAAAAGTTAGGAAGGAGAAGAGAGGAGGAGGGATAAGCAAGGTAGCGGAATCTAGCCTGTCCAGCAGTGAGAGTGAATCATCAGAAGGGGAGATAATGGTTGAAAATCCAGTTAATATGCAAAACCAAAATCTTGATGCTAACCAATCTAGTAATTGTGATAATGGAGGTAATAATAGCAGGAGAGAATTGGTGAAAATAATGGCAACCTTAGAAGGAGGACCATTAGGGAAGCTACTACCTCTGATGTGAATTATGATCCTTTTACTGCTACTTGCCCTAATTTTGCTGTGAATTTTGAGAAAAAAGGATTTCTTATTAACTCCCTCTTCCTAAATTTCATGGTTTGAAAAGAGAAGATCCCTATATTCACCTGCAATTGCTATCCATTATTTGCTAGAGCATGAAGTCAGTGGGCGCTTCTATACATCAAGTACTGTGGAAAGTTTTTCATTTATCATTCGAAGGTAAAGTGAGGGAGTGGTACATGAGTCTTCCGAGACATGTGGCAAATGCCTATCACAGTTAGGGAAATTTAAGGAAGGAATTCTTGGAGAAGTACTGTCCTACCTCTAGAACTTCATCAATGAGAAAGGAAATCTACTTTGCTCGACAAGACTTTGATAAGTCTCTCTATGATTATTAGAACTGTTTTCAGGATCTATTGTCAAGATGTCCTCACCATCAAATACCAGATGAGCAATTGGTGCAGTACTTTTATGATGGGCTGAAAAGTCAAGACAAAGATATGTTAGCTGTAACCTCAGGAGGTTCACTCATTGACCTCACCACTGAAGAGGCTTCGGATTTGATTAAGAAAATGGCTCTAAATCACCACCAGTACAGTGCTAGAAACACTAGAGGCATACATGAGTTGGGAACTTCAACAATACACTCTGGAAGAATGGAAAGTCTTGAGTCTAAGGTAGACTCTTTAGAGAATAAAATGATCACTCAACTAGCCCTCATTACTGTAGAGTTGAAAAATATGAGTGTGCATCATCCATAAACCCCTATGGATCTTATTGTACCTAGTTACGAAACTTGTGGTTCTATGATGCACATTGCTGGTGTCTGCCCTAATCAATATGAAGAGGTATCTACTGTCTATCAGGGTCAGCCAAATAAGAAGTGGGACCCTTATTCTAATACATATAACGAGGGGTGGAAATCAAACCCTGGACTTAGTTAGAGAAATGAAGAGAGTAGTCCTCCAAATAGATTCCAGCGAGGTGGAGGGGCTGGTCCATCTACTAGCTAGTTACAAAACCAATAGCAAGCTTTAACTATTCCACAAAAGGAAGACACCAATCAACTCTTGTATAATATGATGGAATTGATGAAGGAGGAGAGGACTTCTAATGACAACCAGTTCAATTCTTTAGCTTCTCTGATTCAACAAGATTCTTCCAAAAATGCTACTAGATTCAATGCCTTAGGGAAAAAAAATGGAGCAATGGGAGGCAAGGATTGAAATCATCAATATAATAATATGAGTTAGAAACAAGCTAGGAGCGGTGGAACTATTCCCTCAAACACTGTTATAAGCCCTAAGGGTTTGAATACCATCACTCTTTGAAGTGGGAAGCAAGTAAAGTTCTGTGATGTAGATGAGGAAGCAGATGAGGAGGAGATTGAATAAGATGAGTTGTCTCGCACGTCTATAAAGATGAAGAATTTTGAAAGCTTTAAGGAGAGAGCACTACTAGTTGAAAAGAAGTCTATATTTTTAGATAGCAAAGGAACAAATTTTGAGAGCAACGATGAATAAACAATAGCAAGGAAGCATGTTGAGTCAAGCGAGCATGGAGCCAATAACACCAATGGTAAAGAGGTAAATCTTAAAGATATTCCTTTTCCTAATTCTTATTTGATGAGAAAAAGAATGACTAAAACTAAGCATGAAAAGGATATTATCGATTGTTCAATAGAGTGGAAGTCAATATTCCTTTGCTTGATCTTGTGATCTTGCTTATGCCAAATACCTTAAAGACCTGTGTACGCATAAGAGGAAGTTTAGGCCAAATGAAAGAGTTCGAGTAAGCTCAAATGTGTCTGCGAAGTTTAGGCCAAATTAAAGAGTTCGAGTAAGCTCAAATGCGTCTGCCCTATTTAAACCTCAAATCCCTGTGAAATGCTAGCACCTTAGATCCTTTACTATCCCTTGTACTTTAGGTAAAGTTACTATAGAGGGAGCTTTGTTAGATCTAAGGGCAGCTATTAATGTCAACCCTAAGTCAGTCTACACTTCATTGGGAGTCAAGACTCTTAAGTCTACCACGGTAGTACTCTAATTGGCTGATAGGTCTATTAGGTATCTTGAGTGTATCATAGAGGATATCTTGGTCCAGGTTAAAGGTTTAATTTTTCCTGCTGATTTTTATGTGCTTGACATGTCTTTTTAACTTGCTCATGACACCACACTGATTCTTGGTAGGCCTTTTTTAAGGACTATTAACACCATGATTGGCATGAAAGAAGGCACCATCACAATGGAAGTAAGTGATCAAAAAGTATGTTTTAACATATATGAAGCAATGAAACATTCATATAAAGATTACTCACTTTTGGGTATTAACATGATTGATATTGTTGTTGATGATGCTTGCTCTAAATTTAAACTATCAGATGATTCATTTGATTCTGAACTGTATTCACCCAATTCTACTGTCAGTGATGACCCCCTTTAGGAAAGGTTTTCTGTTAATGTTTTAGGTGATTCTGGCATCGAAGAGGCTAAAACTGATGTGGAAATTGATGAAGTTGTTTCACTGCAACAAAAATCTCAGACTGAAGGTTTAACACTTGGAATTGACAGAGATTGTAATGCTGACCATATGGAGCCTTGATTACCATTGGTTGAAGGAAAGGGAAGATATCTATTCTCTCTTGAACTTCATGAATTAATCCCTTCTATTATACAACCACCTGAAATTGAATTGCAACCCCTACCCCCTACTTTAAAGTTTGCTTTCCTTAAGTCTAATGAGCGATTACCTATTATAATTGCCAATTCCCTGTCTAGTGGTGAAGAAGAGAGACTCCTTGCCATTTTAAGAGAGCATAAGAGGGCTATAGGGTGGACCTTAGCAGAGATACCTAGGATTAGTCTAGCTATTTGCACATATAGGATTCTATTGAGTGAGGGTTCCAAACCTGTGAGACAGCCCCAAAGGAGATTAAACCCACTTATCCTAGATATGGTTAAGAAATAAATCACCAAACTTTTAAGTGTTGGGATCATATATCCCATATCTAATAGCAAGTGGGTTAGTCCGGTCCATGTAGTACCTAAAAAGAATAGGGTCACTTTGGTTAGAAATGACAAGGATGAGCTTATTCCTACACGAGTGCAAAATTCCTGGCGTGTGTGCATAGACTATAGAAGATTAAATGATGCCACACAAAAAGATCATTTCCATCTTCCCATTATTGACCAGATGCTAAAGTGACTTGCAGGCAAATCTCACTACTATTTTCTGGATGGTTTCTCTGGATACTTTCAAGTACCTATTACACCAAAGGACCAAGATAAAACCACTTTTACATGTCCTTTTGGTACCTTCGCTTATCGAAGGATGCCTTTTGGATTATGTAATGCTCCATGGACTTTTTGGAATTGTATAATGGCTATTTTTATGAATTTTTAGAAGAATGCTTAGAAGTCTTTATGGACGACTTCACTATTTATGGTGGTTCATTTGATAATTGCCTTACTAGTCTTGAAAAAGTTTTGAAATAATGCATTGGGAAGAATTTGATTTTAAACTTTGAAAATTTTCAGTTCATGGTCAATGAGGGCATAGTATTAGGTCATTTGATTTCTAGCAAAGGAATTGAAGTTGATAAAGCTAAGAATGAGGTAATATCTTCGTTTCCTTATCCTATCTGTCTTAAAGATATAAGAACATTTTTGGGTCATGCAAAATTCTTTAGGAGTTTTATAAATGATTTTAGCAAGATTGCATTACCTCTTTTAAAGTTTTTACAAAAAGATGTAAAATTTGACTTTGACGATTCATGTAGAGATGCTTTTGATGAGTTAAAGTCCCAACTCCTTTCTCCCACTATTTTGGTTACCCTTGATTGGAACTTACCTTTTGAGCTTTCATGTGATGCTTCTAATTGTGCTGCAGGAGCTATGTTAGGCCAAAGGGAGGAGAAAATCTCAAGAGCAATTGCATATGCCTCGAAAACATTGGATGCAGCTCAAATCAACTACACAACAATAGAGAAAAGCTATTTGTATTAGTTTTCACCTTAGAAAAATTTAGACCTTATCTATTAAATTCTCATGTGACTATTTTTACTGACCGTAAAGTTGTTCGATATTTGCTTAAGAATCAACAATCTAAGCCAAGATTGAAAAGATGGGCATTACTTCTTCAAGAATTCGACATCGAGATAAAGGATCGACCTGGGGTAGCAAATCATATAGCTGATCACTTGAGTAGACTACCAGAGGATACTAGGGCAGTAGACTCTTCAAAGCTTATTTATGATTCTTTTACTGATGTAGCTTTTTGTGCTTTATTTTTAAAAGAACCTTGGTATACATATATAGTTAACTACCTTATGACTGGGCTTACCCCTCCTTTTATGTCTAAATCGCAGGCACAAAAGCTTAGGAGTGAAGCAAGGCATTACATTTGGGATGCTTCTCATCTATGGCAAATATGCAGTGACCAAGTCATAAGAAAGTGTATGTCTAATGAAGAATTTGATGTCATTATTTCAGCTTGCCATTCCATGGTTTGCGGAGGGCATTTCAGTGTAAAGAGAACATCTAGGAAAATTTTAGACTCTAGTTTTTACTGGCTAACCCTTTTTAAAGATTCTTTTATATTTTCTCAATTTTGTGACAAGTGTCAACATTTTAGATGGTTAGGTAATAGGCATGAAATGCCTCAGCAGCCTTTACTGTTTTATGAAATCGTTGATGTTTAGGGGATAGACTTCACAGGCCCTTTCCCTCTGTCTTTTGGTTTTGTATATATCCTTCTAACTAGAGACTATGTGTCCAAATGGATAGAGGTTGTGCCTATTAGAAAAGATGATGCCCAAGTAGTGTCTAAATTTCTTAAGTCCAACATTTTCTGTAGGTTTGGGATTCCAAGGGCTGTGGTCAGTGATAGAGGTACACACTTCTATAATAGGGTAGTTGAGAATCTGTTTTCAAATTTTGGTGTTACTTATAAATTCTCCACTACATATCACCCCCAAAACTAATGTTCAAGCTGAAATATCTAATCGAGAGGTGAAGCATACCTTGGAGAAGATAGTAAAGCCATCGAAGAAAGATTAGAGTTTGTGATTAGAAGAGGCACTATAGGCCTATCAGACTACCTACAAGTTTAATCTATGGAAAAACTTGCCACCTGCTAGTGGAGATAGAGCATAAAGCATATTGGGCAGTCAAGCAGTTCCACATAAACTTAGAATCTTCCGGCATAGAGAGAAAATTGCAGTTGCATGAATTGGAAGAGTTAAGGCTAGTAGCGTATGAGAACTCTTGACTCTACAAGGAGAAAACCAAGTTTGTGCACGATAAAGGCCTCCTGAGGAAGAACTTCAAAGAGGGAGATAAAGTGTTATTGTTTAAGGCTTGTTTCACCTTTAAGTAGGGGAAATTTAACACTCGTTAGGATAGGCCATACATAGTCACAAAGGTGCACGACTTTGGCATGGCAGAGCTTCTACATGAAGATATTGGAGCTAAGCTTAAGGTGAATGGACATCTTTTGAAGCTTTAACATGAGAACCAGAAGTCTCCATAAATCTCAGGTTGTTTCTTTCCTTCACTTGTTTACTTACTTTTACCTTGTCATTGCTCATGAAATTGTTTGATTCATTAGTTTGTTGAGTAATTGTGGGGGAGAAACTAACCCAGTAGGAAAAGTAGGTTAGTTTTGGTTTACTAGTAATTTTCAATTCAATAACACCCCCCTCTGGTTTTATCTCTTACCTTTCTTTTGTTGTGCTTAATCACTCTGAATCATGATATATCTTCAAGTTTGGAGACGTTTCGTTATGTTGATTGTGTTGCATTTTCATTTCTTAAGCTTACTCAGTACCTTACAACTCTACATATTCACTTAAAGGTTTTCTAAGTATCCAGACTATATTTTATGTTTCTTTGTCATATTTCTTGTAGCCTTGTTAAATTTTTCTGTTTATTTCTTTTTTAGTTCGGGCTACTTTATCGCGGTTAACTTTTGGTTTCGCCACGGCAAAGTCACCCCAATTTGTGAGCTTCTCTCAGGGTATCTTTGTCACAGCGTGCATTCACGTCGCTATGGCGAAGTGCTCATGTTTCTGTTCATTTTCTTTTGGGACATCTTTGCCGTGGCGTGCATTCCACGTCGCCGTGGCGAAGTGCTTCTATTTCTTTCCACTTTCCTCTCCGGATATTTTCACCGCGACAACATTAAGATTTCGTTGCAATTGATATTTTAAAAATCAAATGAATGATGGGAACGGTTGGTGTAGATTCTATCTTCGTTGCAACGAAGATAGAATC
>JAOSBN010000005.1:17125981-17174598 GCA_027563595.1 Erythroxylum suave
TGTATAAAATAAATATTGGTTAATAAATAATAATTTTTAAATTATTTATTTTTAAAAATTAAATATTTTTATTAATACTTTATTAATAAATATTATATTAAATATTAAAATAAATTTATTTTATTTTTTATTTAATGTATAATTATTATTAGTAATAAAATTTTGAAAAAAGAAGAGCGGGGGACGTGGGTGGGAAGTAGGAAATTTTTGAAATTTTTGAAATTTTTAATATTTTTTTATTTTTTAAAATTTAAAATTTGAAAATTTTGCAATTTAGTCCCTATACTTTTTAAAATTTTCGGTACCACCCAGTATTTGACCTGTATTTACAATACCGACCGATACCAACCGGTATTGGCCGGTACCTACCGGTATTTAAACCCGGTACCAAAATTTAAATTTCAGTACCGTTTTTCGGCCGGTACGGTACAAAACCCATAACAATGGGAACAAGTCTTCTATTAAGAAACTGCTCCAACAATGTTCCTATTGTTTGCACTTTTGAATGCCAACCCTAGTTGTTTGAGGATTGGGATCTGCTCAAGTCAGGCTGTTCCATGGGTCCGTTATAATACTCGACACTTAAAACTTCAAAACGTTAAACATTTTAACATTATTTAATTCAAACTTAGGCATACTAACTTGCACGAGAAAATATTATATGGAAGTAATTTAGAATGACTATAAAGAATGTGATTCGTATATTTGGAATAAATTAGGCAATTAAAAAATTAAATTGCAAGGGAAATAAAAAATATATTTTTTGGAAGTAAAGGATTGGCTACAAAAAAACTGTAGCTAAATATTTAAAAAATATCGTCTATAGTTATTTGTAATTTTTCTGTTATGTCGTACAAATTGTTGTCAATTCCCCATTGATGAAAACTATAGTCAATATTTTCAAAAACATAGCCAAAAAATAGTAGTTACAAAAAAATTTTGTATCTAAAACATTTTAAAAATATAGTGAAAAATTGAATATTGGCAGGAAAAATTTGGCGTTAAATGATTGATAACAAAAATAAAACATAGTTAATAGTTTTTGGTGACATCTTTGTCTTCATAGTTACATATTATTTGTTACGTTTTTTATAACATAGTCAAATGTTATTTGCTACAATTTTCATAACGTAGTCAAACGTTATTATTTTTCTTACGTTTCATACACTATATCCAAATGTTATTTGTTATATTTTTAATAATGTCACAATATGTTATTTATTACTTTTTAATTCATGATATTTAACAATATATTTTGTATATAATGTATCCACATGTTATTTATTATAATTTGTTTATTATTATTAAATTAAATCATAAAAATTATTATTAATTCAAAAATAGAACATTGATAAAGTAAAATTATATCAACATAAAGAATATAACATTAAAAGATAATCATTTGTTCCTATACAAGATATAAATGACAACTTGAACAATTCTTATAGATAAAACAATAAATAAAAAGATTAGTTTACAAATTATAATATGTCATGCTCAAATTACAAAAATATTAAAGTATAATTCGAACGATTACCTAGTGTTGTCCACGTCCATAAACCTATAATCCTCCAAAAAGCTTAGATTTAAAATCAACTAAAAATATTGTGAGAGCATTCATAAAATAAGTATTTGGTTTTTATTAAAGCATACACCACATTACTTTACCATTAACAACATAATTAGTCAACAATTGCATCTTTATCAATTCTATAATTCGAGAGAAAATATTAAAATAAAATTATATTATAAACAAGAAGTTATGGAAAAAGTATAGGAGATAGAATTAATATCCTTCACTTTCCTCTTCATTTCTATCATAATCTAGGGCAAGTAGGCTTTTGAATAACATTTCATGTTTTACTAATTTTGGTCGAGTTTCTTGTCCCCTGATTAATTCAACTTGTAATGCAGCCTTAAGCTTGTTGTTTTCCTTTTGAAGGTGTTTAATGTTAATTTTATATGTTGATGTTGAAACATTTAACTAAGGGCTATAGCCAAGGCCTTTCACACAGTTGGAATGAGTATCAAGTATTGTATCATAAATGTCATTTGCACTGAGCTCATTTCCCTCAGACGTAGACCTTTTTAATAACTCCTACATCTTATTCTAAATTTCTTTTAAGAATATTCAATCCACATATTAGTACTTTCTACTATATTAATAAATGAACCTAAATATTGAACCCATTCTTTGTCTTCCTTATAGTGAATAATATGACCATATCACACTATTGTCCATGTAGTTCCTTCTTACTCTATGTTATGAAACAAAAAAACAAGGCATATATAATAATGTAGTGCTTATATTGATTTAAGTATAACTTGTAAACATAGATTTTATATATTCATTTCAGACAACTATAAATGACATTAACCCTTAATTATGAGGTGTTTTCATTTTTTATTTATTAACCATAGCCTTCTCACAATTTTCCTAAATCAAGAAAAAATATAACTTAGTCCTTAAATCATCTAACAAGATTAATGCAAGAAAACATGAAGATAAAAAAAAAACTTGAACTTTGGAGTCATCCACATAAACTATAACTTTGGATTCATCCACATAAACTATTCCAATTTTCTTCAGACATTCATTCAGGAATATTGCTTCTTGCCTCTACATCAAAAGGAAAAGATGATACTCATGCAACTTGAAACGACAACCACTAGTCTTTTGTTTCAATAATGAAGTAATATAGTTTGAAACATTTGGGTTCTCAATATCCACAATATTCAATTTCAACTGTGAATAATAAGTAAAATTGTAATTAATCTTAAAATCAACTAAACAAAAATGCATAAAGTTAAAGATTTTGTATAATTACCATAACTTTTCCAAAGCATTTTTGAGCAAGTTGTCTTCCTTCAAGTCCTTAACATGTTTCAGACAAGGAAATTATGTTCTTGTAATAATCTCCAACTCTCTTAACAATTTTATAAGTTGAACCTTGTCTACAGGAGGATCTTGTTGAGTATCAATTAGTATTGATAACTTGCAATTCATTGCAAGATTCATTTGTTACAATTCACAACCTCTAGTTATACTTCTATCTCTTTTTTTAATACTAGCATTGGAAGTTGACAACAAATGAATAATCATAAGAAAATATTAGAATATATAAATATATATTTGAGCATAGTTGAAGATATTAAAGATTAACAAATCTGCACGAGTAGATTCATTGTTATTTGACACTGAATGAACTTGTTATGTATGAATTAAAGGTAAATAATAATTATTGCTTTATTGTGAGAATGTACTACAAAAAGCTCTATTTCCTATGGCAAAAAAAAAAGATAAGAAAAAGTTTTATCTATATATAAGAAGATCACTAGTAGAAGAAGAGACCCATAACCATGGCCAGAGAATAGGCGAATAGGGACTACTTTGATTGTCTCGGGATGTTAAGAATGATATAATTCTAGAGGCAGAGGAGGAAGTCGGAGGGAGGTAAGTTTCTCGAAGGTATAGAAATTTTAAAACTTACATGACTAATTTCATTGTTATTTAAGGTAGAATATTGTTATTGGTAAGGAATTGAATTATTGGCACCGACTAATTGATTTGATTGAATTTTCACATCCCTCTATTCTACTGTTTTGATAGTTGTCATGTTTTTTCCTTTGTTTCTACCATGTGCCATTATGTTGGAAATATACAATAAAAAATACGTAAATGTTACCAACATTACAATAAGACAATATAAAGGGTACTTTTATGATACGTTCAATTATTATAATGAAGATACATTCAATCATCAATATTAATCACATTAACATAAAATTTACCAACATTACAATAAGATAATAAAAATGGTACTTTCATGTTACATTCAATCATCGTAATCAAGAAACATTTAATTATCAACATTAATTACATTAACAACATCAATGTTACCAATATGAAAATAAGACCATAGAAAGGGCACTTTCATTATACATTCAATCATTGTAATAAAGATACATTCAATTGTTAATATTAAACAAATTTAAAACATAAATTTTACTAGCATTATAATAAGAAAATAAAAAGATCACTTTCATGATACCTTCAATCATCATAATCAAGATCTTTAAAATCATCATCATTAATAACATTATGATTCAACTCTTTATCGCTATTAGATTCGGTGAATATATTCTTCATTTCTCTCTATGATAAGATTTCCTTGTGCTTCCGTTACTTCTAATATATTATAATCAAAATCTCTTTTACAAAATGATGATATATTCTCATCTTCAATTTCGAGAGCCATTGATAATTATTTAACTGTTATATCAATATTTAAATTAATCACAAATGCACAGTATAGCTATAGCTAGTATAAGTATGAAGCAATCCCATGAAGACAATAAATATTAGTAATTACCCTTGTCTTACTATCTAGCCTACAAGTTGGATGTTGGTTTTTGATTAAAAATAAATCTTAAACAAATAAACTAAAATTGGAAACAATATTGAATGTAGGAGACAAAGGAAATTACTTAGAAAAAATCAATATCAAAGATTAGTGTCCAGGTGATAAATACCTCTAAAAATTATTAAATAATTAACCTTTTATCATGTAATTATTTTATTAATTACTAGACTGTAAAAATTCCTACCTTACGTTAATAGCTCTCTCGAGGCTACTGACAACTAATCCATGGGTTAATTAATAGAAATCTTTTTAGTTAAAACCCCTTGCATTATTGATTTATGAATTCTAATCTTAGGTTTGATCCTAATTTAAAGGATTTATATCAACCTATCTTTAGGTTTGCAATCAACTCCTTTTAATTGTGGTAGATCTATTCATACAAAGGATATAATAATCTTAAATATATGAAATCAAATAATTCTTGATACTTGTCAAATGCACCAGAAAATAAACCCAACTCCGTACGCTAAGATTTATAGCAGTAGTGAGTAAGAATCATATCCACAGAGAGTGTGCACAGCTTTTGTAATGAATGAATTCAAATAAGAAAATAAAGTTAAATTAAACTAACAAAAGTAAATCTAATCAAACGGTTAAAAATGGGAAATTTGATGAATGAGTTTAGATTCTGATTGTTGGTTCAATCTCATCCTATACACAATTAAACATACTTCATTAAAATTTTTATTTTCGCACCTCTCTTAGAAACTATTAATCATAGGTTAATAATAAGCTTTGTTAACCTCAGCTTTCCTTAGGTCATGTTTAGTTAAAACAAGCTCTTTAACTAAACCTAGCTATCAAACAACCTAGAACAAACTATCAAGATTTGGTTGAACAGTGACATTACGAAAAAGGAAAACAAATTAATCTATGCAACAACCACACAAGCTCAGGTTATTTAACTTATGTTACATTGTCCTTAATGATTCAAGACCATTAGTTGCCACAAATGAATCCAAAACAAAACTATTGCATATTGTATTTAAGCTTCTAGCAATGGTTTCATACATAAACAATTAAACGATAACGAGAATATTAATTATCCATACAAGAATACCCAAATCAATAGACATAGAATAATGTAAACAATCATTAGAGAGAGAAATAATAAAAATACAAAATGAGAGAATGCCCAAATGTGCCCTTCAGCTTCGATTTCACCATTGAACTAGATCAAGGAAGACTAGGCCTCCATAGATCCCAAAGAATCAATAGTTCTACCCATGTTTCATGTTCCTCTAAGATGCTCAAATTTTGCTTTATATGAAAAATAAGGATCCTAAAAAGATGCACGGTTAAGAGCACGGTCGTGCATCCAATTGTACATATAACCAAAAAATCCAATGTCGTAAGTATACATGGCCATGTAAGTTGATACAAGATCGTGTATCTTATATATCATCTTGAAAACTTCATTTTCTTGCATTTTCATGTCTCACTTTTATCCTAATTTCCTCTTTTTTGTTCTACAAAGACAATTGAGTTTCACATGCATAAGCGTAACACAAGAGTTAATGAAAGTCAAATTAAAAATCTTTAATCTTTATCCAAAATAACTCCCATTTGCTGTGCCTCCACATCTCACCTCTCACCGTTTTAGTTTCTATGCTTTTGGGTCTTCCTATGTTCATGGATAGTGTGCTTAGGCTTTTGAATGGATGAATGCGAAAGGAGTCAAAATTTGAGAAAGTGACGTACCATTTTTTTTCTAATGACTAAAACTAAACAATTTAATTAATATTAATGTTTATTGTCTTCAGATTAAAGTATATTACTTTAAAAACATTCAAATAAAACCTTACGTAGATGAAACTCATTAGTTATCTGCTACGTCTCTGCTGTGTTAGTGTTGACGTATTAAAAAACTATGATATTTTACATTTAAGATAGGCCTATAATGCCACGTCTGCACTGCACCATGAGGCCAATCATACAGACTTCTAAAAAATTATAATTAATCAAATTGTTTACTTAATTTTATTTTATCCTCAATTTTAATTAATTAAGCTAATTAAATTATTTAACTCAACTTTAACTAAATCTATAATATTGCAATCCCCAAATCACTAAATCTGTAATATTGCAGATGAGACGTGTGGACGCAATCTAAAATATCTCCATCTACAAGACATAACCATTTCATTACTTGAGACTTCTCAGAGCAAGATCATCTCGTTTTGAGAAAACAATCAGACCGGTGACTGCATACGGACATAGAATCATATCAAGCTGTCCCTTGGAGTTGGGCTTTCCCTGTCATTTTCGAAGTTCTACTGGACTAAACACGGAGCTAGATTCATGAAATTGGAAAGAAAGGTGGGGTATTGAAAGTAGAAATTGAGCCGAAGTGTTTGCGGAGTTGAATATTGGTACTTTATTCCAAGTATAGATGAAATTAACGGGTTGTAAAATTTAAGATTTTAGTTAAATAATTTTGTTTTATAATTAATTAAAATTTAAAAATATAATTCACGCGATGAGTGTCCGACATTATAGGCTCATTTTCAATGTAAAATATTGTAAATTTTTCATAGAAATTAAAGTCTAATTGTATTCATTTATTATTGTTTTTTGTTAATATATTCCTAAAAGAATTTGCACCATTTATCGGGCAAAATTATTTTTTTGTGCATGCAAGGGAAAATTAAAATTATAATATGCACATTGAACGCAGATGCTACAGCATGTCAAATAAGAAAATATGTAAATGGGTTTCTTTCTTGGTGCATTAGCCTTGCCAGTACTACACTACACTATCATTATGTTATCACCTTCGAGCTGGACATGAATGTTCCCAAACGACCCGAGCACCACCCAAAATATCAATTATGGTCTAAAGACTTATTATTTATAAAAACATTCGAAATAAATTAAATCAACCGTAAATAATAAAAATTATATTCTAAAAATTACTTCCAAAAAGATTAATAAGAATACCATATATTTTTTTAACTTAATTTACATTTTAGTATTAACCGAACACACTTTAAATACAACACATCACTAAGATAAAGAATAAGAGTAGAGATGTTTCACTTAAAAATGAAATTTTACGATGAATTTTACCTAAACTGAAATGACCACAAGTTGGAGTTGATGATCGCCCTCACAAACTTATTTCCTCTTTCATTATCAATATCGGAGAAGGATTAAAGGTTGTCATCTGCCATAGATTAAACTGATGTTAAAAGAAGAAAACAAAATAACACAATTGCGATGGTAATGTCTAAATCGACACCGTTAAGGCTCAAGCCAAAATAATCACGTTTGATAGAAGTGCAAACTCCACTATATTGTGTTAAATGAAGCAACGGAAAACAATCTCTCACTCACTCATATGCAGAAAGGGCAGAAAAGAAAAACTAAGCAGCCAATAAAACCCTCTCCATTCTATTGCCTAAAACATCTAGCTTGAGAAGAATACAATTTAGATCAACTCATGGAACACTAACATTTTCTGTCAAAAACGGGGAGGACAAAGATCATCAACTCATTAGCTTCTTTAGTCTTTCCACTGCCTGACTAGCCACCTTATTCTGTGGCTCAAGAACAAGAGCAAAACTGAAATCTGCAAGCACATAACAGGTTCACATAGAAGAAATAAAACGTATCAAAACTGAAATCTGCAAGCACATAAATGGTTAAAATAGAAGAAAGTACTATAACGTATCAAGTTAAGAGTTCTGCAGATCCATGTGCATGAATGTGTGAGACAAACAAATAATTGTTGAAAAACAAGGATTGCTTAATCCATGGAGGTCTGTGCACAGTCACTATTGCACGTATAATCATTCAAGTAACTCATTTATATATACTATTCAGTTTTAGCAGATCTCATCTTATGCCAAGAGAATAAACAACCCTCTTCGGGGGCTTTATGCCATTCCCCATTCCCTAGAGAAAAACAGACAGATCAACAGGGACTTAACACACCAGGCACTCCACAATTCTCGGAGGATCATGAGATGGAAACTTCCCTTTACAAACAAGCCTACCACACACCGTTGTTCCCTATGGAAGAAGCTAATATTTTATTTTAGAACCCCCCTTGACTTTCCTGTCCATGATTTATGGAACTCTGAAACTCTATTTTGTTTATTAATTACTTGAATGTCAACTGGTGCAATCCTTCACAATCTTGGATCACATGCACTTTATTTCACATGCCAGATTCACTCGGATCAGTGAAGAACAGTGCTCACCATGAGCTGCATCTTTATAATGTAGAAGTGATTCTCTAGCTGTCCCACGCCTAAGGTATGCCTTCACATTCTGCGTGGAAAATAGGAAATCTTGTTAAGCAATTCAAAAACTTTATAGGATCGAAAGCAAACTGACTAGAGTATTTAAGCTTCCAGACTAGGAAGTTTCAACAAATTATTATGAATATATATATATATATATATATATATACACAAGTTCAATCAAATGGTCAAGTACATAAGGAAAACGTGAACATAGCTATAGGCTTGTATCCACCTCGCTAATCAACCTGCTTGCAAGATTGAAACAACTTCATTTTAAGACCCCCGGGGCCTTAGCAATGTATAACAACATGATGAAGTTTGAATTTCTGTAATATGGAGATATGATGACTGGCAAACCCATTCATTGGTATTTTATAGTTGACGTTACAAGATTGCGAGCATATCAACATAATGAAAACTGATATCTTATTACTGTTGATTCTATTTACCATAACCACTGCACATCAGAAAAACATTAAAAGAATTTAAAAGCAGATTTATTTATGAATAAAGTATTTTTAGAGCTAAATCCAAATAATAGGGGTCTCAATAACAACAGAAAAATCTGGTCTCAATAATATCAGAAAAAATCTACTTAATAGTAGCTGTTGGCCGCATGAATACCGAGTAAAGTCATCTTTTACAGTAATAACACCCCAGTCTGAAATTTCAAAACCTAGCCTGTCAGAAGCTCTTACACCACCAACTCACCGCCAATACCCAAAAAGACAGAATTGTCATTTACAATCTCTTCATCAGGAAGAGAGATTAAGTTCAACTAACTAAAATTGTACTCAACTTCTGCAAAAAAAATTAACTAGAACTAATCTAGCGTACTACTTGATTAAAAAAAAACAATATAAAGATTGCATGGACAATAGAAGTCTTTTGCCTGATCACCATCACCTAGTCTGTTATGTCACTAAAAACGTGACAGTCATTTCAAGTCACCCTTGCTCACCAAATCCTTCATTCCAAATCCAACCAATAGAACTTTGTTGGTCCAATCAAGTTCTTTGTTCAAAAATATTTCTGATCCCATACTACTTTCTCCCCATCAAAGCACAGAAAATCTAGAATTGTCTCACAACCAAAAACAAACGATCTCTTTGATTATAAGGTGGTTTCTATTGATTCTCTCTTTGGTTGGCCATGGACGAATTATAAAAGACAACCCAAATCCTTCACTGCACTTTATCACCTTTTCCTTTGCTCAATCAAGTTCATTTAATTGGATGGGGTGGTTAACCAACATAATATTTTCCTAGAATTCCATGTCCAAAAGGAAAAGCATGACAAGGCCTTTGATGCACTGGGTAAGAGGCTATTTTCCTAAAATCTAAAAGACTGAGGAGATGGCTATAGGCAAACATAGTTTCTTAGGACACATATCAGCCTACCAACCACCACCACAGGAACCCGTCTCATGTAGTTCTTTCAACAGGAAACATTCAGACTTCAAGCATCATGCACTATGATACTTTTAACGCCTAAATTAGAACACAAAATAATTCAAATTAATAACAGAAGCTTGTAGTTTGTTTGTTTCAAGCAAATCTCCATAAGCTCCAATGGTGTCATATGGCAGGACAGGAGAACATGGAACAACCAATGTCTTCTTCCAATGAGAACAAGATAGAACAATATGATAAGTTATGAAATAGGAAACCTAGGACCATGTTAGCACGATTATTGCAATTGACAACGTATTTAATAAATCAAAAGGATGCCATGATATAATATAATAATACTGAACTTCTTACTTTTTTATCAAGTGAAATTGCTTTCATGCAGTCTTCTTCAGCTTGCTGAAAACTGCAAAAATTAGAACAAATTGGTGAAGTAATGTGCAAAATCTTTACAGGCAGGATGAGGAAAAAGTTGAAGAGAATATCAGACCATCCTAATTCTAAGTAAGCTGCTGCACGGTTGCAATAATAGACTGTGTTCATGTTATTCAATTTGATGGCCTCGGTGTAGTAGTTGACAGCCTTGTTCCAGAGCTTCTGTCTAAATGCAGCATTTCCCTGCAATAAGGCTATCTATTGATAAGTAAGATCAAAAGATAAAAGGCATGTGTTCTCCCAAAGTGTTCTATCATCAGTCAAATCCATGGCTTCCACTGTGGCTTGAATTAAAAAATTTTGCAGGAAAGGAAGGTCACAAAGATCAAATGCCAACTTTAGAGACCTTTCTTCAAAACTTGCATCAATGTTGATTTTCAAGAACCATGTATTACAAACAAGCTAGACAAAAAGATCAACATCATCAATCAAATGTGAAATTCTTAACAAAGTGCTCCAGAGAAAAACAGTTAAGGTGTCAAAAACACAGTTTTTCATGTTGGAAATGAGTAACAACAGAATTCGAAAAAGAAACAGGTAGAAGAGAACAGGAGCTAAAGTGAAAAGAAGAGAGATACGTAAGGAGAAATGAGAAAAGAGAAGAAACTTAAAAGATATTCAGTCGAATATAATGTAATGCACTGGAACGATGAAATAAAATGAGGATTATGTAAGTTTGACACAGTGACGATTAGATTGTTTAAAGTAATTATGATTTCTAACATGATGCAATAGGGCGTGGCATTCCATAGTAACTATCCAGCCGAACAAATGAATTGCTTATGCAATGTAGTCATGAATACATTACACCTTCCATTACATTGTACCAAATATCATGGGTTTGAGGATAGAACTAAGAATGTTATGGGAATAAAAAGCTCAATTCCCTTAATATATTAAAAATTTTGCCAAAAGTATATATTCCAAAAAATAAAAATACATTATTCCCAACTCCTAAATACTTGTATAGTTAAACAACAACAACAATAACAACCCAGTAAAAGTCTCACTTGGGGAGGTTTAATAATATACAGCCTTACCGTAATTGTTAGAGAGATTGTTTCCAATAAATACTTATATAGTTAAAAGTAAAATTAAAATAGTAAAAAACCCATGAAACTCTAACATGTAATTTTAAATTTAACATTAAAAAAATAAAGAGAAGGTTTTTGCTACATTGAGAAGACACATTTTATGCATGATACCGAAAAGGCAAACAAATCAAGGACTTCAGCCAACTAGAAAGAAACTATGGGTAAATGTTTTGAGAACAATAAAGAATTGAAGACATTTATGCGAAAAGTTTCCTAAATTAGCACCACCAGTCACATTAAGATATTGCTGGTGACCAACCTTTTCTTTCAAGATCTCAGAAGTGTCTATGTCTCCATTTGTATCTGGCAATGGTGCTGAATTAGAAGCAATGCTGGCTTGTTCTTGAAGTGAAGAGTACATATCCAACAATGTATCAAGAAGAAACTTATCCCCTCCATGGTATGCAATAAAAGAAACAGAAATGGGAAAACTGCCATGCTCTCCTAATGGGATGGCAACCTGACAATAACATTTAAACCATACATCAAAAATAGTCAGCCAAACAAATTGAAAAAAGTTGACCACCAATTTACCTGACAACATCCAGATACGCTTGCAATGCTTGACAGCATCAATGCTCTTTCATTACACTCAGTGTAATATGCCTTCTTTGAATTGACTTGTGATGGAGGATCTGCAACTGTAGGAATCACTAGGATTTTATTGTCCTGGCATAAGAAGGGAAAGGAGTTAGCGACATGAGAACAAAATATGAATTGGCCATTCAATATATTCCAGACTCTGAAACACAACCTTCCTATTTTGGTTTCCTTTCCTAGCATTTGTAAAGTTCCAAAAAATGTAGTTGCTATATCTTTTTTGCCTCAAAGTAGACCCACCTAATGACATCACATATTTTAAAACAAGTTCATAGCACATTTTCAAGTTGAAATACTGCAATTAAAATGTAAAATCTTAAAGCTCCTCTTGGGAAGATACCTTTAAAAGGCCCTGAAGGGTTGCCCGCAACTCTGTTCTGACCTTATATAACATTTTTACATTATCGTATGTCGAATTAATTGCTAGATGGATATTCTTGGCAACTTCAGATGCTAAACTGGGTGATGCAGATTTAACCCATTCTTCATGATTTGATTTGAATTCATATCTAGAGAGCAAGAAAACAAACCCAACTGTTACGTGAACAGTAACCAAGGCTTGAAACCAATATTATGAATACTGTACCAAAGCTCATACTGGTTTGGTATTAGTACAATATAGTACCAATATCGATCAACATTGCATATCGTTTCAAATAATTTTTTAAATTAATCTCTCAAATTGAATAATTAAAATTTTTTATCTTTTAAAAGATACAACTTATATATTGCTCTTTTAAGGATCTTAACATTAACAACTTATTAACTAGTTAAATACTAAATACTTTTTATTTATTTAACAATAAAATTAGATTATAAAAACTAAAAATTCATATGTTATAAAAGTGGGAATAAATTAAATAAATAATTAATTAATTTTTATTAAAATTTAAAAGCAAAAATAGAAAATTAAAAATAAGGGTGTGCCCTTAGTAATTATACCGCTATTTTATTCTATTTATTTATTAAACGTAAATTAAATCTACAGCCCTATTTTATATACGGATAAATGCTGACAAATAAATAAGGAAATTTGATAAATAAATTGAACAAAAATATTAAAATTAAAAAAGAAATATAAAACTTTGAAGGATAAAAGTATTTTAAAGGATAAAAGCAGCCAATAAGCATTTAATATAGAGATCAAGTTCTTAAAAAAAAATTCAGAGTACAGCTTTTACCAATTTTGGTACTAGTACGATGTAGGTACCAGTACTCATCAATACCAAATACCATTATGCATTAACTTTTGCAAATTATAAAATAATTCTTCAATATATAATTAAAATTAGTTCATATTATAATTAAAATTGAAAATTTTAAAATGTTGATTTAATAACTCAAAATTAACAGAAAAAATTATGTTTTAGACATAAAAACTATTTTTTTAAGAATAATTTTATGTTTCAAAAATTTAGACATAAAAGTTTTTTTTTTCCAATTTAATCTTTCAACTCTTTTTAAGTTACAAATTTGACCTAATATTTTTGATATTTTGGTGTATTGGCCAATATCGGTTGACACAACCAAAAATTCTCTGGTACAACCTATTATAGCGCAAAGCAAATTTGTACTAGTTTTTGCTCAATACGATACGATATTTTTATCATTGCTTCATTCAAAATGCATATTGTCCTAGTCAAGGGTGAGAATGACAAAAGAATCAATTAATGCTCCAACAAAAAAGCTTAAGAAGAAGTAGTTTGAATTGATAAGAAAGAACCAAGTATGTAGAAATTAAGAACATGTATATGTTAGCCTAAACATTCAGTGTAACACAATAGTCTTCATACTACACCTCATTTGATTCTTATAAAGCAACAACAATATTATTGTTGTTTATAATTACAAAATAAAACAATTAACTAGTGCATACTCCTGGCATTCACAAATATGATTTCATCTTCTAGTTTCTAATGATTAGCACCTCAATTCCCAGCACCCTTGGACCTTAACATTCAACAAGTCTCAGAGAGAAGAATGATGTTAAAAATTCTTAATTCAGACGAAAGCATTATGTTCGAATATCATTCTTGCTTACAATTACAATATTAACTAGTTGACTTGCACATATATATTTCCTTCAAAAATATGATTCAAATTGAAGTGTCTAATGATAAACAACTCAATTGGATTCAGTCCCTGTAGACAAAAATGTTACTAGGAACTTAACTAGAAATCTTCACTAGACTCAAAACTCACAACAAAAGAAAGAAAAGACTAAGAAAATGGAGAGATGCAATGATCCATGGAACTTGTTCTTCCAAACATAGTAATTTACTTTACAGTTGTGAAGTACCTTTGCAGTGAAATCATCACTGAAGACAAAGCTTTTAAAGCAGATGTTCCATTTTGCACTTTTGTAGAGTTTTCATGAAACCCTTTTAGACTTGGAACATTTTTAGCAATATGCTCACTGAGATTTATATGCTTTGGATGCTCATCTGCACAATCGACAAACTATATATCAACTTCAACACGAATACAATGGCAGCACCTTTATGTTATTATCAACAAATCAATAGCATTTCATCATCAAGTGAAAAAGAAACACTGAAAGTGACAAGATATCAATTGTCAAGCAAGTAACATTAGTAGGTGAAGGCTGAAAAATGCGAATTTGAGGCAACTTACATCCAGAGAGCTTTTCAATTACTTTGGTAATAACAGAAAAAGTCTTCTGTTGGGGAACCTTATAAAACTGAAATAGATCATCAGCAAAGACAAGACATTTGGTCCTTCTAGGTTCTACAACATTAAGCTGAAGTATAGTGCATCCAACTTGGTGTAATATAGAGGGATCACGCACAAACCATCCTGAAAGGTTGCTGATGATAAACAAATAACCAAGGAAGGATATAAAAAGTACAGCTGGAACAACATAAATTGGGTAAGTCTCAAGAAAAAAAAAAAGCAATAAAGCAATAGACAAGTAGCATTGCAAGGAGAAATAGGAATTGCAAAGGTCTAAATACTCTTCCAACAAGATTTCTAAACCCATCATAAGCAGCAAGGTCAAAAAATCAAGGAATACCAGTAGACATGTAACATCAAAAAGTTAAGAGTTGTTAGAGTTGAAGAGGTCAATCACTTCTCCAAATTCCAACTCTACTTTTCAAAACCTTTCCATTTTATGCGTAAGATCAGTAAAAGGTAGATTTCAGACTTAACTGCATCACACCTAATTGAATATGCCCATTGACATTTCTAATCTAGAAATTCAATAGTGAGTTGTATTCTTTAGCGAGCGACATTTAAGGTGTAGTGAGTAGTGTTGTTTGGCTTACAAACATATGGAATGTATCGAGCACACTTGTTTGGAAAACAAATATTATTATTGCCCACAAAGGCGTTATGGGCTCACAATTTTCTATAGCAGAAGCGTAAAATCTTGACTATTTGGTAAGTTAAAAGAACAAAAAAAGGGTTATTTCCTAAAGCCCTACTCAAGGGGCTCACGCCTCATCGTGAAACCAACAAAAGGTAGCATCAATACAACTTCAACACACCCAAAAAGTTTGACAATGGCCTAAAACAACTAACTAAAATCAAGATAAATGTATATAGTTTCCATACAAGTAAAGCGTATGCCATGATCATCAATACGATACTAGAAGATCAAACAATAGAGAGTCATCTAAAGATGCATAGTGATGATAGAGATGAAACATAGACTTTTGTCCTAGAATGTGCAAATGTAGTTTGGCCAAACCTGTAAAATGGTTAAGCTTGGCCAAATCTAAGGAGATACTTCTATCAATGTTACCTTTAACATGTATTGTCCTCAAAAATAAACACTGGGAGTGCTATTAAGAGAATTCGTATTTAATATAAGATGACTTCTTTCTTTAGTTTTTCATTTTTCTGTTTTATGTTCATTCTCACAAGCGAGTAACTAGACACCCATATTTTCAGTAGGGGACACATACTCAACTCCTCAACTCCAAAAGTAAAATTATGGATAGATCAAGAAAACCATCAACCATATTCATTGACTTGCATTTATAGAGGTGGCATTTCCAGTCCCGGTAGCATATCTATGAAGGCATAAGCATAAAATTTGAGCTCGTCAATCAATCATTCCCTTGAATTGTAGCAAGCACAAGTAGAAAACCAAGTGGAAGAGCTAATCCACATGACAGCTTTGCTCCCTAATACAACATATGATTATTTTATTACATACCAACAGTGTCTAAACTTTGTGCAACTGGAAGAACACCAACTGTAGATACAGCCCCATGAGACGGCCGATACCCAAGAATACCAGTAAACGCTGCTGGAATTCTTATGCATCCAACTGTATCAGTACCTGTACATCACAGAATAACAATAAAAATGTTATATCGATATTTTCAGCAGCAAAGAACATATCCTGACGTCTATAATAATCATACCAACAAAATTACATATCCCTCCGCAATCTGATCATTAAAGAGTTACAAGGAAGGAGATACCTAAAGCAAAATCAACAAGCTGAGCAGCAACAGCCACAGCTGAACCACTAGAAGAACCTCCCGGAACACAAGATGGCGCTTTGGGGTTTATAGGAGTTCCGTAATGCTTACTCTCTCCGGTTATCCTGAAAACCAGATAAAATAGTTTGATCTTTTCAATCTTTGAGAGAGAAAGATGAGTAAACAACATAAAACATATTTACCCAAATCCCAATTCGTCCATAACAGTCTTGCCAATACAAGACGCCCCATTCTTCAACAAGGCGGTCACAACAACTGCCATCTTTTCAGCATTTTCATGACTTCTCTTCCATGCCGGACTCCCAAAACTCGTCACACGATCCTTCACTTCAAATCTAATCCAAACCCAAAAAGAAATTTAAAAAAACAACTTTAAGTACGCATAGTAACTTCATATGATATCGAAATGGAAAATGACATAAAGAGAAGAAGAAGAATAGTACATGTCCTTAATAGCAAAAGAGAGGTTGGACAGGGATTGCTTGGCAGCAGGAGGGGGAGGCTGAGGGAATGGAAGTATCTCGAACCTTTCGACGAAGGCTCCGAAATCGGCTCTATTCGATTTCAGCCTCCTTCGCCGCCGCGTCTCCGCCAGCACGACGATTCCGGCTACCGTAACGCCGATGAATACCCACACCTTTGGGTTAGAGGCGTTGGATCTGAACACGTCCAGTGACTTTGACATAGTTTAAGCAGAGAAGGGCTTCGAAGAATGGTTTAAGGAGGGTTTTAGAAGGAAGAAACGGCGCAGGGGAATTTTGATCGCCTTGTCATGTTAACTTGGCATGCGGCTATCGTGCGCCTGGGTTTACGGTTGAGGTTGAGGTTGAGGTTAAGGTTAAGTCACGAATGCGTGATGATTACGCGCGAATCATCTGCTGGCTGCTTCTTGTCTCGTTGAGTAGCGGCAGCATGCTAATCTTTTTAAAAAATTTTTAAAAAGATAAATTCATTTAAGACTCCTAGTTTATTTTTATTTTAAATTAAGTTAAAAATTTTATTGAGATAATTTTTATTCATGCCTTTTAAATTAGATGAAATTTTCTTTTTTATTAAATAAATATATTATTTAATTTAACATTAATATAAAAATATTTATTTAATTTATTTTAATTTTACGGTAATATAAAAATTTTAAAATATCAAATATTTCATGTTAAATAATAAAATGTTTATAATGATTAAATAAATATTAGTTTACAAATAATTTTACAATAAATAGTTAATTTATCTTTAACTCTATTGAATATTATATTGTTGTGAACAATAAAAATGTAACTAAAGTCTTTTAAAAAAGTTAAAAGGGAATGTATTGATGAAATCAGATTACAATTTGCAATATTACATGTCTTGCGTCACTCAAGCTGGCCTCCCAAGACACATCAGTTAAGGTAAAAAGTAAAAACCATCGACTCCTCAGCAATTTAGGTAGCATTTTCAACTTCAATAAACAAATAATAGATTGGAGACTTGTAAGCTTCAAGTCCTCTTCAATGCATTAAAGAGTGTCTAGTCTTCAAGTTGCCGCAATCCTAGGACTGCGGTATGTAGTTTCTTCAGAAATTAAAATGTTGTTCCCTTATCCATTGTATCAATTATACCGTAACCTGCTCACCGTTGCTTTCTTTTCCTTTAACGCCTCTGTTATTTCTCTCTGCTTATATTTTGTACATACATGAAGCTAGGGCTGTTAAGAATATAGCTCGATCTCCTCTGGTTCAACTCATGTTAGTAGCTATCCATTCCAAAATATCGCCACGATTGTGATTGTGATTGTGAAAGCTACCCTCGCAAAGTGACATGATTTGCTCTCCATGGGATTGGAAAATTTGCATATGGGAAATAAATGGCCCACAGTTTCAGGATGGTGCTTGCGTAGATACCGCGTATTAGGCCAACTGAGATTGGTCAATGTATGCAGAGTAGCTATTCTACTCTTGGCAACCAATAACCAACCACACGAAAAAACACAGCTTTGGTAGTAAATTGATACTCCAAATTGAGCTGTCTTGTTCCTCTTACCCTCGGGAGTTCTCTACGAGATCTATTTGTGAAGCATCTAGAGATCTGGTCGAGCCACGGATAGCACTCAGACTTTCTTGTATCTGAGTTATAGTCAGGTACAAAGTGGGCAACATCAATACAGAAATTAGACCATTAATCCACAAATTCACCTTAGAAGAGCTTAGAATTGTGCTTAGTACTTCTAACATAGTTTAAGAGCCAAAGAGATGTCTAACATTGCTCCAATTATCAGAGTGCGGAGATGTTCATTCCTTATTTTGCATTTAAGACTACCAACCCGCTGGCTTCTTAGTTTTAGAAGCTAGAAAAGAAACTATGAAGTAGGCAGCATTTTAGAGATTTCGCAAAAGCCTTCTCCTATTAGGAAATATGTGCCGATCCACCTAACCATTAAAGCATTTTTATTTGACAATAGCCTCCAAATTATCTTCCCTATGAATACTTATATTGTTCAAATTAACACAAGTTATTCCCAAGCAATAGGTTTGCATAATTCCTCCCAACTCATTTTGGCATTGAATTTTCTAACATTCTTTCTTGACCAGAGTAAACACCTCATCATCTTCTTTATAGACTTGTTAAGTCCTTTAGAAAGAAACATGTGCAATGACCAACATATATACAAGGAGTTGATGATTGAATTAATTAATTACAATCTTCTCGTAAAAGAAAGGTTTATGTCGCACCAATTACACATCTTCTTTTGTATCTTTTCAATTAGTCGTATGCATTTAGTGAAGTGTGACATCCTTACTATAATTAGAAAGCGTAAATAAGTGAAGAGGGAACTTAATGGAGTCATGATAAAGAAAAAATGCCAAGCTACGGTATGGTGTGCACTTGTTAATACAATTATGAAACTTTTGCATGTGTTGATTGCCAAACCTAATAGTTCAGTCTAGTGTTGTCAAATTTGTTGGTATCAAGAACAGAAAGATGATAATATGCTTACCCGAGTAAACTTCAAAATGTTATGTTATATGGAGGATCCTTTTGTATTGGTAAGCCAAGTTGATCAAGTGCTTCATATAGATCGTTTTAAGAAAGGTTGTCATTATATGGAGAAGAAGGCAACTAAGTTTCTTTTTGATGTACCTTTGGATGGTAATGAAAATGTTGAAGAAACATATTAGAGAGAACCAAATGACTATATCAATGATTTTTTAAGAAATAATGGTGATGTAGACCCTAATTGGTCTGGAGAAGATTTACTTGTAGTCACGGTCCACATACTTCCAAACATCTTAAATATTGAAACAAAAAATGATGATGATGAAGATAATTAAGACCTTGATGACATTGGAAGGGATTGGATGGATATTTATCAATAATTTTTTATACAAGGTCCTTATTTATTTTTCTTTCTCTATTAAAAAGAAAATTTTTGTTACTATATGTTTAAATATACTAATTTAATTATTTATATATGGTTGTTAACAACAATATTCTTTTTTTTTCTTGGTCTTCATAATGAGAAAAGGGAAGAAGCAATATAAGCAACCAAATTTGTCGCACTACTATCTATGGCTAACTGTTTGAGAAAGTAGCAGAAGAAGACTCAAGCTTATGAACTACAAGATGCATTTGAATTCTCATAAAGAGAGGAAGAGCATTTGGAGGATAGTAAAGAGCAATGCCAATTCATTAAAGAAAAGGTACATGTTTTCTCAATTGATTTAGTAATATAGATGTGATTATTCTAATATTAAATTTTGTTTGCATATAGTTGCCATAATAACAATTAATTTTGGTTCTCCTTGTATTATGAATATTTTTTTGATATTGATATAGATTAAAAAGGCTGTAATTTTTTTCTTTCCAATGGTTTTAATTGTCAAAAATTTTAATAGAAAGGGAAGGACCACCATAACCTTTATATCTGTCAGGCAGTGTTGCTGACTTTTTAACGTGGAGAAAACAAAATAAACTTGTTGAGGAACAATCATAAGTGGAACAAGTGAGTGGAGGGGATGAAATACATGAAAATGTAGTAGCAGATGAAATAAGGGAAGTGATTGTTCAAAAAGAGATTGCTTTTCTAATGTGGTACGAATTGATAACAAAAATTATGGAACAACAATCTGAACCACATTAAGATGTAGTAGAAGAAAATGGATATGATATTAGCATGGATATGGCATAAATTGCTACTATTGAATGCAAACGTAATCATATAATATACTATTATTTGAATAATTTCTCTTTCATATACTAACATTAATAATTATTTTGAATATAGAATTATGAAGACGAAGGGGAGAGGTCCAACTTTGCTCAACGAGGTTCATGCAAGATCCACAGAGCAATTGAAACCAATTTTTTTTAGTGCTCTTAATCAGGCAACTGGTCCTGATGAGAAGACATTGATTGAATTCACTCCTTTCTTATGTATTGTCGCTCATAAACAAAATCTCGCACCTCTAAACCATGTTAATTGGCGTAAGATTCCCAAAGAAACTATCTGGGAATATTCTAATGTAAGAAATCATTATCTTAATGTTCCTTTCAATTTTGATTAATAAAATTTAAATGAACATTTATTATATTGTAGAAGAGATATCTTTTGCCATTAGAAGGTAAAGAATGAACTTTGAAAATTGTTGGAGATGTATGGAGAAGTTATAAGTCTAGAGTGAAGCAAAAGCATTTCAAACAGTATATGACAAGTGTAGAAAGAATGGCCAATTGTCCCAGCTATATAAGCAAAAGCCTTTAAGGAGCCCATTTCAATTTAGAACCACCTAGATGTGAAGGTATGATAATTATTAGTAATTTTTACAAATTAGTTACATAATATCTAATTAATATTTTGTTTTAATACGTAGAAAATTAATGAAATATTCAAAGTAGTAAACAAAAAACTGAAATGAACACAACTAGTGCTAAGAGCTTTACAAGTATTTCTGTTAAGTTGATACGTTCTTTAATGAGTTATGATCTATTAAGAAATCAATTAAAATTTCTAAATCATAATTAACAATTGTTTCCATGGATAGCAACATGAAAGAGAGGATAAAACTCTACTTTTTAATGTTGAAAAGTATCTGGCAACTAGTAAAAGAAAGCCTGGAAATGTGTGGAAGCAATCTATTGAAGCTATAAGTGTGACATCCCATTACCTATGGAAAAGTTAGAATAGTAAATAGGAGTGTTCAGTGAGAGGCAAGAGGTGCATTTTTATGTTTATGCATAAAACGGTATACACATACACATGTGTAGTGATATTTGTTCTGCACATGAAATTAATTGTACATGCATTCATGAATAATTCCGGGTATAACTGGATTGAATTGTGATTCTTGAAAAATTGTGAATTTTAGAGAATTATGAATGTTTCTACATTGAAAATATTATTGGGGTAGCAGAATCGTAAGATTTATGAATTTTGGTGAACTTAGGATTTATTTGTAATTTATAGAGTATTATGGAAAATAGGAAAAAGAAGAGAAGAAATCAAATGAAGAATTCTATATAGTTGGATTGTAAAGATGAGAGTTAAGGGGAGTTAGTTCAAAAGAAACTAAGTCAGAACTTAGACCTTAGGGAAGTGACAAGTGTAAAGTTGCTTTTATGATGTCTCAGAAGTTTAAGTCATTCGAGAGGTAAAAAGAGGTTGGTACTCTTCCTACGTTCTTTCCTTGTTATCATTTTCTCCAAAATTTCTTCCCATACACAAACTTTTCCATCAATCTCCTTCCCAGAGTTAACCTTGATTCTTCATAACCCTTACCATTTCCTTTACTCAAGTGTTTCTTCTGCCTTAAGAAAAACCAGAAGTTGATTGTATTCATAAAGGAGTATGAGAGTTTGCATGCAATTAAGGTTTTGGAGATAGTTGAAGATTTTGGAGTTTTCAACAAGAAGGTAGGGAATAAATTCTTTAGAATTAGAGATTTTGAAATAAATTTGATGAGTTGCTATCATCTGCAGGAACATGCATTCTCAGATAATTGTATTCTTACATACTGTGTTAAAAGGATGGGAATTTAGAGATATGGTGTTATTTGGGTTTTGATGGATTATTAGTGATCAGGTATTGTGGAAATAAATCTTGGAGTTGAAATAGAAATAAAATAATGTATAAGATTAGTTTGGAGAGTTAGATATGGAAAGGTAAAATGCTCTGTTTCTTCACTAAGCATGCATGAATACTTAAGTGTTCATATAAGAGTTGATGAAGACTTAGAGATGTTTAGGAGCATAGACGTATCGTCTGCCTTTTCATTTGTGCTTCGTCTGCTTTTAGAATCGTCTGCTTTGACTTCTATTGTCTGCTTTGACTTCTATCGTCTGCTTTGACTTCTATCGTCTGCTTTGACTTCTATCGTCTATGTTTGACTTCTATTGTCTGCTTTGACTTCTATCGTCTGCTTTGACTTCTATCGCCTGCTTTGACTTCTATCGCCTGCTTTGACCTCTCGTCATCTGCCTTTCTACATTTGGTCTGCCTTTTGCTTCCGTCTACGTTTTACTTCCGTCTATGTTTTTGTTTTTGTCTATGTTTTGTTATCGTCTACCTTTAGGCACTTTGTTTGTCTTTGGCATATCGTCTGCCTTTTACTTCCGTCTATCTTTAGCCATCGTCTGTGTTTTGAATATTCGTCTGCTTCTGCTTTGTCTACCTTTTGCTTATAGAACCAAATAATATCAATTGCACTATTTGATTTAATGTTAATAGTAGATTCGAAAGTTCGAGTTTAGAGAGAAATCTGAAATGGCTCTTTAGGTTTTGAAACTTGATTCAGATGGTTTGTTGAGGTATAAATCCTAAGAACAATGCTAGTTAAGTGAGGTTCGATATTTGATTGTGGTTTTGATAACCTAGATGGAAGGATACCAGGGGATTGTCATGAACATGCATTATACATAATCTTTTCTATATATGTGTATTAATGAACATGCATATTTGCACAGATTGTGATATATGTGTGTATTATTTTGTTATAGAGGAACAATTGGAACGTCAACTTCCTAACGTTGCGGGCACTTCCAGGCAGTAGCTTCGGGAGTAACTTGTGAGTAGACCTAGATAGTCTCATTCTACTGTTTGCTTTATTTGACTTTTGATATTGATTGCTTCATGAATGATTATGTGAAAGTGTTTGATTGTGTTGGTTCCGGACAGGAGGTCCGATGATTGTGATATGGTATGAGTGAAATATTGAAGTGCTCATTGAATGTGCATTGGATGAACTAAATGCTTCAGGCATGAATGCATGATCACAAAATGTTCCTCAACATAAAAGTTGAATGCCGGACTTAGGTCCAATGACTGTGAAAATTTGTCTGAGCATTTGTATAAGATTGTGATATATGAGATATTCAGAAATTGTTGCATTTCATAAAATGCATGCTCAGATAAAGGCATTGTGACTTGAGTTGCTAGTATGAAGCGCTTCCACGTAGAGCTTTGCTTCGTGATTTCCTAATTCTGATTTGGCACGTAGAGCTATGCTCCGTGATTCTGTTTGATTGAGCCCTATGGGCCAATATTTGTATAAGTCTGTGATAGGCACTCGGTCACAACAATAAGAAATAAGTGAGTTTCATGTGCATTGCTTATGCATCATATGAATGATTAAGTGTGTTATATGTGAAATGTGAAATAATGTGATTTATATGATTATATGACTGGGTGAGCCATCGACGATGGTCACTCATTAAGTTTGCAAAACTTACCCAAAATTTGCAATTATTTTTCAGGATCAGAAGAATACCCCGTTAGGCCAACGAGAGTATACCATCAACATAAGTGAAGGATAGAGGTCGGGATCAGTTGGCATCTGCGTTTGTTTCTTTTTCTATTTTGTATAAAATTGTATATTCTAAAACTATTGTACAAATGATTTATATTGTAATGTAAAGAGTTTATTATTGAAAATGCTCTGAATGAAAGTGGACCATATTTTAATAATTGATTTCCGCATACTATGACTTGCACTTAATTGTGTTCGAAATAAAAAGAATGTACTGAGATTTGAATGGGTGAGTGTTTTAGCACGCCATCGTCGTGGGGCAAGTCCTCGAACATCACCCACGATGTTGGGTTCGGGTCTTGCGGGAGTAGGGTGCTACAATAAGGGAGAAAATTGTGATTAATGTTTGTCTCGTAATAATTTTATATATTGTTGCTACTTTTGTTGAGATGCCCAAATTTATTGCTTATTACATGTGTTTCTAATTGCATTTCATTTGTTTTTATATTGTTGATTTGTTCTTCATGTCAAAATGAGTTATTGCTAGCATAATTGGAATTATAGTAGGTTTTCTATAATCATATATAGTGTTTGCCTTCATTAGTGTAAGAGCATATTTTCTTTTATAGGATATTATTGAACAAGTGCAAAGGGAATATGATAGTCAAAAGATTGATGAAGTTGTGGCTGATATGAGAGTCATAAGGCTTGGATGTAATAAACTTTTTGGAAGGGGTGTGAAAACATGAAAATAATATGGTGAGTGAAGCCTTGCACAAAGTTCATAATGAGTATTTGAAGTCCATCAAGAATTTATTGGAACATGAGATGAACCAAAAAGTAGAAGTTGAAAAGAGAGAATGAGAAAGGAATTATAATAAGAGAAAGTTGAAAGTTTGGAAATGGAAAGACAACTAAAACAAGATAAAGTTAATATGAAAGAAATGATGAAACAAAATGTTCTCTTTCTTTCCATCTCAACTTGGGCAAGCTAATACCACTAACATAAACGTGCTTTGTAAATTGATTGCACTCATTAATTCAAGAAAGTACCCTTATATTCCTCCAAACTATATAAATCAACATAAAGAATATCAGTTGAGAAATTTCCTTAATTCACTATTATTGTACATCATTTTTTTTATAAATTGGATGGTATATTATTTTAGATAAAATTATTACACCATTACAAAAAATAATGTGTTCAAGGCTGGCAAGCCTGTCAAAAGATTACATAGGATCTAGTAGAGTCTAAGAGTGTAATTTAAGTAATAAATCAAAGTTAGATTCATCAAATCACAGTCACCATCTGCTTTTCATATCTATGAAGAGAGAGTGATGCACTTGTTTAACAAATATTCCAGCTTTAATAGATTTATAATTTTGTCTGCCGGCTGATATTTGTTCTCCTTTTGGTTCGTAAATCTTCGTCGATTTCTTTCACTTAAGATATCCTAGATAGTTATGGTAAATGTTGCTGCATATATAACAACATTAGGAGTGCCCTTCTTAGTTTTACCAATAATCCAATATAGTACAGGGGACCAATTGTATCCAACATTAAGTGATGAGAGCACGTATAAGAGTCGACTCCAGATCTTCTTAGTGTAGTTGCAAGTGAAAAAAAGATGCTCACACTCCACAGAAGCCAGATTGCATAATATAAATAATGCATTAGCTATATCATGTCAATGCTTCCAAGTTGTTAGTTGATTTTTGATTGTTAGCCACATGATGAAAGCGGCTTTGGGACAGATCGTGTTATACCAAAGAAGAGAGAACCATGGGACCACTACAAATTTAACCAATAAAAATTTTATTTGAGAAGGCACCATTTGGAGCTAGCTTCAATGAGATGGTATCTTCCGTTTCCAGTTTTGGTAAGGTAGGCAAATGTGGCATGAATGCATGAAATCCACGAAAATTTCCCTATCATTAGCCATCCTCTATTAGAGAAGAAACATTAATGTTTAATGCCATATGATTACGGAGCTGTTGAAATTCAGTAGCATGAGCAAAGGGGTTGATATCTAACCAGTTATCAAACCATATCCATGTTTTCTGGCCATTGCCAATTGGGTGCTGAATATGAGGATAAATAAATCCATGTAGCCTCATCATTTGTTTAAGATCCAAGATCCATCCTTTGAATAGTCGACCTGCCAAAAATTAACCCTTATAAGATAGAATTTGTGAATCCATTTAGTCTTTAAAGCATTGTTGTCTGTGTATATATGCCATAATCTCTTGCACATCAAACTTGATGCATAGTAAAGAGGGAAATAATTCCCGGCCTCCACATTTTTTTTATTATCATTACCTCACACCATTTAACCTGAGCTTTCCTGGAATGTCCCACTTGTCCAGACCAGAGAAAGGATTTCATGATACGATCCATCTCTGTTATTGCTTTTCAAGGTAAAGCAATATGAACAACCCATTCTAGATGGAGACTATTAAAGACTAAAATCATGAGTGTAATGTAGGTTGTATAGGAGAGGAATCAGTTCTGCCATGCCATCACTCTAGACTTCAGCTTTTCAATAATTGGTAAGCAGTCAGGAAACTTTAGCTTGGAAGCCATAAATGGAACGCTTAGATATCAAATAGGGAGTGAGCCAAGTTGATGCCCAGTAATTTCAGCTAAATTAGTACATCCTTTGTTATATAGCAACAACTTTTCTCTGCATTATAAGTAAGTCTAGACCACTCTATAAGTAAACCAATCACATGCATTAGTATTGTTAGTGAAGTATGATCAAAACTAGACAAAAGAAGTAAATCATCAGCATATAATAGGTGTGTAAAGTTGAGCTCCTTATATTTATAGTGATAGTGAAGTCCTCCGTTACAAAGAATCATCCGATTTAATAGTCTTGAGACACCTTCCATAACAAGCGTAAACGAGTAAGGCGATAAAGGGTCGCCGTGTCTGATACCCTTGGCAGGCTTGAAAGGTACTGTCAAAGTACCATTCACAAGTATACTTAGTAAAGTAATGCTAATATAGGTCATGATCCATTGAACAAATAAGGCAAGAAGATGCAGTGCTTCAAGACATAACTGAATAAAACTCCAACTAGCTGTATTAAAGGCTTTTAGAAAATCTATCTTGATTAAACAACTTTGTAGTTGCTTACCCGAGTGATAATCCTTCAGCAACTTTTGTAAAGTAGAATATTATCTCCCATATTACATTCAAGAATAAACACACTTTGTGTAGGATTCAGAATAGTCGAAAGAACTACCTTGAGGCATTCAACAGGAATTTTAGATATCACCTTATATATAGTCGGGCAATAAGATATAGATTAGTAGTCTTGCATGTGGCTTAGATTTAACTTTTTGGGACCAAGCAAATAATGGAATGATTGATTGCCTGAAGCATTTTACAAGATGCAAAAAATTCCAATACTGCATCAAAAAATAGTTGACCTGTGATATCCCATGTACGTTGAAAAAACAATGCACTGAAGCCATATGGACCAGGAGCTTTCGAAGCATGTAAGCTGAAGAGAGTATGTTTAACATCATGAGCTGTAATCGAAAAGACTAACATATCCTTCAATCCTTGGTTAATGTTGTGTTTAAATAGCCTTAAAATATTAGGACTTGACATTAATAAAGAAACTTCGGGCTATTTCCTTGATATTTTCCAGGTCAATATGTTTAATCCCACTACTATCCTACAACATTGAAATTTCATCAAGCCAATATGGAAGACTGAAAGAAGTTCATATTAGTATCACCTTCTTTAAGCCAAGTAATACGAGATTTTTGTAGCAAAACTAAATTATGGAATTTAGTAGCTTTATATTCGTGCTAGCATGTCATCTTAATATGTTTAAGTTTAGGTTTAAAAGGCTGATCATGGCAAACATTTTGAGCCAAAACAAGCCTCTCCTTAAGTGTTCAAATGTTGGAATTTCTTTCACACAGAAAATGTTTGACAACAGTTCTCATTAGTTTCAATTTCTGCATTGATTGAAACCTTTTACAACCATTTACTTCAATGTTCTAATAGTAGCAAACAAGATCAAGAAATCCCTCTATATCAGCTATAACATTGAAAAACTAAAATGGCTTGCCCTTTGATTACAACTCTTCCAACCTTGGAGTAAACATGGAGTGGTTTGAAGACATCATTTCACCAAAATGTACACATGAATAGGGATATTGATTTAACCACAAGGAGTTCACAAGTGTTCAATCTATTTTTTTCCAAATGAGCATACTACCATGTTGGTCATTAATCCATGTAAAGTGTCTACCAGTGGAACTAAGGTCGACCAAGTCCATTTGTAACAAAAAAGTAGAGAACTCTTTTGTTAATCCAAAATGGAAGTGTCAGCCTCCTTCAATTTCAAAGGAATGTAGATAGCAATTAAAATCTCCCACTATCCCAGGCTTGTGCATGTTTTGTTGAATATTTTTGAAGACTCAACCAAAGCTGTTGACGTTGAAATCCAAAGTTGGAGGCATAAGCCATAGAAAATTTAAAAGTAATCCTTGAAGTTCTAAACTTGCATAGCATATGTAGTAGTTGCTCTATTTCATGCAATAGTAGCACATTAAGAAGATCAACACTAAAAAGACAGTTGACACTACCCTTAAAGTATGAGCTATGATTAGAAAATAGCTCCCAATTAGCTCCTAGAAAATGAGTACCTAAAAGTAAAGAAGGATCTTTTATTTTAGTTTGTAAGAGACCAACTAATGATGACTTCTTGTCCTTCATCAACTCTTTAACTACATTCCTTTTAGTAGGATTGTTCAACCTTTTAGAGTTCCATACTAAGATTGTCATGAACGGGGGAAGCCCCTTGGTTTTTTTCTTTCTTACCTTTTTGTGGACCAGAATGCGTCCTAGATTTAGAAACAAATAATTGAAAATCAGCAGGATCCAAAGGAGAAGTAGTCATGCTAGGGGTAGTAGTCGTATGTACATCTTGGTCCATTCATCCTCATCGTTGTTCTCAGAATTCTCAATAAGAGAGGCGTCAGTAGCAACATGTAGATCATCTTGTTATCTTTTTTGTTGAGATCCATTACTTATGTTCATGTTTTTTAAATTTGTGTATAAAAAGAATTGAATTAGTTTTTTTGACTATATTATTTGTCTTGATTAAATTGAGGTCACAATAAGTAGTTAGTATTTGATTATTTAGATATATCAACCTATTTTTGAGCATAGTAGTTTTACAATTCTAATCTACTTTTTTTTTTATTTTTTTAGGAAGATGATGATTAGAGTAGATAAGGAGGTACTTGGTGAAGAATTTTAGAGTGCCCATATATATTGGTTTTGTTTGGTATTGAGATTAATTCACTTACACTCTATAAATAGAGAAAGATAATGTAAATGAATATTTTAGTGAATGATTTTTTACTTTTGTATTTTGAATATATTAAAGGTTGAATTTTACAAGTCCTTATGGACTATATAGCATATATAAATAAAGTTTTTTAGTAATTTCCATTTGATAGTAAGTATGCAATTAAGACAGACATTAATATATGTACCTTGTTTTTAATGTATATATGGTTGTTGCATACTTAATGATAAGAGTTTGCTTTTACACTAACATATTGTTGATAATGAAAGAATAAATTATTGTTTTTTTTGTTACAAAATTTTGTCTAAAACAATCACTTTATTGTCTTATAAAGACTTAAATTGTTGGTATAGTTTGAAATTAATGTATTGCCTTAGTCAAAACTTGAAATAACATTATTTATTTTGATGCCTAATCAAGAAATCTTATTGTCTTATATTTATAGGAGCATCATTTTATTTAACGGTATGAATATTTGCCTAATCATCAATAATTGGACTATAGTTACGCTTTTGGCTGTTGCCTCAAGCACAACCGGAAGCTCGTCTTGCTATAGTCACATTCATAATTTTTTAAAAAGTAATTTTACAATTAATCGTATATCTATAAATAAGTCTTCAAATATGTTTTTTCAAACATCATCGTGTTTTCTCATCTCAAATCCTTCTGTATGATCAACTTTCTTTGTCTAGCATTAAAATATATATTCTTTAAAATATCAATTTATTCAACTTAAATGGATTTACATCATCATGTTAAATGATCCTATTATAGTTTGATTATGAGATATCAAATTAATTTTTTTCATTTTACATCATGTCTTCAGATTTGATACGTTTTCACCATATCAAGTAAATCATTGGTAAACTACTTTATATTCATTAAGAAAAAAAAGTATGAATATTATTCAACACGATAAAAACCAGTTTCAGTGCCTTTAAAATGTTTTTGATATCTGAAATTACGGGAGAGACTAAGACCGTCACATTTCACCCCATGCATAACATGTGGCAAGAATCAGTCGTTATCCGTTGTACGGTAAAAGGAAAGTCTATGTGAGATAAGTTGTGCAAACATTAAGAGAAGTACATATTTATATAGGCAATCAATCATATTGTTTTGCTGCTGATCTCTGAAGTTAAATTCAAGTAAACTGATGACGTAAAACTTAAAAAGTTTTACAATATTATGCAAACATTTGGAGGAAAAAAGTTTTTTCTTTCCTAAATTTATAGTCTTTCCCTAAATGTGTCACGAGAGATTAAACAAAATCTAAGAGTGATAAATCAAGTTACACATGGAGAAAAAAATATAAAGATAGATTAAAATCAGTATGGAATAATGTCTATTTGGTGTACTTAAAAGTCTAAATATTCATGATGTAATGTTTTTTAATTGTTTTGTTATTCCACTCAAAATGATGTGCTGGTTTATGTTTATAAATATTATCTTTTATGGCTTAATTTAATTCACAATTTTTTTAAAAATAAATTCTATGATTGATTTAACAAAGACGGAGACATCCCGATCATTTATACAAAGTGACGAGCAAAATATAAGAAATTTGGTATTGAATCTTCCATCATAGTTAATTATTAATTTATAGTAGTGGTGTGGTCACAAGGTTGGCGTAGATCCTACTGGAGAAGGAACAAATCGACAATTATTCTGATATTATGGCAAAGGCCCATGCGATCCAAAAGTGAAAAGTCAAATTCACATAGTCAATGCTCATCCAAAGCAGGCCCATCCGATCCAAAAGTGAAAAGTCGAAGTCAAATAGTCAATGCTCAACCAAAGCCGGGGTGCAAAATGGCGGGCGACGTAGTAATCTGCGGTTGTGAACAAGCAAAGTAAAAGCATTGTTTGTTCCGAAGTTAACGAACTTTGCCGCGAACTCTCTCTTTTGGCCTTTACCCATTTTACACGTACACGGTCCACTGCCCCTCTTTCTCTATTTGTCCTATCTGTCCTCTCTCCACGTGTCTAGTTCCACCCCCTCTTTCTCTCTTTGGACAATAACAACCATCGTTTCTCTTTCGTTCTTTTGTTCCTTCGTTTTCTTTGTTGTTGATTTCGACTAATACTACTACTGTCAATGTCTATGGCATGGAGTTTGTGGACTAACATATTTGGGTTTGGAAACGGAGTGTATTACAGCGATGAGATTAATGGATTGGATTGGTGGGAAGAAATCGATGAATCTGAAGAATGGCAGAGATGCATTTTCTATTTATTGTCTGCATCTTATGCTCTTATCTCCTTTGTTGCCCTGGTAATTATGTTTCTAGATTCCCTTCACTTTCCCATTTTCCTGATATTTCAGTTCTTAGCCTTCTACTGTTTCATTCCCGGAGAAAATGTCATCGTTTGAGAGTTATTATCATTCCATGTACAAAAATGTGATACGTTACTGAAAAGATCGATGGCTTTCCATCTCTCTACGAAACGAGCAAGTTTAGATTTCTATGCGTGCTTTTCATGGAGGTTAGGACATGCCAAGGCACAGCTTTCGGCTTTTGCTAAGAGTTCTTTTTTTCACTTGCCTATCCAACAAGCTAACCAGACTCAAATTTTTATTTAGATTTGCTTGTCTTTATTAACAATGAGACTCGTTATTTAACAATTAGCTGTAAACATTTTTGGCACCCATTTTTGTGTTGAAAGTATGATGTTTTCGGTACGTTAGAAATTCACAAAAGTGGAGCAATCTCACGTTGAAAAGAGAAACAAAAATCAAGTGACTTATATACAAAGGAGTCACAACCCATAGTCTTAAGGTTTTGAGTTAGAGACATGATGTCTTGATTATACAGGGGCTCACTGATTCTGTACAATTTCTCCCCAGACCTCCTCAAAACCCTTCACTGTTACCAGAGCTAGGTTGGCAAAGTCTAGTGAATGGCGATTCATAGATTTGGGTCAAATGAATGATGACTATGAAGTAACTCAAATGGCTTTGCATAAGCTATGGGTTGAGAGGGAGCTAGTCCAATATAGATAGATCCACCTATGAAGGAGAAATGTTAGAAATTCACAAGTGGAGTAATCCCATGTTGGAAAGAAACTTAAGGATGAAGTGAGTTATTTACAACTCATAACCTAGAGTCTTAAAGTTTTAGGTTGAGATATATGCCCTAATTGTATATGGGCTCATTTGGATCCACTCCAATTTCTCCCAAGTTCCCCTCAAAACCCTTCACAGTAACTTGTTTGACGTCGATAATGGTGTTAAAATTCTCTTCAAACTTGTCCCTACATTTTAAAATGATCATAAATAATGTTTAGTGTGTAGCACTATTTTGATACAAACATGACTTTTCGATGATCACAATCACTCTTTTGTATTGTAGGAACGACGAAAGAGTGAATAAAAGTTAGATAATGATTGAATTTAAGTTTTTTTAAGAGACACAGTTATGTAGGATTTTACACATCTATGTCTATATGATCATGTGGGTCAAGCGTGTAAGTCACTGAAAATATGTGTATAAGAACACGTTTTTATGCACACATTTTTATGAAGACTCGAAGACATACATTTTAATGTACACTTCTACGTTCATGACATACATGATTGTGTGTGACGATAATGTGGCTCTCTAAAATTATGTACATTCATGGTATCTTTAAATTTAAAACGGGCACGATCACGGGCACGATCACTTAGACGATCGTTTATGTGACCTCGTCCAGTGCATAAAAACCAAACTTTTGGAATAATAAAAGAAAAAGCTTTAGTTGTTTTGTTTAACTAACTAGAACAATGAAAAGTGAAGAACTACTGAGTGAGAGTGAGCAAAAAAAGTTTTTCATTCTTTTGTTGATAGTTTATAGCATTAAGTTGTTTGTAGATATATTGTTTTCAGGGTTAGTTTGAGAAGAGTGATGAGTTGTGAAGTCAACTTGTATTTTAGTCTTAAAACTAGATTGGATAACTTTTAGTTGAAGAACTAATGAGTGAGAGTGAGCGAAAAAAGTTTTCATTCTTTTGTTGATAGTTTATAGCGATAAGTTGTTTGTAGATATATTGTTTTCGAGGTTAGTTTGAGAAGAGTGATGAGTTGTTAAGTCAACTTGTATTTTAGTCCTAAAACTTGATTGGATAACTTTTAGTTGTACTGTAATATAGTTTTGAGTAAGGTCCAATATCTCAAAATTCAAATTCTTGTAAATTCTTATTTAAATTTTGTGGATTTGCTTATTGATTTGGCTTAGAGTTTTTTCCTCTGCTTTGGAGGGTTTTTTCATGTAAATTTGATTTTCATATCTTTATCTTTTCAGTCATACTAATTTGAATAACTTTTTTAGAATTATTGAGTTTTGTTTATGACCTTTAATTGACCATGAGAGAGTTATGTTTTGAATCCCTACAAGTGATATCAAAGATAGGTTGACAAAGCTCAATGAATAGAGAATCATGGATTTAGGTTATATGAGTGGTTCACAAAGTGACTCAAATGTCTCTACATTAATATTAGGTTGAGGGGGAGTTATTCTAATGTAGATAGATCCATTTGTAAGGGAGAGATGATGGAAATTTATAAGTGGGATAATCCAACATTGGAAAGAAACATAAACATAAAGTGATTTATATATTAAGATAGGACTCATAATCCATTACCTTAAGGTTTTGAGTTGAGATATGATGTCTTAGTTGTATATGAGCTCATTTAGACTTAGTCCAATTATTTCCCAAAAGCCACCTCAAAACAATTAACGGTATTAGAGCCACCAATTATGGAATGTGGAAACAAGTCTATGGTCATGTTGACGTAAAAAAACTACTATATTTAGAGGTCTATGATAAAGGATCTATGATACTACAAGGATATCCTTTAATCCAATTAATGTTGATAGAAATATGAAGGATGGTGTTCCTTTTTAAGCCACAGAAGATGACAAGTAGAGAATGGGAAAAGATGAAGAAAAGTCTAAGTATAATTTGATAATGGATTGATATCAGTATGTCCAACCATGTTCCTAAGAAACCGTTCCTTTTAAGTTGTGAAAAAAGATGAAAATTCTCTACAAAAAGAGGATTGCACATAACAAGGCCTCTCTAATTAAGAGGCTTGTAAAGTTAAAGCTAAAAGTTCATAAATTTGTGTTGAAACATCTTAGACATTTTCAGGTAATAATCAACAACATGACCAGTACAAAGATCATTCTTGATGACTAGCTTTAAGCCTTGTACCTGTTAAGTTCACTACTAAATAGTTGTGAGACATTGGTGGTGACAAGTAGTAATTCAAAGAGAGTTCCCAAAAGGTATGGTAAGTCTAAGAATAGATCGAAGTCCAGGAGCCAAAAAAGGTAAAACATGTCACTATTACACCAAGCTATGGCACATTAAGAGGTTTTGCTACAAGTGGAAGAGGGAACAAAAAAAGTAAGGCCATCAAAATGATGCAGATGATAACAATACAACTATAATAGCTACAAAGCATAGGCGACAAAGTGTCCCTAATTTATGCAACAAATGAATGTTTCTATTTCAATGATTCGGGTTCTAAGAAGTTGAATGATACAAGAGCTTTTTATCATTGTGTTCCTAAGAGGGAGTACTTCAGAACTATAGGAGCAGAGACTTTGATTGTGTTAAGATGAGAGATCGAAGTTTTGCCAAGATTGTAGGCATGGGTGATATATAAGTTTAGACTAACATCAGATGCATGCTAAAGTTGACAGATATACAACATTTACCTGATTTGATGTTGAATTTATTGTCAACTAATGTGTTAGATAAAGAAGGATTTAGTACAAGTTTGGGGATAAGAAGTGGAAACTATATAAGGAATTAATGATAGTTGCTTGAGAAGAGTTATGTTGTACATTGTAAAAGACACACGTGAAGTTGACGGTAAAGAAGGATATAGAATTGTAGAGGACTTTTCTAAATCTTGGACATCAATAAGAATGAGAAGGGAATCAAGCTATTGGATACTAAATCCTTTATCTCGATCAATAAAACCTTCCTCATATTCCTTGTGATCATTTTTTAGAAAGAAAGTAGCATAAAATCTTTCAAAAGAAGATCTATAAAGAGGACAAAAGATTAGATTTGGTGCATTAAAATATTTGTGGTCCTATTAAAGAGGATACATTAAGAGGTAACAAATATTTTGTTACATTTATTTATGATGCATCAATGAAGACCTGAGTATACATGTTGAGAGCAAAGTGTCAAGTCTTTAAAAACAGAGAGGAAACTAAAAAGCCTATGAATAGATAATATAGGAGAGTATACATACAATAAATTTGAAGACTATTGTGCATTTCATGGCATTAGAAATGAGAAGGTCAGACTTCATACACTATAACATAATGGTATTATCGAGAGAATGAACAGAACAATTATGAAGAAGATTTGTTGCATGCTCAGATAAGCTGTCGAAGACATTTTGATTTGAAGTAGTTAAAACTACTATCTATGTAATCAATTGAACACATTTAGTTTCCTTAAAATTTGAGATTCCCAAGTGAGTGCGAATTGGTAAAGATCCCTCATACCAACATATTAGGGTATTTGGTTGCAAGGTGTTTAAACAAGTACCTAAGGAACATAGACAGAAACTTAACTCAAAGATGATAGCTTGCATATGTGTTGGTTATAACAGGGATCAGTTCAACTTCAGACATTATAACCCAAAGAAGAATAAAGTTATTAGGAGCAAAGATGTAGTATTTTATGAGCATGAAATAGGTACAAATCTCCTTAAAGGAGATGATACTACTCATAGTAGTTTATCTTATGTTATTGTTAATACTTTTTTAAGTTTAATCTCTATTAATTAGCCTACAGGTTGAGGAGATGAACATGTTGATGGTGATCAGGTATAACCTGATAATGATAACCTACACAAACCACATCTAGATAATGGTGAAGATAAGTTCACTAAAAATGAAGAGCAGAAGGAGCAACCTATTCCAACAGTGAATGATATTTAGCTTTCATGGTCAACTATAGAGAAAAACTACAGACCAAAGGCCTTCTAGATGGTATCTGAGTTTTGAATATTTTATAATTACCACTGAGGGGGAGTCTGAGAATGTGCAAGAGGTAGAATCATAGGAAGGATAAGATCTTTAAATCGTAGCTATGAAAGAGGATATGAGTTTTTTTAAAGAAAAATGAAACATATGAGCTAGTGAAGATTCTAAAAGGCAAGAAGGCATTGAAAAATAAATAGGTATTCAAGATAAAAAAAGATGGTAAAAAGTTGGTGAAGCATAAAGCAAGAGTAGTGAAAGGATTCGCCTAAAAAAAGTGCATAGACTTTGATGAAATCTTCTCACTGGTGGTTAAGATGACTTCAATATGAAGCATATTAGAATGTTATGAAACCTCACTTTAAGCTAAATAAGTGTGCATGCCCTTCAATAGAAAAGGAAAAAGATGTTATGTCTTCTTTTTCATACTTATGGTAGTAGCATCTTTGATGTATGCAAGAGTAAGCATAAGATTAGTTATTGCATAGGCTGTTGGGTTAATGATAAGGTATTCTCCCAACATGGTGAAGGCTTACTAGGAATTAATGAAATGAATTTTGATACCTACGAGGTACATCTAAATAGAGTTTGTGATATGGTGGTGGGCCACTAATTCTAGAAGGTTATACAATATAAATATGATTGGAGATCTTGATGGTAGAAAATCCATTTCAAGTTTATAAGTGGAGCCATTTCAAAGCAATCCAAATACAAAAGTACGTAGCTTTATCCATGATTGAAGTAGAGTGTTGAGCTATTATGGAAGCTAATAAGGAGATGCTATAGTTAAAAAGGTTCTTTCAAAAGTTGGATATAAAGCAAGCAGATTGTGTGGTATTTTGTGATAGTCAAAGTGTTATCGACTTGAGCAAAAATACTATATCTCATTCATGCAGAAGCACATAGATGTTAGATATCATTGGCTGAGTTATATGATTGAGTTGTTATATCCACTTGTTTTAAATCCCAAAACTTAGTAGGACAACTTATAGTTGTGGTGTGATATAGTTTTAAGCAAGGGCCAATATTTCATAATTTAAAATCTTATAAATTCTTATTTGAATTTAGTGAATTTATTTGTTGTTTTGTCCCATATTTGTTACCTCTACTCTGGAGGGTTTTCCACACAAATTTGGTGTTTGTGTCATTATGTTTTCATTCTCATACTAATCTAAATAATTTTTTTTAAATTGTTAAGTTTTGTTTGTGATCTTTAATTGAATTTGAGAGAGTTGTGTTTTGAATCCCTACCCACATGCTTTGGGACCTTTACTATTAACTCCCTTTGTGTTTATGATTATAATTTAATGGAAGAATTTTAAGCCTTTCTTACCTCATAGTACAATCAAGTTTTCTTTTACTAAATTCTTAGATGAATTTAATGGTTAGGATCTTTTTGATGATGCAACATAACTAATTAAGAAACTAAATTTACAATTAGTTGTGATAAGGACACAAATCCTAGTTGGGAGTTTCATTTATTGGCTAGACTTCTATAACCTGATGGAATGCCTAAAATGAAAATATTGGTGGCTTCACCCAATCACTACTTATGAATTGTACTGATATAGGAGTTGGATAAAATAAGGAAAAAGTGGGAAGATATGTTCCTTTTTTTCCTTTACTTTATATAAAGGCTCTTTAAGTTATAACATTTAGGATATTTTATTATTCTATTCCTAAATATTGGTTTTGTTTCTTTCTTATGTGATAATAGTTATTTGAATTGATAGGTACAACTTTTTCGTATCCAAATGAGAGTACCAGAATATGGTTGGACAACACAAAAGGTCTTCCACTTGATGAATTTTATTGTGAATGGATGTAAGGATTGATAATAGTTTTCATAATTCTGCTTTACCAATTGTTGAGATTTATAACAACAAATAACTCTTTGTGGCAGTGAGGGCTGTGCTATTTGGGCTATACAAAAGTGTTTTTCTCATTAGGCCAAAGGTATGCATCTAACATTTAAAATTACAGTAATCCACTTGATGTATGAGATCCCATTTGGGCTGGCATCTATAAATACTTTTATCATTTTTGTTAATGATTGAAATGTTTTATCTTGAAAGAAAAGTCATTTATCTTTTCCATCAAAAATGATATTACTATTGAGATTATTATCCCTCATTCCCATCTATGATATTTTACATCAAATGAATCGCTTTATGGGCTAGTAATGCTTAATATTGCCCCTATTATAACCATCTCTACTACCATCATCATAATTTTTGTGGCATATTGTAAATATGTTTATCTTTCTTTTTTGAAAGTTGAATATAATTGTATTAATCTCATGAGAATTATAAAAACAAAGTTAGCTTTACAATCCTAGCTCTTCACTCAGCATCTCACCCATACCATTCAATTTATCCATTTTAGTACATGTTGGCTCAATTAATCTCTTTTTTTTTTCACTCTTTTGCAGTCCTTCCTCATCAATTAAGAATCTGATGTTATTTTTGTTCCTCTTTGCTTACATGGAGTTGAAATAGTAGGTTGTTCATCGTTTTGCCTTAATTGTGAGTTTAGTATCTCCAAAGCCTTATTGTATTTCCTTAATAACTCCCCTTCATACCTTTTTATCCTCTTGTCTCCTAGTTTTGCCATGACTTCCCTTTGACATTGCACTAGTTCTTCCAATGCATTTTGCTTGGCGAGGAACATAGGATCATTGTTGCTCTTTATGATTCCCCCCAATTCCATTTAATTGCTTTTAGTTTTTGTAAACATAAAAAACTCTTAGGTTCCCTTATTTCAATCTTTATGTCCTTTTAGACTGCCTCAATAAAACTAGGATGTTTCATTGGGGAGTTGTAAAACCTAAAAGGGCTCTACCTCTTTTCTCCTGTATCTTCACAGTCTATGAAGATAGGATTGTGATCAGATGTAATATGCTCTCCAAAAGTTGATGAGCTCTTAGAAATTGTCGAATGAATTGTGCATTTACTAGGCATTTATCTACCTTTTTATTTGAAACCGATCTCTTATTTGCTTGTTAGACTAAGTAAAAGTGCTCCCAAATCCTTTAAGGCCTGTTAGTCTAGTATTCTCAAGGAGGTTCTATAACGCTCTATATTTTTGTCTTGACCACTTGCATCCCCATATTGCCTCTCTAGAGTTCAAGAATCAATTGAAGTCTCCTATTAAGGAATAGGGTACCTCTCGCATAGTGTGCATTCTATTAATTTCCTCCCATAGGTATTGTCTTTGCAAACCACGGTTTGAGGCATAAATCACATACATCTTGATATGTTTTTTTTTTTGTTGATCTCAATTAAATTATAGTGAATAACTTAATCTGTGCATGACCAACCAACTAGTATGAGTATAGATGGCTTAAATGCCATTATTATTCTTCCGTAGTGATGTTTCTCATGATTTGTCAAAATTCTCCAGCTTCTATCAAGAAACCACATATTCTTTCCTACTACCTCTTCCTTGATCTTGGTTTCAAGTAATCTTACAAAATCTAGCTTTCTACTTATAAATGGGTCTTTCACTCACTGCCAATTATTTATTGAGGCTATTAAGGCCTCTTAACAATCCATATTAACCTTTTCATGGTTACTTCTTCCCACTTCCTCTTTGTTCTTCTTCCTACCTGTTATTATTCTAAACCTAAATGAACTAGATACAAGCAGAAAGACATGTAGCTCTACATTTTTTCTGAAGAACTGATTCTCTAATTTACCATTGTTCAAAATTTCTTTAATAAGTTGGGACTTCTTATTGTAATAGGCATTTGAAGTTATGCTTCTGGATGTTCCCAGTCTTCTATTTTTCTCCACATATACGTTACTTGTGTTGTTTTGGGCTGAGATATATCATCAGGTAAATCTTCTTTGCCTTTTTCCTACGGGTTGAATAGAAGTTTCACCATTTCTCTAAAATTGATGCGAGTGATCTCATGACATGACTCAGGCGAGGAGTCTTCCAATTGATAAACTAAGGCCTACTTATTTCACCGTCAATTCAGTAATATATATCACGCAAGTAAGGGAAAACATCCTACCTTATTGTGTGGAAATTGGTCGAGCTCTATTTGTACATCCTACCTGACATGTATCATGATCTCAGGCATGCATCTGGATACTCATGAGACTAAGCAAGGGCCTTCTGGCTGATGAAGTTGGAAAGCTCTTCTTTGCAGGTCAGTTTTACCAAGAATGATGTCCTTCGCGTTTTACCTTTCTATGTCATCATATTTTCTTTTCACCTAAAAAATTGTTATCACTGGTGGTTTAATGAACCTAATGGTAGCAGGAATTGCCAATAATTTATTCGATTCTCTTGCAGTTATTTCATTATGTGCTTCTGTCGGATTCTTGATATATGGTGGGAGGTAAATATTTGAAATTAAAGCCTAAGGCAGCTGATGTTGGTAATGTCATGGTTGATACGTTCTCTATTACCTTGTTTCAATATTCCAGGCTATTTGTGATGCTGAGACGATTTCCAATTGAATCTAGAGGTCGTCAAAAGAAGCTTTACGAGGTTTGTGCCATTGCCTCGTGATATAGTTTGATATCAAAAGCTGTATATCATTCGTTTTCTTTTTTTCTTTGGTAGATTGGAAAGCATCTTATTATTGTTTTCACTAGCCTGAAATAGCTTCAAGACACTTTATTTCTGTCAGTCTGTTACGTTATAAGTATACACTAGGTTTTATAACAGTGGCATTGTTTTGACAGGTTGGCTGCGTAACAGGAATTTGCTGTACTTGTTTCTTGATAAGATGCTTCATCGTGAGTCTTAGTTGATTGAATTTTATATGCATACCTCAAAACTTTGCATCTTGGATGAGTACAGTGACATATTTTTTGTTTATGGTTTAGGTTTCCCTTTCAGCGTTTAACAAGAAAGCAGATATTGATGTCCTAGATCATCCTGTTCTGAATCTTATCTATTACGTGGTATGTTTGGAATCCTTATGGTAAATAAAAAGGTTTATGTCCTAGTTATCTTCGTGGTCTCCACGGAACTAAAATACACAAAAAAAGAAAAAGGGTGGTAGAGCTTGACCTGAGGCAACTTGCATACCGTTTTAGATGATCTTGATACCGTGGATTAGAAAACAATTGCTGGACTAACAATAAGCCTTCCATTTACAAGCTATGAACTGACTCGTGCATCACTTTATATTACATTTTTGGTATTTGTTTGTGCAGTCGGTGGAGATCGTGCCATCAGCTATGGTACTTTTCATATTGCGCAAGTTGCCTCCCAAGCGCATTTCTGACCAATATCATCCAATCAGTTAGAACATTTTACTTGTCTTGAAAATGTGTACATTCCGAGAACTTGTTGATCAATTGCCGGGTATATTACGTAGTCCATAGAACTTATCCACTTATGCTCTTTCACTCACATAATCTTAAAAGATATTTTTTGTTTACTATTTTAGCTTGCAAGTAGTGTAATAAATAAGATCATTTCATTCTTTTGTTTTACTATTGGAGATTCTATTTATGTGTAAATTGTTAGAAAATTAGGACAGTATCCAGTCTCAACTGTAACTGTAGTAGAATAATTACGAAACTTTTTTATATTTTAATTTCTCAAAAGTCAAAGTCACTTTATTTCTATAAAATAATCTAACACATTAATCATAATAGAGAGTAAATATTAACTTGTACCTTATTCCGAAGTTTGATCTTTTTCTTATCGTATTCTTTGAACTATTTCTAAAATCAGTCTATCTTAACCACGGTATAGCCGCGCAAGTGTCCAACTTCTAATGATATCCATATAACATGTTGAAAGAACTTTGTAATTGTTGCAGAAATGGTTAAGTAAGGAGTGCGAGCTTTATTAAAACTTAAGTCTATTTATAATAGATTTTGAATCTTTTAGTAATTTTTCATTACAAGAAAACAACACAATTTGCGACGTTTAAAAAACGTTACATAATCTCAAAAAATATCATAGAATATAATTTGTGACGTTTTAAAAAAGTCACAGAATATAATTTGCGACGTTTTAAAAAACTTTACAAAAAACGACGCAGAATGTGGTGCAGGCTAAAAGTTTCTGCGACGTTTTCCGTAAAGTGTCATAAAAAACATTGACATTTCGTGACGTTTTAAAAAACGTCACTGAAAGATTAGTCTTTCTGCGACGTTTTCTAGAAACGTCACGGAATGTCACATTCTGCGACGTTTTAAATAGAATTATTTTCTTTTAATTATTTTTTTTCATTTTTCAAAAATAATTTTAGTTTAATAATTTTCAATTTTAATAATTATTTTCAAATAATTTTTAAAAAATCTTATTTGTTTAATAACTATTCAATATTATTTATAAATATTATTTATTTAATTCTTCAATTTTTTTAGTGTCTCATTAATTTTAATAATTATTCATATATCACAAGAATTTTATATGTGCAGACAATTTATTATTTAATTGCAATTCGCAAGCATGTCATAATACACTAATTAATATAAAAAGTACATCATAAGTGTAAAGATGACTGCAAAATATAATACACATGATTACAAAATATCCAGTAAAGACGGCTTCATATGGCTGCAAAATATCCAGTAAAGATGGCTTCATCTGTCGCTAACTAATCTACATGATGTCAAAAGTGGAAATCAATCCTTCACAATACTGTGGAAAGGCAACCCTAGAAAAATAAATGTGTAAAACAAACAGCCAAAAGATTATGTACATGTACAACTAGGTACGTGAAGCATGTAATCTATGCACCTTTCTTCACTTCCAGTTAGCATGTCCATCATCAATGATCCGTCTATCCTGCCTTCATTTTCTTGGATATTTTCACCTTTAATGAATTACAAAATTTCATCATATCTTGGGAACGAGCTGCTAATTCTTCAGTAAGTTCCTACATAATTATGTAAAAATATCAATATGAAGAAAGATAATTTACCATTTTTCTCTTTCAGAAGTGGCAGAGAGATCCAAAAATGAGTTACATAATTGAAAGCATTACCTGGAATCCAATATGCAGCCTTCTACCACCTTTATGTTAAGGAACAATAACTGGACACTTATTGATGTATTCTTTACAAACAAGAGGTTCCACTCTGAAAATGGAAAATACTTTGCATGTTGTGTTACAACTAAATAGAAAAGAAAAACAAATGCAGTCAGATTTTTAATTTGTCAAAAATTAGTTCTTTCAAGTTGTCAGAGGTAACAAAGGCAGTGTTGTCCAATATATCAACAAATTTGATCGAAAGCTGAAATTACAAGTGAGGTCCAAAGATTTATTCTTAGATTTTATATTTACAAGATATATATACTACATGATGCTTAAAATCTCCTAGGAACTGTAGGAATTATGAAACAACAGATGGATAAAAGATAAGGAAATCAAATGGTAAGGTTTATATCCATATGTTCACACACACACACATTTGAAGATGAAACAAAGGGTAGAGAGCACAGAATAATGGATCTATATTCCCTACATTGTTCATACAGCCGGTTTTGATAAACAAAAGCAAAGCATTATGAGACAAGGTTTGAAAATGGAGATAGTGTACCGAGTCAATGAAACTTTAACAGTAGATAGGGCTCATGTAGTATAAGACATCATGAATCATAAAACTTAGCATAATCCGCAAGCCCCTTACACTATCTAAAGTACACTATTCTATAGTGGTTTCACCACTAAGTTTCAAACCCTTCCTCCACTGAAATAAAAAATCTGATAGAGAATTCAATATAAAAAATATATAAAAGGCACTAATACTACCTATTATAATGAGAAAGAAAAAATGATGGGAAGTATAAAAGCTTCAGGCTAAAATAGTTTTAGCAAATTAGGTTCATATATGTGGTATGCAAGTTTCACAAGCAACTAATCCTAAAAGAGTCAACGACATGAGAATTAAGAAGCTAATGAAACAAGTATATGAATTATTAGGTTCTAGATACACCAATTATGACATCTATAATAAGAGGTGTTGCTTATCACTTCTCAATGACATACAAGTCAGGGAAACAGGAATCATATCCTTTACAAATTAACAATTTTGTGAATGAACAATTTTATAGCTTCATGATGCTATAACACTAAAAAGGACGAACATTCCTACAGAAAACTAGTTCCTTCATCTCACAACAACAGGTCTCTTTAGTATTTTGTGTAATTCGTAGCTCATATCAGCATCTGAAGTCATCATCAATATATGAAGAATCTATGAAATAATTTTGTAAAATTGAAACTAAGGTCTTATTTACCTGGCATGGAATGAAAAGCACACGTTGTGCAGATCGTTGTTGCTCATCTTGACTTCCTCTTGACTTGCAATTGCTTGCTTCAAAGCTTTCTCCAAGTTTAACAGTTGAGCCTTTAGATATTAATTATTCTGACAAAGTTCTTCAATAATTTCACTATCCTTATCAACTAAAATATTGCAAATATGATTTGGGCTTCTTGTAGTCTGTTACAGCTAAAATGCAGTCCACATCAACTAAAATACTGCAGAAACCCGCAATCAGAGTCCACCATTAGAGGCTTGCTCAGAGGTGTGTACTGTTGATAATGTAAGATTTTACTCTTTGTTTTAACCCCTAACTACCAACAACAAACGTTCAGGTATCACATTCCTCACTACCTACAATCCAAAATTAGCTACAGATACTATTATTGATGCAATAGAAGACGACTACCAAAATGAAGGCATTAATTATTACAAACTAAAAAGCAATGCATAAAAGCAGTCTCTAAAACCATTACATGCACTCGACAGTCGATAAAAGATGAACAATATAACAGAAAGAAAAAGCAAGTAAATGTACGATAATAGAATTTGGAAAGTAAAAACACAAAAGGAAAGAGAAGTTCAAACCTTCAACGGCGGTTTCCTGAGCCTCGCAAATGATCCGTCCACGACGAGATCGAGACTGAATTAAAGTGGGTGAGCGAGTGGAGAAGGAAAGAGAGAGAAGGTTGAGGCCTCTGAGCTTTGGCAATCGGACAGATCTGTAGGTGATCGGCGACAGCTTTGGTGTAAGAAAAGTGGTGGTCGGTATTATAGAAGATGACAGCTGCACCGGCTGAGTTACAGAGAAGAAGAAGAAGGTTCTGGTTAATGAGGTAGAAAGAAGAACATCAGGTAGGATCTGTCTTATGGCGGAACAAAGGGTGAGGTTCAAGGTGATGTCGTTCATTTTGTTGCTGAAGGCTTCAACGACCTTTTATTTAACAAAACATTGCCGGTTTCTATTTCGTGAAAAAGTGTTATAAATTTACGACATTTTTATAAAACGTCATGAAAAATTTGCACTTTTAGTAACGTTTTTTAAATGTCAAGAAAAATCTTCACATTTAGCGACGTTTTTCAATAAAACATCACGAATTGTGTTGTTTTCTTGTAGTGATTGAAAATAATTATAATTATGAATAATTTTAATTAAATATCAATTTTATCCAAATAAGATATAATATATCATATTGATCCTTATTTACTAAAGTACTAGATACTTCATTAAATCAAAAAACAATCTAAACCATTTTATCCTAGGCTTTATGTCCCCTAAATCCATATCTTAATTAGTTCATAAATAAATAAGAAATTGTAATATGAAAGTAAGAATGAACAAAAGAAAAAATTTATCAACATGAGTGTTAAATCTTGAATTCTTGATGAATCTTATTCAAAATTTTGTTCTTTTGGCAAGAATGGCTTTTTCTTTGATGTTTCACAATTTTTTAACTTTCAAATGAATCTTATGGCTTTAGATCTATTCTATGGCTAAAAGATATTTTCTTTCATGTTGCCTCTTCTTTTAGTAATTCAAACCCTAATTTTTAATGCATAATATGACCTAACATAGGTCTATGTACATACCTTGTTGTTTTTTACTATATTTTAGAACTTTTTACATAGATTAGCACCATTAATATGGGGCTATATATGCATAATAACGGTGGATTGAACATGAGGGTGTATAGGGTGAGCAAAGAGAAAAGAAAAAGGCCCTTGATTGAGTGTAACCTAAATATAGAGGTATGTTGGTGCCATATTCCTTGGATTGTAGATTTTTAGTAGAAATAGAATGGGGCATTGGAGAACATAACCAATAACATAGTGTCGTGTTCCTACTATGTTCATTAATCTTCATTCACTTCTTATAAAGTTAAACCAGATGTACTCATTTATTCTCCATATTTGCCTCTTTTCCTTGAAGATACAAAAACAAAGCCTAACATATAATAAAACTCATTTGTATTATTAAATTCTCTAAAGATATCTAAAACATAAGCATAATGTTATATAAAAAAAAATGATTACCATATGTCACTTTTGCAAGATATATTCAAATAAAAATTAATTAAGTAAATGAGGAGAAGACATCCTTTTTCTTATCTAAAGAGATATGTTATTATATAGTTACAACTTTAGGTATAAAGGTTAAAATAATAACTTATAAGAAGCTGATAAACTTAATCTTCCATAAGAAACTAGGAAGGAATATGAAAATATATGTGAACAATATGATAGTAAAACAAACATAAGGAGGTCATATTTCTAACTTCAAACATCTCAAATATGATTACTATTTGAACCAAAACAAAAGAGTTTTTCTTAGTAGGTGTGATCTGTTGGACATAGATCCAAAATTTACCTTTTTTTGATTCCTTAAAATAGGTTTTTATCGTTCCTGGAGATATCAACTTCAAAGCCAGATATAAGTATAACATCGAATTTAACCCTTAAAGTGCATATACATTTTAGCAGTAGGTAAATTCCTCGTATCTTTGTTCACTTGTAAGGGAATAAAAGTAAATATTTAGAAAATCATGGTTATATTATGCATGGAATCATAAAAAATGTTAAATAAACAAAGGTTAATATGTAAGGTAATAAGATTATTAAGATTTATGCCAAGATTGACTAATTGATACTTATGATTTTTCATAATACTACGAAATCCAAATAAACTCACGTGGACGGAAAAATGTAAGCATATATTTAAATAATTGAATGATTATCAAATAAGTCCAATGTTATCATCAACCCAAAACTAAGGACCATTTCTATATCTATATAATCGTTTTAGATATAGTTAACTCTATAAGTATATATTATCGTGAACAAGTAATAAGTAATTAAAAGAGTATTCCCTCATAAGGAGAGAACTAATAAAGTTACCCAATTCTAATTTTGATTGAATAATGAAAATAATTGAACAAAATAAAATTTATATATAGATGGAGATATATAAGAACATGGAAGCAAAACAGGGATATACTTAGAAGGGCCTATAAAAGTAGTGATACAATAGTTCAATATCAATTTAAAATGTCTATCAATGAGTAAAAATATTATACATGGTTATTTAGGTTAAATTATCCTATAAACTTTAGATTAAATCTATATTCATTAGTAAACCAAATCAACAATATGTATGAAGTAAAGGGAGACAAATTAACAAACTAAAAGAAGAAAATTAGATACATGATTGCAAGAATGTACCTTAATAATTACAAGACATCTTACCTATCTAAAGTTGAAGGCAATAAGGTGTCTGACGCATTAGGTTATGTTTTTATAGGAATTTGGTATGTGTTTTCTAGTATAATTGTTGTTTATTGTTCTAGTTTAGGATTTATTTGGTATGTTTTCATTAAGTTTAATTTCTATTGTTGTTCTTGTGTGTTTGATGCTAATTGAGGGTAAGAATTGACTATTTTTGTGTAGGAAAGAAGAGGGTGATCGCGGCTTATCGTACAATCCTAAGATTGATCCTTGGAAACCGGTCAAAATCAATTTATACCAAAAATTGCAATACAGGATGCAACCTCGGGTCGACTCTTAAGGAACCAGTGCAGAATTGATGCTAAGACTAGCCTGGTGTTTGAATGATGCAAGAAAGCAGTTAAAACGGGGGTTT
>JAOSBN010000005.1:17174698-17192771 GCA_027563595.1 Erythroxylum suave
CTAATAATGCATGAACATGCCACATATGAATGCAATGAACTGTACCCATCCTATCGATGACGGGATGTTACAAGCAACACCTCCAAATCCTCTATTTGGAAGCCTCATAATACGACTTTAAGCGATGACCATTTACTCTGAATGTCTTGTCAGTTTTGAGGCTCCGTATCTCCACTACACCAAAAGGAAAGACATCAGTGATAACAAATGGACCAACCTAATGGGAATGCAATTTACGTAGAAAGAGTTTGAGTTTGGAATGATATAATAACACTTTCTAGCCCACCAAAAAGTTTTTCCTCAAAATCATCTTGTCATGAAAAGCTTTCATTCTCTCCTTATATATCACTAAATTTTGATATGACTCATTCCTCATCTCTTCCAACTCTTGAAGCTGCAACTTCCTATGCACTCCTGCATCATCCAAGAGCATGTTGCATCTTTTGATAGCCCAATATGCCTTATGTTGTAATTCCATCAGAAGATGACATGGCTTCCCAAACACTAGCCTATACAATGACATTCTAATTGTTGTTTTGCAAGCCATCTTGTAGGCCCATAGTCTTACACTTCAATCCTTCCTATTAGGCTACACAGGTTTCTCTAGAATTAACTTGATTTCTTGATTTGAGACTTTAAGTTACCGGTTGGTTTGGGGATGGTAATTAGTAAAAACTTTTTCTATGATGTGATATTTTCTAAACATTGCTTCCATCACCCTGTTGTAGAAGTGGGTTCCTTTGTAGCAAATGATGACTTTCAGTATCTTGAACCTAGAAAGAATGTTAGCCTCAACAAAATCTAAAATAAGCCTGGCATCATTAGTCCTAGTGACTTTGGCTTCAACCCATTTAGAAACATAATCAACCACAAGCAATATATAAGTAAATCCAAAAGATGGAGGGAAGGGGTCTATAAAATCAATGCCCCAAAAATAAAAAAGTTCACAAAAAAGTAAAAGAGTTTGTGGCAGTTGATCCTTATAGGATAGGTTCCCTGACCGTTAGCATCTATTATAGGATTTACAGAAGGTATATGCATCTTTGAAAAATGTTGATTAGTAGAAGCCGCTCTCTGGAACTTTATGAGCAGTTCTTTTCACTCCAAAATGTCCTCTGCAAGTGTAAGAATGGTAGAAGGCTAAAATTGATGATAATTTATTTTCCGTTACACAACTCCAGATAACTTGATCTATATAGAGCCTCAAAAGATACTTGTCATCCTATACATAATACTTAGCTTCACTCTGTAGCTTATCCATCTGAGCCTTTGACAAACCAACAGGTAATTTGTTAGCACCTAAAAAATTTACAATTTTTGCATACCACAGTGGTGTCACATTGGCAGAAAATAATTGCTCATCCGGCAAGGTTTTTCGTAGAGGGATATCATCTTCTTCTTTTATCAAATGACTGAGATGGTCCACCGCCAAATTTTTTTCCCCTTCTTATCTCTAATCTTCAAGTTGAATTCCTAGAGGAGGAGAATCCATTTGATCAACCTTGATTTTGCTTCTTTCTTTTAGAGCAAGTATCGTAAAGTTGTATGGTTAGAATAAACTATCACTTTAGCACGAAGTAGATACAATCAAAATTTTTCCAAATCAAAATCCACAGATAATAGTTCTTTTTCAATAGTGGAATAATTCAATTAAGTTGGGCTTGGAGTTTTTGAAACATAGTAGATGGCATGCAAAGCTTTTCTTACTCTTTGTCCTAGAACTGCCCCCATTGCATAATCACTCACATCACACATGATTTCGAAGGGGAGGTTCCAATCTGGCAGTTGAATCACCGGTAGGGATGTTATAAGCTCCTTAAGTTTATTGAATGCTTCCTTACACTTTTTGTCAAACTCAAAGGAGACATCTTATTGAAGAAGCTTGTATAGTGGTACAGCTATCTTTGAGAAGTCCTTAATGAACCTTCGATAAAAACCTGCATTCCTAAGAAAAGAACGCACACCTCTCACAGTAGAGGGGTAAGGTAAAGAAGAAATAAGGTCAATTTTGGACTTGTCAACTTCAATACCCTTAGCAGATATCACATGGTCTAAAAATATACCTTGATCTGCCATAAAATGACATTTTTCCCAGTTTAACATAAGGATAGTTTCTATACATCGTTCCAAGATAATGGTAAGATTCTCAAGACATTCATCAAAAGAAGATCCATATACACTAAAATCATCCATTAATACCTCGATAATCTTCTCAACATATTCAGAAAAATGCTTACCATACACCTTTGGAATGTGGCGAGTGCGTTATATAATCCGAATGGCATCCTTTGGTAGGCAAACTTACCGAATGGGCATGTAAATTTGGTATTTTCCTAATCTTCTAGTATGATCGGGATCTCTGAAAAGCCATCTAAAAAGAAACAATAGTCATAACCAACCAATCTCTCAAGTTGTTGATCAACAAAAGGAAGGAGAAAGTGGGCTTTACAAGTAATAGAATTTAACTTTACATAATTAATACATACTCTCCACCTGATTTGCACTCAGGTGGGTACCAGCTCACATTCCTAGTTTGTCACAATGGTGATTCCAAAGTTTTTTGGAACTACCCAGAAAGGACTTACCTATTTACTATAAAAAATCGGGTAGATAACCCCAGCATTGAGAAGCTTCAGCACCTCCTTCTTCACAATTTCCATCATTGGAGGATTCAGCCTACGCTGAGCTTGTCTTGTGGATTTTGCATCCTCCTCCAACGAAATGTGATGTATGTATATAGAAGGACTTATCCCTTGGATATCTGCGATAGTCCACCCTATGGCCTTCTTATGCTCTCTCAGCATTAGAACCAACCTCTCCTCTTGATTTAAAGGCAACTCCACTGAAATGATAACTAGGAGAGTCTACTTTTCTCCTAAATAAGCATACTTCATATGTGTAGGGAGTGGCTTCAACTCTAATTCTGGTATTTGCATATCAGAAAATAAAAACTTTTGGTAAGCTTTAGGTAGTTGTATAAAAGTAAATCATACCTGTTTGGAGAGCTTTCCAATGAATCCAAGGCGACTGTCATTTCCATAAACTCCTCTCCCATCTCAGCATCAGTGTCTGCTTCTACTTTTATATCCTCAGTTAAAACTATTTCCAAATGATCCCTACAACTTAATTTACATATTTTCTGCACGAAAGGATCAATCACATCAACAGAAAAAATACAATGATGATCAAGAGGATGTTTGATGGCATCAAAAATATTGAAATGAATCACTTTCCCATCGAATTCAATTGTGAGGGTGCCCTCAAAAACATCTATCTTAGTTTGAGTAGACTTAAGAAATGGCCTCCCTAACAAGATAGGTATCGAATTACATGAGGTGTCATCATTAATATCTATAACATAAAAATATAAAGGAATCACTAATTTATTCGCCTGCACCAAAACATCCTTAATTAAACCATAAGGATAAGTATTAGTGCAGTCAGCTAGTTGTATGATTATACTTGTTTCTTTCAGTGGACCCAAATTCAAAGAAGTATAATCAAATGAGGCATCACATTAATAGAAGCACCTAAATCCTACATAGCTTTATTAATCACAGTATTACCAGTTTTGCAAGGAATGGTAAACATATCTAGATCTCAGCATTTTGGAGGCATCTTCTTTCTGAATATCGCTAACACATTCTCATCGATCATCACTTTCTCGTCACCACTCAGTTTCCTCTTATATGTACACAGTTCTTTGAGGAATTTAGCATACCTTGGTACTTTCTTGATTGCCTCGAGTAAAGGTATATTGACTTCCACCTTTCAAAATGTATCAAATATCTTTTTATCTTTCTCCTTCTTCTTTGGTTTAGTCATTCTGCTCAAAAAGGTAAAGGGTTAGTTTTAATAATATTGGGACTTTTAAAATTTATTTTCGTACTTGATAGCAAATTTTCTTCCTTTCCCAATTCTGTCTCGATCTCTTCCTCGATAGCAATCCTTAGTGGGGTTCTCTTAGGGCCCACAATCTCATTTCCACTCCTCAGGATGATAGTACTAACATTCTCTAGGTTTACCTCAGGTTGGAATGGCAATTTTCCTCCAATTTATGATTCTAGGAAATTGAGCCATACTACCATCTGACCCATTTGGTTTTCCAAATTTTGTGTGCTTGTTTTTTATTCTTGATAGAATTGTAGTACACTCTGGTTAAGTTGTTGCATACTCTATTGTAATTACTGCATATCTTGTTAAAATTGCATATTGTTATAAGAAAGGTTCTTAACAAGTTCTTCTAAAGATGTACCTGAACTGTAAGAAGAAGCTTTATGTGCTACTTATGGACATGGTTGAAATCTTTATAGTCCTTGTTATTGATTTTGGATGAAATTTTGTTATTAGCTTCCTCCATAACTTAATTTGGGGTGATCCCTCTAACTTGGGTTATACGTTTGCGACTACGATTTGTATTGTTTGGGGAAGTTCCCTTCCTACATCATTCATATACTTCATACTTCCCTCTTGTAATCTCGGGCACTTATTAGTTGGATAGCTCGTGTTTGAGCATATGTCGCATACTTTCACTTATGTTTTTCTAACTGCAATCTATCTCATATAATATGTTAGTTCATCTAAACGATGTTTGATAGATGAAGTACTTAACTCATTTACTCCTTGAATATCATTGTGAGTGATAAATTATTGCATATTAGTCGCCATCCGCTAAAGTAAGATCTTGGCCTCGAGGGGAGTCTTCTTGGAAAGTGCCCTACTACTTGTTGCATTAACCAAACTCCTCTCTATTGGTAGTAATGCTTCATAAAAATATTGGTTGAGAAGTTGCTCCGATATCTTGTGGTGTGAACAACTGGCACATAATTCTTAAACCACTCTCAATACTGGTAAAAAGATTCTTCATTGTGTTGCTTAATACCACATATCTCCTGAATACTTGCTATCTTTACGGCTAGAAAATATTTTCCCAAGAATAATCTCTTCATCTTTAACTAAGTATTCATGCTTACAATTGGCAAGTTAAATAGCTAATCCTTTGCTGCATCATTGAGTGAGAACAGGAAGGCCATCAACATGATCTGCTTATTGGTGACCTCGTGAGGCTTCATGCTCAAACACAACACGTCGAGTTCCTTAGATGTTTTTGTGCATCTTAACCTACAAGACTATGAAATTTAGGCAGCAAATGAATCAATCCAAATTTTAACTCAAAAGTAACATGTTTAGCAAAGTTCGAAAATGTTATGTAAAATGGTCTTTGAGTTAAATCAGGTGTAGTCAACTCCTTTAGAGTTCTCGGATTTCCCATTGTGTCTTTGGATTCTGATTCTAATTCGTCTACCAAAGTTAACCTTGCTTTCCTACACAATCTTCGTAAGGTTCTCTCGATCTTTAGATTAAGTTGCTCAATTTTTCTACTAGGAGCTCTGGTCGCCAACACTAACAAACAATTAAGAATTAATAAGTAACAAAAATAATGATTATAAGCAAATAAATCCACAAAAAACCAGCTAAAATCAAATACAAAAAATAAACTACCACACTCCTTAACAACAACACAAAATTTGATAGTGTGTCATAACGCAAGTCTAAATAAAATAACTAGACTACTACTATAATAGTGGTGAGTCTAGGTCGATTCCACAGAAAGTGTGTGTAAAGTTTCTGAAATGAAAGTAACTGGTATTTGGTTGGGGAGGGGGGGATGGGGGGTTTGGATTTTTAAGCAATTTAGCCTTCTATCTCTATTTTTATGCTCCAAGAATTAGCCTTTGTAGCATCCATTGGTGTTGAAAACTGAAGAGAGAATAGAGTATAATAGTTGTTGTCTCAATTATTTTCCTTGAAATCCCAAGAGAATATGTTCAAGAAACTATTATCCATGCTCCTCTCTTTTGCTCCAACCAGCCTTAACACATACATATTGGACAGCTAAAGAATACCAAATGACGAAGCACTTGGTGCAACCCTCTCCTCCACTTATGTTTTGCTTCAGCTCACCTTCAATTCTCTCCTTAATTAGCCCCCAAACTCCTCAGTCTATTATATCAAATGCAACAGTCGACACACACTTCACACCTTAGCCTTCACTCATATTTTTCTACCTTTCTTGTTTTATTAAAATCAAAGACAAGATGATAAAGTTTTGTCCACCATAACCCTCTTCTTTGTTTTGTGAGTAGCCTACCCTTCCATTCACTCACAGTTCTACCTCCCATTCCCTATCATATAGCTGACACTCCCCTTCTTTCTTTATTAAAAAACTACTTTACTTTAACAAGCGAGGCAGGTAGGTTTTAAAAAGGGATATGAGATAGACGTCTTTCAAAATAGAAAAGGACAAACTGTTTTTTAGTTATTGTCCTTGGTGCTGTCTATGTCGTGAGTGTACCCTCCATGTGCAACTGGTCACCATCCATTATGCAATTTGATCCATTAATTTTTTTACATCCATCCCACACTTTGGTTTCAGTCCTCATCCATTCACAATTTCATTCAGCCTCACATGTTTTCATGATGTCTAGGTTTTAAGGAAAATGTACCTTAAAAATTGAAGAGTTGAGATACTGTCAACTCTCATGGTTTTCCATTCTTTTCCCAACATCACGTGTATTTTCTCCAGCCAGTTATTACATATATCCTTTCTCATATATTCCAAAAGTTAGGTTTTAAGGAAATGGACAGCAAATGGAAAGCTTGCATGATTCATGTGAATGAGTTTCTTTGTAACAATATTTAGTCACGTTGTATGGCTGTGAAATTTTCTAGATGGTGGTGAACGATATTGACAAATTTTCTTTATGTTCATTTCATTTTCTTATCTTCTTCTTGCTTTCAATTTTCTTCTTCTTTATGCTGCATGAATCAATAAAGTATGGAAGTAGAGAAGGTGGCTTCAATAGACATGCTTTGGGGTCACTTTAGTTCCTTCACTTCTGAAATGTACCTAAGATCAAATATGAGCTAAAGTGAGTATCCTAAGCATTTCTAAGGCATTAATCACTAAGTGTAGTATATCAAATGAATCAACAATTAAAGATATATGAATTCCAAAAGCTAGGTTTTAAGGAAATGGAAAACAAATGGAAAGCTTGCATGATTCATGTGAATGAGTTGCTTTGTAATGATATTTACTCACGTTGAGTGGCTATGAAATTTTCTGGATGGTAGTGAACCATGTTGGCAACATTTTCTTCATGTTCTTTTCATTTTCTTGTCTTTTTCCTACCTTTAGTTTTCTTCTTCTTCATGCTCCATGAATCAATAGAGTATGGAAGTAGAGAAGATGGCTTCAATGAACATGCTTTTAGGTCACTTTAGTTCCTTCACTTCCAAAATGTACCTAAGACCAAATATGAGCTAAAGTGAGTATCCTAAGCATTTCTATGGCATTAATGACTAAGTGTAGTATATCAAATGAATCAACATTTAAACACATATCACATATTGAGGAGAGCAGACATTAGGAGCTAATTTTTAGAAATGGATTTGTTTTCATGGGGTGATTTTGGTTTAAGGAAGCGTAAAACATGAAGATTTCATCAAAAGATCTATCAGAATACAAAATCAAACCTGTACATTGAGAGAATATTCTACAATAAGGGAGATTTAGAATTATGAACCCATTTTATTTTAAGTCGTTTTTCTTTTGGTTTATGTTTGATTATATATAACCAGATATCCAGTTAGTAATTAGGTTAGATGAACCTTATGTTAATATTTTTATATGGTTTGATTCTTTTATTAATACAATTGGTTTGATTCTTTTATTGGGACCCAATTACATGTTTTATTTATTTTCTAGTAAACCTAGGAAAATTATATCATAATTTGATTTCATACATAAATATTGAGAAATCCTATTTTTGAATAGATCTACCATAATTGAAAGGAGTTGATTGCAACCCTAGAGATAAGATGACATAAAGCTTTCATATTAAGGTCAAATCGAATAGGGGGATTCACAAATCAGTAACGAAATCCTATAAACTTTAACCTGAGTAATTTGGTTGAAAACCTTAGAATTAGTTGTTGATAGGCTCAAAGGTCAACTATTAGCATACTATAGAAATCTCCACAATACAGTAAATCAATAAAACAATTGCATAATAAAAGAAAATTTTGTTAAGCATTTAGGGAGATTCAAAACTTAGATACTAATTCTTGATATCGATAACTACCTAAATGCTTTCTTAATTCTTTGTTCAATTTTGATACCTATTTTATCTTACTTCCTTAGTTTTAGTTTCTTTTAATTAAAAATCTAAAATCAATCCTCATGGTAGATAATAAGAGAATGATAATTACTATTATTCATTGTCTTTGTGGGAATCGACCTGTACTTACTGATACTAGTTATTGCTACGTCATGCACTTGCAGTTATTACAACATTAACCAGCTAATAAATTATTCGATCACTTACCAATTTTACAATATAGTTTATAAAATTACTTAATTTATTTCTATTATATAATCTAACAAAATAAATGATATAATTAAAAGAAAAGATTAATGAAAATGAATTTAATTATTTAAGATAACAAATTAAAACAATAGGTAAGTTTGAACCAATTGATCGATAATCATGATCTGAATGAAGAATCTCATTAGAACCCTTATATGCCCAAATTTGTCTTGATTCAATAATTATTCCTAGTTTCTTTGACTGACAGAAATTCCAAAGTTATATGTCTTATTCTTTCTCAAAAGATACAGATCCTATCTATAAGTTGATTTACTGAAATTTCTTTCTCATAAAAACCCTTAAGAAAGCATTAGTTTATTCTATGTTGATAGATTTAGATCTAACCTAAAATATCTATATGATCCTATTTATAAGAATTCATACAACTCATGTTAATCGTTTCATGATCTATTCACATATTTGGTTTCTTAATCTTTATATATGAAATGTGAAATTGAATTAAAATGCTAGCATATTTCAATTTAACATCAGAAATAAAATGATTTAATAGCTTCTATAGGTAGAACATGGATATTTGTTTAATTTAGTATCTTAGTCCTTCCTTCAAAATCTTGCCAAAATTGCTCTAGCTTATTTCAAATCTACCGAATTAATTCCTTCTTTATTGAGGGAATAAAATAATATTTAAAAAACAATATAAGTTACAATGAGTACCAAATCCCATAAAAACTTTAATGTTTAAACAAAATGTTCTTAAAATCAAGCTAATAATTTTTTTAATTATTACTTCTCAAGCCTATCTACAAATCCTAAAAGATGCTTAACAAATAATGTGCACTTTAATTAAAACGGTAAAATTAATCAATACGGGATTAATTTAAGTGTGGAAATATAATCGTAACTAAAGAATGACCTAGTTTCTTAGTAGATATGGATTTAAACTCAATAGGATTCCAGCTTTTCTTCTTGGAGGATCCCTTATAAAAGTAGACATTTGAAGGTAAGTAAAGTCATTATCATTGCTAATTCACTTTAATATTTTTCTCTATATACTTAGAACCCTTGGCTCCCACTAACTTAAGTTTAATAGTATCTCTGCAAGGAAAAATAAATAATTAAAGATATAAGAAAGGGAGAAATACTTATATGACTTATAATGGTCTAGGACTCTTTAATCTATGCCCACTTCGTCACTTCCTTTAGGAATTATGAATTTGTTATAAATTTCTTTCATGGGTGAAGAGTAAACTAAAATAATGTTTTCTCACACTAGAAAGTAAAAATCAATGTTTATACAAACTTTTTTTGTAATCACTTTTAATATTTGTTTGCTCTTATTTTCTTATGCATTTATTTCAAGGGAGGATTTTTATACTTGTTCTAAACCTTTTCATTTGGTGTTAGGATCATTCTTTTGTATATAGGGCAAAATATGACTGTTTTACCATAAAATAATCTCTATTTAATTGACTAATCTATTTTAGCTAATTGAATCATTATTGTGAGATATAGTTTCTATCTAGTAGACCAATCCAATTGGTTGACCAAACATAAGATTATCCTAAAGAGCATCTTTTTAGTCCTTCACACTTCTTTTGATGCTCCTTTGTTTTGGAACCTTTATAACTTGTTTTAAAATATAAGAATAGCAATTGAAATCCTTGAAATAGGCTTCCAAGTGAATTAAATCACATCATAGTCTCAAATTTTTGTATATTCCCTTAGATTTGAAACTTGTTATTCCTTTAAATGAATAATACCATGCTTAAATAAGAACTCTTAGTACATATCACAACAAGAACAAAATTTTTTATAAATGAATTTTTATAATCATCAAAACCTTGGGAATGAGCCTTCTTAATTCAGAAAATGCAATTTTTCATAAGGCAATTCAAGTTGTTAAAATAATAACAAATTATTTGCATTATTATTATCTTCTCAAATTATAAAATTTATGATTAAAATTTGATCATAGGAACAAAATAAATTGTTTAAGAAGACAAAATTTCAAATTCCTAAAGTAAATTAATGAAAGTTCTCAACAAAATCTTTTCTAATTCGTCTAACATAAAGCATAATTCTAAATTTTCATCCTTTCTCGTTCAATTGAAGACCAATAATAATACGGGTAGTTATCAACCTTATAACTTGTTTACTAACATTAATTTAGTTTTTAGTTTAATCTAACCCAATCTAAACACCAAACTAAGATAATATCACAATAGTTACAATTTGATTTTTAATATTATTAATTTATCATTATCATTGTTTAATTTTTAAATAATTTAATGTTTATTAAAATATAATCTTTTTAGGCGTATTATAGTTTGAGATAACAAGGCTTTTCAATAATTTATTCATTCTCTTTACTTTAATTATATTATTTACTTGTAAACTTTCTTTTTTGTAAAAGTGAAAAGAATCTATTTATTGTATCCTTATAATTTTACTTTCTTATTACTTATGTAAATGCAACTCTTATTTTCAAAACAGAAAAATATGAGGAAATTTGAAGAATGAGGGGACAAAAGCTCTCTCTACATCATAAAATAAATTTATTCCTAGTTTTTGCGTAGTTTTTAACGGCTTCTTCAACACTTGTCCTTGGCTTCTCTGTTGCTTCCTCTTTCCTAGTTGAACCTTCATTCGTTAATGTCTTATATTCTTTAGCTTATGCATCCTCTTGAGTTTTTTGAGTCCCTTTCCTTATCAAATTCAAGTCTTCACATTCCAACTCTTTCTCCTCCCATCATATTATCCCTTTTGCACTATATAAAATCTTCATACCATATTTTACTTGTCTTGTTGCCTAACTCTCTCTCAACTTAGCTTCTCAATTCTAATTCCACTTCTTTCCTAAATTCCTCCTCTTTTTTCCCGTTTTAGTTAGCTACAAGTTCCTTTCTCTTTGTGCATAACCTTTTTTTCTTTTTTTTATTAATGTTGAATGTAGAGACATTGAATTTCAAGGTCTTCTCTCCTCCATCCTCGAGCCTGCCCTACTTTTATCCCTCTATACCTACCAAGAGCTTACCTGTACCTTTTAGATCTAGATCCCTAACTAAAGGAAAGGGTAGCATTGAGTAGTTATGTTTAAGTAGCTAACATCAATCATTCACTCTTGCAGCAGAGATCTTGAACTTTTTATCTAAAGGAGGGGGATAAGAATAAAAATTTATTGCATAAAATAATGGTCTTAAGAAGAAACAATAATAGAATATCTTAAGAAGAAATAATAGTAGAATATTCTCATTGATAAATGGTGCTAACTTATTAATTACTTCATAAGAAGAACTTTTCTAAAAGGCCTTCTCATTCTATTCCAACACTTTAGTATCTCTAATAGAAGGATCCTCATCTTCTTAGATTATTCAATCCATAAATAAAGGAAAAAATCACTTTAAAAGAGGCTTATCTCCTTTTAAGGCCTTTCAATGTGGAAGATGTGAAGAAGGTCTTATTTTTCCCTTAACCCCCACAAACGACCAATACTGGATACCTTAAATACTTTCTTCTTCTAGAGACTTGTTATGATATAAAAGAAATGATTTTTGGACCTATACTTAGAGTTATTTTTAAAAAGTAAAATTTTAAAAGAAATAAAAACAACATTAATATTCCTAAATTTTAAGTTCCTAATTCTTTAAAGAAAATCATGAATTTTTGTAACAAAATATACAAGATAATCTCTAAGCTTATTGCCAATAAACTAAAATCCATACTACCTGCCTATATAGATGCATCCATGGGAGCATTCATTAGAGGAAGATAGACACAGGATAACATGTTGATTGCTTAAGAGCTTTTTAAAAACTATAACAAAAAGTATGCTAGCAAAAACTATACATTCAATATTGAATTTCAAAAGGCATTTTACTCTATAAATTAGGATTTCATCTTGAACAATCTAAAATATTTTGGTCTTCCTCCAATCTTTATTGGTTGGATTGAATAAGTCACTTCAGCCTTATACAGTGTCATTGATAATGGTAACTTATCAAAGGTATAATGGGATTGAGGCAAGCTGATCATCTCTTACCATATCTCTTCACCCTAGGCACAGAGATGCTGACTAGGTTCATTAAATGTGTCATTTATCAAAAGAAGAAATCCAAGTTCCATTCTAAATGTAGGAAGTTGAAGATCATCATTTTGTCCTTTATAGATAACTAAATTTTGCTCTCAAGAGCGTACTTAAACTCCTTAAGTGCTTTGATATCTTCATTGAAAACATTCAAAATACTCTTAAGTCTTTCCATCAATAGGGATAAGAGTATCATGTATCTTTCTTCTGGTGTCCAAAATACCACTTTGTTTTCCAGCTTGATAGGCCCACATTAACATATTTAGGCATTCTAATATCTTCTAGAAGGCTAATGTACAATGAGTTAATAACCATTGATTGAAAAGATTCAAAAGAGGATTTATAATTGATGTAATAAAATTTTAACATTGGTAGGTAGACGTTAACTTATCATTTCAATCTTTAATGGCATTCATGTATATTGGACATCATACATAATGTTTCCAATTAATCTTGTTAGGGCTATTAATAAGTTATTGGGGTGGTTTTTTGGTCAAGTGACAATTCAAAAAGCTCTTTGACAAAGTTAAATGGAAAGATATATTCTTACTAACTAAAAACCTTTAATAAAGTTCCCATTATTAAAAAATTATGGAGAATTTTAAGTGAAAACAAGTTTTATATATAATACAAGCATATTATTTAAAGAAGGAAAGCATCAAAAGCATTCAACCTAAAAGCAGCTCCTCATAAACCATATTCAACATCCTAAAATTGAGTGAAGAGGTAGTAATGGGGTTCCAGTATAGAAGAGGAGATGACTTAAATTCTTTCTTCTAGTATGACAACTAGTGCCATTATTGTCCCTTTATTAGTAATGCAAAACTTCATCCTTTGATAAACATAATTCCATACAATACCTCTATCAAGGAGATGATTTGAAATAGATCAATCTTTTAAAGTTGTTGCTAAAAATTCCTATTTATTAATCCTATTCTGACCTTAGTCCTTAATTCCAATAGGGAGGACTCTATGATCATTTGGTTTAAAACCATAACAAGTATTCACATTAACTTTTCTTGCTCATCCCTATTAAACAATCAAGCACTAAAAGTTATATGGCTGGTCCATGTGGTTTGGACAAGCTAATCCTCGTGCTCCTATATCTTGTAGCTTGCAATCAAGGAGAAGCTAAGCACTCTTAATAAGATAACAAGATTTTTAAGCATCCCAAGGTATGTGCAATACTAAACATGATGATGAGACATTAGAGAACCTATTTTTCAAGTGTTGCTACTTCGCCTACATATGGAAAGATATTATGTAGATACATAACCTAATTTCTCCACCTAATGACTGGTAGGTTTATAAAATGGGTAAAAATCATGCAGTAAGTGAATGTGGCCTATTTATTTCCAAAATTTCCTTAGGCTATGCAGTTTACAACATATAGTGAGAGGAATCAAATGTTCTTTCATAAATAAGCTGTACAAATGAATAAAATTTTTATTAACCTAGTTGAAAAGAAAAACATGCATTTGGTCGCTTATCTAGTACACTTTAGATGTAGCGTAGTAACAACCACTAGATGCAAGCTACCGAATGGTGGATGACAAGTTCCATATTTTTTTGGTTTTCATTTCAAGTAATATTATAAGAGCTACGATGTTAGCTAACACGATGCTTTTGCCTTAAGAACTTAAGATGTATGGTCGTTTCCTTGAAGCTATTTGAGCTATAATACGATTCTTTAATTAAAAAAAATCTTAATTTTAAAATATATAAAAATCAAAATTTGTATTTTATTTTTTGCAAATGATTTATTATATTGTTTAAAGTTGATGCACTCTCTGTTAATGCTTTAATATCAATCTTAAGTTTGTTCAAAGAGCTTTTAGGCCATTCCATAAATAAGGAAAAGAATCAAAGTTTAACCTCTTGAGTGCACAACATATGTTTAGCTAGCTCTCTACAGTGATAGGTTTGAAAACTAATTAAGAACTCTCCTCTCATTTACTTAGATATCCATATATCATACAAATGAACTTCTTATAGGGAGTTCCATCTATTAATAGAAAGAATTCAAATGAGAATTTTAAGCTAGTGCAATAAGATTTTATCCATAGGAGATAAAGTATAGCTAATTAATTTCGTGATAATCAACCATCATGTTTATTAGCCTTCCCTTGTAATGTTCCCTAAAAATATTATTAAGAAAATAGATTAGCTAATTAGGAGATGCTTTGTCTAGTGACATTTCAGGGAATGCTATGGCAAAAGTGATATAGAGTGATCTACACTTTCCAAATGAAGAAGGTGAATTTGGAATAATTCCCATAAAAGTTATAAACAAAGTTCTTATGGTCAAAAGGATCTTGAGAATCTTTACTAACATATAAACCCTTTAAATTAATTGAATTCATGTATAATGCTTGAGCAATGATAATTGCTGGTGCACACAGCCTAAGTACAACTTATATTAGACTATGGTTCATATTATCAAGTTGAAGGAGAAAGTTGCAAAAGAATTCAAGAAAAGGATAGGAAATGGTGCCTTTACAACGTTTTGTACAAAATTTGGCCCTTAGGTTATTAAAGCTCAATTCCATTAAAAGTGTTATCACAAACATTACTTTGGTTAAATAGGTTCTGAGCAACACCTTAAATCCCTTAAAGCAATTGAATAGAACTTCTGTCACTTATCATATTCTTAGTTTTAATCTCATCCAGTGCATCCTATAAAGATTTTTTAGAGACCATACACTAATGATGAAATGTCACAATTTGGTTCAGTTAAACACTAAGCCTTATTCATTATATGTTTAGAAATAAGAGAAAGCTTAAGCACAACAAATAGGATAAGGGGTTTCCTAAATCTCCCTGATTTTTATGCTTTTGGCAATGAGGATCAGGAATTAGTTAAATAACTTTTCTTCAAATGTAGCTTTTCCTCTTATATATGGAATAGAATTCAACTCCTTTTAACTTAAGCTATCAAGATTTTGATTAATTGGCTATAACAATGCCATAACGTGAGAAATGGTGATAGGTTGGTGTTTAAAATTTCCGTAGGCAATATGATCTATGTCTTATTGAAGGAAAGAAAACTAGGGATCTTTCAAGAGATAACAATCCAAAAGGACATCATCTTGCTAGAATTGATAAGAATAACTAGCGGGCAAACAATGGCTTATCAAATCCATTTAAGATGCAGTGGATCTTTAGCAATCATATGGTATTTTCTTGTTGATATATAACTCATAATGTTAGGGAGCTTAGAGATTTATTTTAATCCCCAAGATATAATTATGGACATTCCTTTCAAAAGGATAGCAATTTAAGATGTTGAGGAAGAATATAGATATAAAACTCTCTTAATATACAGTGATCATTTTTGAGCTGATTTAGCACTTTATGAAAATTTCATCTCTTTTGAAAAATATAACACCTAAGAAGGGGCAAACTAAGTGTGAATTTTTTGTCTCTTTTTGAAAAATGAATCAATGGTTTGTCTTAAAGACCTGATTAATGGTTTTTTGTAAATAATAGAAATATTATATTCTAAAAATAAGGCTAGTCCCATAAAATGTACGAGTAGCAAGAGATTACACCCTCACAAGGTAAATATGATTCATACTATTGGAAACTTAGCTTTTGACAAGCTTAGTCATTGCACGTATTCATCCTAATGTTCAAGGAGGTATAGTATCTATTATGGAATTCCCCATCTTTGTGCTACTTCATATGATATACTTCATTTCTCAAACAAAGCATAAAATACTGTTAAGTCTTCCTCATAATGCTCATTTAGAATAGGATACACTCATCTGTTCCTATTTGAATCTACTTTTATTATTTTTTTGCAATGCCCCATATACTTCAACAGATAGTTACCTAAAAAATGAGGGAGATATAAATACAAATAATTTATAATAATTCGATCAATAAATTTAACCTACATCTACTCATAATGCTAAAATGATTAATTTATAACTCCAAATGTTTATAAAATTATGTGTTGGCTATAGCTATTCTCAATTTGATTGTTGAAATATCTTTATGAACTTCTACGACTATCTCACATTTTGATTGAGCATTAAGTGCAAGAATTCAATTGTGTAAACATTTGAGTCTAATTCGTTAGTGAACGACAAAGAGATATTTTCACTGTTATTTTGCTGTAAGCTAAATCAATTGGGATAAATTTCTATGGTATAATTATTTGTGGGTTATTATTCACATAGTTTGACAAATAAGACGTTACGAGGGTTCTTTTTACTTATATGCAAAAGAAGAAAGTTATATGAAAGGCTTCTTTATATTTATTGAAGCAAATAATAGCAAAAATTTAAAGATATAGTTTAATTCATTAACAAAACCATTATGATTGTTTATAATCATCTCTCCCAGTCTCTTCATTTATTTCAACTTCAAATTATGAATGTATTGATTTTTTAATTTTAATTAATTACATATTTTCAAAGGTATTCATCAAATCTCTTATACAATTATTTGGTTTATTTTTAAAGAGGTAAAAAAAAAATTTCAGATACACCAAACAACCTCCTCCAAAGTGTAACATAGGAACTAACCTAAAGTTAACCTAATGTTTGTTTTTAATATAGTACAAAATACTTTATAATCCTTATACTTTACTTTTTTTACTATTAAATTTAAAAAAATAAAAAAGAAAATGGTAATGTAAAATCTCATGCTTTTTAAGTTAAAATTGAACTGATAATAAAATATCATGTTAGTTTATGAAATTTGTTGGTTTGTTGCACCAATATACAAATATTTATACTTCATTTAAATTATTCGTTTAGTCAATAAATTATGTTATATGTAAATATTGTTTAAAAGACTAGAGTAACATTATTGAAAATCATCTTATTCTATACATAATGTTCTTATTTGTTAAAAATATTATTATACTAAAAGAACAAAGATATATTGATTACATAGTTTTAATAAATTATTAAAATTTAAAGCAACTCAAACCACTTAATTCAAACAAAATGCATTTAAATTTATTTAAACTTTCATCTGGCTTGATTTGTTTTAAATTAGAAAATTATTATTTAAAAAGGTTGGTTGATAATTTTAATAACAAGCCAACGTTAAGCCATGCATTACTTATCTCTTCATTTCCTTGACCTACATCTTATAGCAGTTGTAATCTTGCGTATTCCCTAGAATTATAGATAAGTTATAGTCTATTAAAAGGATAATTAGAGAAAGCAATGACTTAAAATTACAAGGTTATAGTTTGAGAAATGTGTCTTAGAACAAGAAGATAGTGAACTAAATACCGGAGAAAAGGTATCTTGAAAGTGAATATAAAGTTATGGGCGACATTAAATCCATTTGATGGAGAGTGTGAATTAGAAAAACTAGGGGCCTTGAATAGTGGATAAAGAGTCGAGGTAGCGAATTAATAACTCAACTAGTTACTTGGTAAAGTGGCTACACGCCAGTCCCTTATGGTATGTTTGGTTCAATGGAATAGAAATTTTATTTCTACTTTATTCCTAACCTTTACCTATTCTTGTGTTTGGTTAGATAAAAACAAGTAGAATTGATATTCTTAGGTTTTATTATTCCTTGACTATGAGGAATAGCTAAAGAACACTATATGATGTCTTTAGCTATTCCAAGG
>JAOSBN010000005.1:17192871-17221561 GCA_027563595.1 Erythroxylum suave
AATAATAATAATAATAATAATAATAATAATAATAATATAAACAATTAATAATAATAATAATAATAATAATAATAATATAAACAAATAATAATAATAATAATAATAATAATATAAACAATTACTAATAATAATAATAATAATATAAACTAATAATAATAATAATAATAATAATAATAATAATAATAATAATAATAATAAGAACAAGAACAAGAAGAAGGATACTTTGGTCTTTTAGTTAGTTATTCCTTTCCTATTCCAAGTTTATATTTCCAAACTAAACAATGGAATATAAATTCTTTATCTATTCCATGCCTTAAACCAAACAAAGTAATACACATTCTATTATATTCCTCGTCTTTTCTATTCCAAAGAATAATCATTCTATTACTTATCTGTTCCATTCCGTGAACCAAACAGGCTGTTAGTGTTTCCTTTTCGTATAAAATTGCCATTGACACGTAATACTTAATGCTTACGGAATAAACTTTTTCATAATTACTTCCAGTTCACCCAATTGTTAGGATAAGAAAATGTTATATTGTAGTATATCTTAATTAAAACAGTAGTACCAACTTAGAACTAGGCCCTAATTTATCGTTTTATATTTCAAATACTGTCTACCATTTATTACATAAAAATAGCGATACATCTTAAATCTTAATCTTAGGGCTTTGCTGTCTTGCTATAAAAGTTATTATTTGAAGAAAGGCAAATCAACTCGTAAGATTGTGGAAAGCAAAACCATCAAGGAATCTATTAACCCAAGCAATGAAAAGATTCCGTATCTTGCAGAAGTTGGATATTCGTAGAACACGTGCAATGTAAGTTGACCTGTAAATATATATATATATATATATATATATATATATTATAAATGAAGCCTCTTAGAAAGAGTCAAGTATGCGTGTGTGTACATATATATATATATCTATATTAGTTGCCCTTCTCCATGTCACATTCTCTACGAATAATTGAAGCCATGTTATCAATGAACTCCTTTTTTTTTTTTTCCTCCTTATAATTGAAGTTGGTTATAATTAACTTGGAAACAGATTCTACTACACAACACGAGGTTGTCCTTCCTCACGTTAATACATGTATAATCATGTTATATCCTACCAGGCTAACAGCTAAACGGGATTCATATCTTTAAGTATCCGATTTCATTTTTCTTGCCGAAGTATAATATTTATTATATATATATGTTTATACTCGACAATCTGTGAACGGTACAAGACTTGGCTGTAAACCAATAAAATATTATGCTTTTGACCATGAGGTACCCTCGGTGATAATTCTCCTCTATGCAAGCTGTTGAAGAACTAAATTGTATAAATTTGGACCTTTCAACTGTGACAAGCAGATCAGAAGTTGAGAAAAGACTACCGAGTCAGATCCCAGAAAGCACTGATCTTCTTGGCAAGTTTATGATTCCGGGTGCAACTTTGTGTTTCCTATCTCCACGTTGCTTCAATGTTTCTCTTCTTTTCTATACTGAACTCTAACTACTTATTATTCAAGTGTTGCATAGATATTTTTGTTTTTGTAGAAACTGAACTACGTATTTCAGGTTCTATTACAGGTATATTGGTTTTAAGGATTTCACTTTCTGACTTCATCAAGTCTTTTGCTGCTGCAAGCCTACAGTTCTCAATGCTTTAAGTCTTAGTTGTTCTAAAACAACTAACAAGCAACCTATCTTGAAGTGGTTTTCATGGCCCAGGAGAGGGAGGAGAACGAGATAAATGATGGTGCAAGGAAAAGCCTTGAACTGGAGGAGAAATTTTCCGGTCTGAACCAGCAAGCGGCAGTGCCTGATGACGGTAAAGGAGATGGGAAATATAAAACGATGCCATTTCACAAGCTCTTTTCATTTTCGGACTTGACAGATATTTTCTTGATGATCATTGGGACTATTGGAGCTGTTGGCAATGGAGTATGTGTACCTGTTGTGACAATCTTGTTGAGAGAAGTGACTGATTCTTTTGGAGAAATTCAACATTACAATGAAATCTTGCACACCGTTGCTAAGGTAAAAAAAAAAAAAGTGGAAAAATGTTTTCAGTGTGAAATGACTTAACCCCGAGTGAATACCCTTACATTGGGTTTCTTCGCTTTATTCTAAATTAAAGTTATCAGTATCATTGTTAAACTAACGTTTTCAATCTGCCTATTTTCTTCTAAAATTTTGTATTTGCTTTACATTTATAAGAATTGCGCTGATTCTTATCCTGGTGAAATTCAGGTTTGTCTAAAGATCGTATACTTCGCACTTGGGAGTGCTTTAGCTTCATTTCTACGTATGTAAATACATAACAATGTCCATTTGACAGTAATTAACAAATTTTTCAGACATTAAATTCTTGTTTTGTTGTTTCCAGAGGTATCTTGTTGGCAAGTCACAGGAGAAAGACAGGCTTCGCGAATAAGATGTTTATATTTAGAAGCTGTACTGAGACAAGATATTGGCTTCTACGATAGAAATATGAACACTGGAGAGGTCATTGATAGACTGTCTGGGGACAGCATTCTTATTCAGGAAGCCATGGGTGAGAAGGTAATTTACAATTCCAAAACTTCTTCTGAAATTCAAGACAATCAGGATACCTTTTGTAAAATTACAAGGCTGCTAATCGCACTCAGGTCGGGAAGTTCCTACAACTGACATCAGCATTTGTTGGAGCATTTATTGTCGCATTTGTAAATGGGTGGCTTCTGACGCTCATCCTATTACCATTTGCTGCGTTTGTAATCCTAACTGGTGCAACCATGTCCTTCATGATAGCTAGGATGGGATCTGTTGCACAAAAGGCTTATGGAAAGGCAGCAACCGTTGCTCAACAGACGATCGGACTAATCAGAACTGTATGTTTCCAGTTTTAGAGTTCCTTAGTAGATCCATGATTGGACAAGAAAAATAACTAAATTATTCTCACTGGTTGAGTCATATTACATGGTATAGGTAGCATCATTTACCGGCGAGAAGGACGCAGCAGAGAATTATACAAAGTTTCTTGTTGGTGCTTACAGATCAGGGGTTCGTGAAGGCTTTGTTTCTGGAATAGGACTTGGAATAATGAGATTAATGTCTTTCTGCAGTTATGCTTTGGCACTATGGTTTGGTTCGAAGATGATACTAGAAAATGGGTATGAAGGAGGTGCAGTGATTACTGTTATTGCCGCGGTATTCAATGGTTCCATGTAAGCTCCACTTTAAGCCAAACACAAACACATACACACAACGGCATCCATGCAAGTAGCATTTCTACGTTGAGTGCAATGTCTTTTTTTATGACATCCTATGCTAATATTTTCCCCTACTTGTGGATGTTTTAGGTCCTCAGGTGAGATACCTTCCTGCATCAGTGCATTTGGTGCTGGCCAAGCTGCAGCTTGTAAGATGTTTGAGACTATAAGCAGAAAGTCAGAGATAGACGCCTATGATATCTCGGGAATAGTTTTGGATGACATCCAAGGAGATATAGAGTTGAGGGACATAGTTTTTAGTTATCCAGCTAGACCAGATGAGCAAATATTCTGTGGATTCTCTCTATCTTTTCTATCTGGCAAAACAACAGCATTGGTTGGACAAACAGGAAGTGGCAAATCAACAGTTATTAGTCTAATAGAGAGATTTTATGATCCACAAGGGGGCCAAGTTCTCATAGATGGAATTAACCTCAAGGAATTTCAACTTAAATGGATTAGAGGGAAAATCGGTCTCGTCAGCCAGGAACCTATTCTGTTTACATGCAGCATTAAGGACAACATCGCGTATGGAAAACATGGTGCAACCATTGAAGAGATAAGAACTGCAGCTGAATTGGCGAATGCTATTAAATTCATCGATAAACTCCCTCAGGTTTCAATTGATTCCCACCTAAAATCTGTTGCTGTAGTCTTTCCTTTAATTACTGTCATGAAAAGTTGAATTTCTGTTGGCACTCTTGATTTTGTATCCAGGGATTAGACACAATTGTAGGGGAACATGGAACTCATTTGTCTGGTGGACAGAAGCAAAGAATTGCAATAGCTAGAGCAATCCTGAAGGATCCACGTATCTTACTTCTAGATGAAGCTACAAGTGCCCTTGACGTCGACTCTGAGAGGACAGTACAGGATGCACTAGAAAGAATCATGATTAACAGAACAACAGTCATTGTCGCACATAGATTGAGCACTGTCAAAGAAGCTGACATGATTGCAGTCATTCACCAGGGGAAGGTAGCAGAAAAAGGTATCCCAATATTGTGCCTGCACACTTAAATCCATTAAATTCTTTTCTTTTTTTTTTTTTGTCAGTAAACGATTCATTAAATTTCTTATCTTGTTGTTAGGATCCCATACAGAACTACTTAATCATCCCGACGGAGCATACTCTCGGCTCATAAGCATGCAGGAATCAAGCCAAGTAGTAGAGATTGTTGAAAAGTCTAACAAAAGAATAGAATCATTCAGACAAATGAGTGAGAGAATGTCATTTAGAAGGTCTGTAAGTCGGGTGTCATCTGGATTGGGAAACAGTAGCCACCACTCCTTGTCTGTAATACTTGATTTACATACCAGATTTGATGTTCTTGATAGTGGACTAGAAGATGAAAGAGCTCCTCCACCTGAGCCAGAAGCTCCTAATATCCCAATCCTTCGACTGGCAAATCTTAACAAACCAGAGGCTTCCCTGCTTGCAGCTGGGAGTATGGCTGCTATAGTAAATGGTGTAATTTTCCCAGTTTATGGTATATTACTATCAAAAGTGATCAAAACAGTTTATGAATCACCTTATGAACTGAGAAAGGATTCAAAATTTTGGTCACTGATGTTTTTGATACTTGGTCTAGTATCGGTTGTAGTATACCCATTGCAATCGTATTTATTTGCAGTGGCAGGATGTAAATTAGTACAACGGGTTCGATCTATGTGTTTTGCGAAGGTTGTTTGCATGGAGATTGGATGGTTCGACGAAGTTGAACATTCAAGCGGAGCACTTTGTGGTAGGCTCTCGGAAGATGCAACAAAAGTACGTTGTCTAGTTGGAGATAACCTAGCTCAGATGGTCCAAATCACTTCATCAGTAATTGCAGCCCTTATTGTTGCCTTTACAGCCAATTGGACATTGTCCTTTATAGTCGTTGCTTTACTTCCTTTGATTGGAATTAATGGATATATCCAAGTGAAGTCAATTAAGAAACTAGAAGCTCATGGAAAGGTAGGCTTCCATTTCCTTTGATGATCTACTGATCCCTGTTACATATCTTATGACATGAAGACAATTAACTCCTCCTAGGAGATAATTTCACTCCTATTATAAGATTTAACTTTAGAAAACCATAACACTTGGCTTCTTTTCTTGTCTCGACTGTATGTCCAAGTGGTCAACTATAGATATTGCTTTATGACTTTTTGACGTGAGATGGTGGTTGCAGTTGATTTACGAGGAAGCAAGTCAACTTGCCTACGACGCAGTGGCAAGCTTAAGAACCATAGCTTCTTTCTGCGCAGAAGAGAAAGTGATAAGATTATACAAAGAGAAACAGGTAGGGCTTCTTGATCTAGGAATACGAAAAGGGCTGATCGCAGGTGCAGGGTTCGGACTCTCATATTTATTGATGTATAATTCAAACGCTGCCAGCTTCTATGCTGGAGCACGACTTCTTGAACATGGCAAAGCAAAATTCCAAGATATCTTTCAGGTATGCACATCTTCCTCATTTGAGCAACTTTTTGCTCATAGTAGTGAAAGTTTAAAGGAGATTGATTCATACTTCTGCTTTTCAGGTTTTCTTTGCACTATCCATGACTGCTAGTGCAATCTCATGGTCAAGTTCATTTGCTCCTGATTCTTCTAAAGCAAAGGCTGCTGTGGCCTCACTATTTTCAATTATTGATCGGACTTCGACAATCGACCCAAGTGATGAATCAGGTTTGATATTAGAAAAGGTGGACGGAAAGATTGAACTTCGTAGTATAAGGTTCAGTTATCCATCAAGACCAGAGACACTGATTTTTCGAGACCTCAACTTGACCATTCAATCCGGCCAGGTAGATCAGTCATGCACCTTGCATTTCAAGCTTACGATATTGATAATTTAAACTAATTCAAGAAATTATTCTTTCAGACAGTTGCTCTAGTTGGAGAAAGTGGAAGTGGGAAATCAACTATAATCTCTTTATTGCAGAGATTTTATGACCCTGATTCAGGTCATATATCTCTCGATGGAATTGAAATCCAAAAGCTACAACTCAAGTGGTTCAGACAACAAATGGGCTTAGTAAGTCAAGAACCAGTATTGTTCAACGGCACAATCCGTGAAAATATCGGATACGGTAAAGGCGGAAATGCTACAGAAACAGAAATCATAGCAGCTGCAGAGTTAGCCAATGCTCAACATTTTATCAGCAGCTTACAACAGGTAAGAATTTAGCGGTCTCAATAATATGTACTGTACAAAATTCAGTTTCATTGAAACCAAAACCAAAACGTAGAAAATTAATCATGCCTCCATTGAGAATGCAGGGTTATGATACGGTGGTGGGAGAGAGAGGTGTTCAATTGTCCGGAGGACAAAAACAGAGAGTGGCCATTGCTCGTGCAATAGTGAAATGTCCAAAAATAATGCTATTTGACGAGGCTACAAGTGCACTAGATGCAGAGTCTGAAAGAGTGGTTCAAGATGCTTTAAAACGAGTGATGGCCAACCGAACCACAGTAGTTGTAGCACATAGGTTGTCCACTATCAAGAATGCAGATGTTATTGCTGTTGTCAAAAATGGGATTATTGCAGAGAAAGGAAAGCACTGCACTTTGATGAATACCAAGGACGGCTGCTATGCCTCTCTCGTTGCATTGCATACAAACAGTTCTTCCTCTTGAAGTCTAAACTTCAAAGTCCTTCAGATAACTGCTGATGAGGAACTTGGAGGAAGAATGTATATTCATGCTCTTTGATCAAAATAAAAAATTACGAAAAAGGTATGCGTACATCAAGTTGTACGTCTGATCTCTAGTTTTAGTTGAGAAAGTGTTAAGTTGAAGCTATTTTAATTTTACGTTTTTTTCGTCTCATTTATTTTTCTTGAGAAATTAAAATTGAATGAATGAAGATGATAAAAATGAGGAGTTAAACTCAGACAAGACCAAAATCCAAGCTCATAAAAATTGACAGCGGAACACAACATCATAAGGGCCTAAGGAGTCAATGATGTTCCAATTTGGTTTTTTAACACTAAACAAAACTTCTCCTGCTGCAATACGATTGAGTATCATATCATAGAGACTCCATTTTGCATCATATAGTATGCAAAGTTCTAGAAGATTTTCACTGCATCCTATAGTTGGTTAACTATAAATTTATTCATTCTTAAGTACATTTAATTGCTTCTTAATCAAGTTCTTCAATACATATAATGATGCTTGTTTGAACTCTGTGACAATCTTAGAGATTATCAATTAGTTTTGCTTCAACTTGGGAGTTGTTATTGTCTTCAAAAGAAACTAAAAGCTGGTTTTGTTCCCTTATCAATGTCATCATCTCTATTAAAATCTGATGTATATTTTTTTGGTTCCCATTGAAGATCATATGATTCCTTTCCTTCCAAATTGCATACATAACTCTGGCAAAGGTTTTATTCAAGTGATCGATACGATAATTTCTAACCATGTTTGAATTGGGTAAGATTGGAAAAAATTATATAGAACTTTATGCTATAGGTGAGCTGATAATCCACATTGAAAAAGTAAATTTTAAAGTTTTTAAGAGTTCAATGGCAGACGGAAAAATTATTAGAGAAGATGATGCTACTATGAATTGTATCTTTATTAATTAATCTTTCTTTGATGGCTAACTAGACGGTGAAAGAGGTCTTTGGAATGGCGTGTCTGAACCATAATAGTTTGTACCAATGGACTATAGGGGCTCTTGATAACTTGCATTTTGTGCATGTTATTTGTATGTGTTTTATGTTCTTTTCATATGTTTATATGATGTTTTGCTTGTGTTACTATGGTAATTCATGTTTTTGTATGTTCTAGGTGATGAAATACCAAAGTAATATGATTTAGAGCGAATTTGGCTACTTTAGAACTGGATAGAATTTCAACATGACCATGTTGAAGTTGCCCCGACGTTGGCAAATTGCTACCTATTAATTACCTTGGGATTTGTGCCCGAATGACACAGCCCCTTATGCAGGACAAACTCAAGTTATTTTGTAGCCTATTGAAGCTTTATTTTCATGTTTTATTGGGGCTCATTTTGTTTATTGTAAAGAGAAAAAAAATCCTAGATTATTAATAGACTCACTTTTTGGAAATAAGAGGATGATCAGCTTTAGAAGACAAGAATAGCGGTAGCAACTTTGTGGGGTCAAAAAAGACAGAATGACTCTTTTCTAACAATATTGTCTTTTATTATTGTTATGCGTGGCTAACTTTTCATCTAGACAAGGTATCTAACGTTCGATTAATATAATTCGTGAGACTCCTTTTATTTAATTACTTTTATTTATCTCTTATGTTTGTTTGACCTTCACGCTTTAATCGATTTAATATTACCGTGTTTGATGATTAATGAGGCCTATTAATTGATTGACTTGGTGATAAATTGCCGAATAGATTAGTGAATCGTGATTTTTATTTATCGAAGTGGCGAATTAATTTCAATTAAGAAATTAGTGAGATTAAATAATTTATTCTAAATAGATTACGGCTTTTCCGATTAGTTGACCAAGACAAAGGTCTATTAGAGTCTACTGCTGCCATAGATTATATTCTGTGGAGCTTTACTCGGGAATAGTCTAATTGGTTAGGGTAATAATATGCGGAGCTTTACTCGGGTTATCAAATAATTACGAATGGATTGGTTGATATGTGATGTTCGTGATCTGCTATAACTTTGTCCATAAGAATGAACTGAATTTATGTTTTTGAGTTTATGATCGGATTACAGTATCGATCGGAGGAGTATCTTGGCTAGGCCTTTCTTTATATTGTTTTTAATCTTTATTTTTAATTGCCTTCCGCATGACTTCGTGTTCCAAAATTAGTCATTCCTAAATCAATTCTTTTTATTTTTATTATTTCTCCACAAGTAAACAATTACTACACTGGTCTCTGTGGTTTGACTCTATTCACCACTTTGCTCGATTAAGTGTTCTAGAGTAGAAATTTATTTTTGCTGGTTTGACACGCCATCAAATTTTGGCATTGTTACCGGGGACTAATGTTTAAGTTTTTGTTTGTTTGTGTTGCTAATCATTTTTTTCTAGTTATTTGCATGTGGCATTGTGTTTCTGTAGGTGATTTATTGTTTGATCTGGAGATAGAGAGGACACTAAAATAACTCTAGAAAGTTAATAAACTGTATAAAAGATAAGCTTCTAATTCTGCGCAAGTCTTGCCTGACCAAACTGAGAACTCACCAGCATTTGAGACCGAGTTATTGGAAGATTTTGAAGAAGCAGAGATGGAAAATTAGCAACCTATTGAACCTGTGCAACCAACTAGAAATTGAGCTTCTACAACTTTGAGGGATATGCTTGTACCACCAGTAGAGGATCAACCTCTATGTATTCAATATCAGGCTGCAGATGATGGGTTTGAGTTGAAGGCTGGGTTGATTCAAGCTTTGTTGAAATTTCATGGGTTACCTTTTGATGACCCGAACAAACTTCTCAAGGATTTTATTGTGGTCTATTCTGGATTCAAACCAAGAGGCATAACAGAGGATCAGTTGAAACTGCGTTCTTTCCCTTTTTCTCTACAGGGCGCAGCTAGAGACTTGTTGTATTATCTTCCACTGGGATAATGGATACATGGCCTAATATGGCACGGTTGTTTTTAGAAAAATACTTCCCAGCTTCTAAGGCTGCTAGTTTGCGCAGAGAGATTTGTGGCATCAAACAAAAAGATACAGAAAATATGGATGAATATTATGAGAGATTCAAGACGCTTTGTGCAAGTTGTCCTTAGTATGGAATTATAGAGCAGCTCCTGATTTAGTACTTCTATGATAGGATGTTACTAAATGATAGGAAAATTCTTGATGCTGCTAGTTTGGGAGCTATAGTGATCAAGACTCCTCATTAGGCTAGAAACTTAATTGCTATAATGGTTGCAAATCTTCAGCAGTTTAGGTATCGTTCAGAGACACACACTCGTAGTGTCCATGAGGTAAGTAGTTCTAAACTCGAAAGTAGACTTGAAAATATTGCTGAATTGATGGAAAGACAAGTTATTAATTCTTCCAATGCTAATAGTGTCAATGCAAATGCTGTAACTAAGGGACCACAAGTCCCTATTTGCCATATTTGTAGATTTCAGGGTCATTTTATTGATGCTTGCCCGTCTCTGCAAGATGATACCGTGGAAGCTGACGTCAATGCAATCAATAATAATTATCAGTCACAGAGAAAATATGATCCCTATTCAGATACTTACAACCCAAGATTGAGGGATCATCTCAATTTGAGATATGGGAATGGGCAGTAAGATCAGAGTAGTCAGCAACATCAGCCTCAACAGTAGCAGTAGTAACAGCAACATCCAAGGCCTAACTATGGTGATAGAACTTCTACCCTAGAGGATCTTATGTCACAGTTGACTACGGCTCAATTGACAACCAATACACAACTGTAGAGTTTGGTTCAGTTTTAGACTGATTCAACACAATTTCAGGCTCAGACTAATAAAAATTTTCAAGAGTTAAGGAACCAAATTAGTTAATAAGCCGCTGCACAGAATTAAGGGAAATTTCCTTCCCAGCTAACTATCAATCCTAGGCAGAATATTAGCGTCATTACCTTGCGCAGTGAAAAGAAATTGAAAGTACTGGAGGATTGCAAAAACTTCAACATGACCACGTTGAAACTGTCGAGCAAGAAAAAGAAGCTGAAATTGAGGAAATCGTGACAGCTATTCTAGAAAGGCCACCATTTCCACACAGGTTGGCCAAGAAGAAAAAAATTGCATAATGATGAGGAGACTTTAAAGATTTTTTAGAAAGTGGAAATCAGTATCCCCCTTCTCACATTGCTTAGACAAACCCCAAGGTACTACAAATTTCTGAAGGACTTAGTTACTAGCATGACGAAGATGAGAGGCAATTAGTGTGTAGTGATGAGTGAAAATGTCTCAGTAGTGTTGCAGGGTAAGTTACTAATAAAGGAAAAGGACCCTGGTATGTTTACCATTCCTTGTAAAATTGGTAATGTTAGTATAGAACAGGCTATACTAGATTTAGGGGATTCTATAAATCTTATGCCATAGTCTATTTATACTACATTGAATGCTGATCCATTGAAGCAAGATGGTGTGATTTTAATACTAGTTGATCGCACCACTAGGTACCCTAAGGTATTATTAAAGGATGTTTTAGTGCAGATAGATGATCTAGTATTTCTTGCAGATTTTTACGTGATGAGAATGGAGGATGAGGGGTCACCTACGTCTAGGATGATGTCGTTAGGACACCCATTTTTGGGCACTTCTTGGACAAAAATTAATGTTCATGGGGGGACTTTAACTATGGAGTTTGAAGGTGCCAAAGTTACATTCAATATTAATAATCTCATTAAGCATCCTATTGATTATTATAATCTCAAGTTGTGTGTTGATGATTTTTTGCAGGCTGTGATAACTAATAACATTACTCCTACAAAGTTGTCAGAAATCGAGATTGAATGGGTAGTTTTGAGAGGTATGGTCCACACAGTATATGATTTGCATGCATTACAAGTTGCGTCTGGCCTGTTACAATAGCTACTGAAGATTGACGGCAATAAATTACGCCCCTTCATTCTTCAGCCGCCAACATTGGAGCTCAAACCATTACCTGCACAGCTCAAGTATGTCTTCTTGGGGGAGGCCGAAACATTACCTGTGATTATTTCCAATTAGTTAATTGGTTTAGAGGAGGAGAGGCTTATCCATGTCCTTAGGGAGAATAAAGAAGCTATTAGTTAGTTGATTGTAGACATCAAGTGAATCAGCCTTACCATCTGCATGCATCAAATCCTAATGGAGGATGATTGCAAACCCAGTAGGTAACCTCAGCATCGATTGAATCCACCAATGATGGAGGTTGTAAAAAAAGAGATATTGAAATTATTGGTTGCATACGTGATCTATGCTATTTCAGATAGCAAGTGGGTAAGTCTAGCATAGGTAGTTCCTAAAAAAATTGGTATTACTATTGTTGAAAATAAAAAAGGTGAATTAATACCTGCTAGAGTTCAAAACGAGTGGCGTGTATATATTGATTATAGAAAATTAAATGTTGCTGCCCGTAAAGTTCATTTTCCCTTACTGTTGATTGATCAGATGCTTGAGAGATTTGCAGGTTGTTCTCATTATTATTGTTTAGATGGTTATTCAAGCTTTCACCAAATTTATGTAGTGCCTAAAGATCAAGAAAAGACGACATTCACTTGTCTATTTTGTACTTTCTCTTACAAACGCGTGCCATTTAGTCTTTGCAACACTTCGGCGACATTTCAGAGATGTATGGTAAGTATCTTTTCTGACTATGTAGTGGAAATTATTGAAATTTTCATGGATGACTTTACTGTGTACGGAGATTCCTTTACATCTTGTTTAGAAAATTTGAGGAAACTGTTGAAAAGATGAATTGAAAAAAATCTTGTGCTTAATTATGAAAAGTGTCATTTTATAGTTGATCAAGGCATCATATTAGGACATATAGTTTCGACTAGAGGCATTGAAGTGGATAGATCAAAAATTGATGTCATGCAGGTTTTTATAAGTGATTCATCAAAGATTTTTCGAAGATAGCTCATCTAATGAGCAACCTTCTGTAGAAAGATGTGCCGTTTGAATTCAATGAAGGTTGCAAAAAGGCATTTGATATTTTAAAGAAAAAGCTAGTTACTGCACCTATCATCAAACCATTGGATTGGAACTTCCCTTTCGAGCTCATGTGTGATGCCAGTAACTACGCTGTAGGAGCAGTTCTTGGGCAGAGGATAGGCCGTGACCCTCATGTGATCTATTATGCATCAAAGACATTAGAAAGTGCTTAACAAAACTATTCAACCACTGAGAAAGAGATGTTTGATGTGGTCTTCGCACTAGAGAAATTCCAATCATACTTGCTCGGTACGAAGGTTGATTAAATGGTCTGCATATATACACAAAACATTGAAAAGATGGGTCAACTAGTAGTAGTCCAAGCAAGGTGACATCCTGGAATGATTGTAATTTTTGGCCATTGTTTTAAACTAAGTGTAGGGAGGGAAACCATGAGGAAATTTTAGTCTTTCATCCTTTTAGCCCTAAAATCCATTAAATCATCTTCTACCACCACACGTCGTCCCAAACATCAGTGCCCAAAAAACAAAAAAATCCATTAAATCTTCAACACCTACTAGACCCATTCAACGCCGCACCTCCCACCCACAACATCCACCAGATTCGACACCACATAACACCCCTCCTTAAAATACCATCAGTTGATGCCATATGCACCGTACCATCCACATCTGACACCCAACACCATAAGTCACCACAACGCTGCACAAACCCATCAGCGCCGCCACCCACAACCCCATCTGTCACCGCATGCTCCCACCCACAACACCCATTCCATGTCAAGATTTCGTGGTCCACCTCCACCTACAGCCACCTTGCAAATCGACGGCGACAAGTAACCCACAGATTCTGCATCACCTCGATGCTTCACTTGCAAACGTCGAGTTTCGACAACACCTCTGCCACCTTCCCATGACGACACTGAAATTGACGAAGAGGAGACTACCTTTGGAGTAGAAGAGCACCCTAGTGCCGATGAGGAGGAGGCCCAACCTAATGGAGTAGAAGAGGAGGCAGAGAATGATGAAGAGACTATACCTAAAGAGTGCCGACATCGTTCTTGGTTCAAACATGGTCCACACATTTAGAGGAACAATCTAACCGCCCATGGCCAAGACAAAAACCTTGGCTACGAGGATGCCGCGGATATCCAATTGCTCAACAAACTTAAGGACAGAACAATTTGCCTAGGTCGGTATGTGGACGAATCTTGCTTAATTTACTTTAATTTACAATCTCAGTTTAGGTCTTTGGTAGATAATTTAGGATTGCGTGTGTTTGTGAATTTATGATTGCCAATTTTTAAAGAATTAGTTTGAGATTTTTATATTTCCTTTAAATTTGAAATGCTTGTTGATGGTGATATCACTACACCTGCTACTATTGATTCAGGATTTTAGAGTGCCATTTTTCTATGTCTGTAAATGAATGGAATGTAGTTTTAGGCTTTGTACCCAATTCTCTGCTTTCTCATTAGTCCTATATTAATTCTTTTTGTGATTATCCTAACTGGTATAATGAGAAAGAGACTTATTCAGTACTGTCTGCCAATCCAAAAATGTATAATCCTAGCTGGTCTAAGGCTAATTCTTTGATTGATCCCGTGCATAGGATTTTCTACCACTTTCTAGTGTTTACTTTTTTGGGGAAAAACCAATAATATGCATGTGATTTCTATAGTAGAGCTCTTTGTTTTATGGTGTGCTCAGAATAACATGAAAGTTAATATCGGTTATTTTTATATAACACATATTTTATATATCTTGGCACTTCGCACACACATACTGATTTTGGGCTCTATGATTACATTGTTTGCTGTCAAATTGCATGATTTTAATCTTTATTGCCATCATCTGTTAACCTTGGGACCACAGGTCCTAGCGTTGGATATGAGTGCTCTTTGTAAGATGCAGGTTACTCGTGCATTAGTTGAAGGAGAGTTTGTGATCCCACCACCGAATGTTGAGACAGTCAAGCCCTCTCGAGCTCCATCTATGGTACTTGTGGAATAAATCGGACAGTTGGAGCATCGAAAAGGAACTTTGGAAAGTTTGCTCAACAAGTTACAATCTTAAGTCATAAAGATTGAGTGTAGCATCGCCCATTGGTTCAAGTGTAGTGGTCATGGCGACCCACCATTTCCACCATCACCTTAGCACGTCACTTAGATAAGCTTTCCCTCACTTTTTACTTTTTACTATTCTTGTCTTTCCTTTGCTAACATTGAGGACAATGTTTAGTCTAAAGTGTGGAGAGGGGAAAGTTTCAATTGTTTAGCTTTGCTTGTTTTATTTGCATAATTGTTGGTTTGCATGTTATGTTTGTTGTTTAATTGTTTTGCTAGATTTTGCTGTTTTACAATTTTTGTTTTTCATTTCTTACATGCATCATGAAAAATGTTTTGGAAATCCTCATTCTGGAAAACTTAATTTAACTGCTTTTAAACATGTTTTTATAAACAATCTTACCTTCTTTGGTTAGGAAACTTGAATTGTTAGATACTTTAGCCTAATTGATATTTTCTTGATCATGTTTTGTCATGAATCGATTTAGTGTGTATACTGGAATTAAACAGATTGCTTCAGTTGCTTGCACCCTTTAGAAAGTAATAGGCATATATCCACACTAAACACACTGTGATAATTTTAAGACATAGGATAGAGAGTGCAACTTTACATGGTCTCAACTTTTCTTTCGAAGATCGCACACATTTTTCCCCTGCTAGAAACTAACATAAGTTATGTTCAAGACCACATTTAGTACACTGGAATGAAGCTAAAACATTGTTTGTGCAACCTTTAGCTATCCATTTTCTTTCAAAATCCAACCCAAAAAATTTTATATCCTAGTTCAACGCCCTTGAGCCCAGACCTTTTCTTTGTTTTAACATAAAAAACCCCATTTTAACCTATGACTTCTTCTTTCAAGGCCCAACTTTTGCATCTAGTTGAGAAGAATTACCAAGTAGCATATATAATTATATATCATGTATACCAACATTTAGTCACTTTGGGTAATATCTGAATTGTTTGCTTAATTATGCTTTGTTGATAAAAAGGAGAGAAAATCATGGCTGGTTAAAATGCATCTACTGGTGTGAGTTTTAAAAAAAGAAAAAAGAAAAAAGAAAGCTAAAAGCCGAGAAAAGAAAAGCAACAAAGAGGAAATTATTATGTGAATAAATGCAAGAGAGGTAGTTTTAACAGCCTTGGTTCAACTTCATTATTGTAATTAAACTTAAGTGAATGATAGATCTGCAATGGTATACATGGGTCAAATGAGCTTAATGGTTCAATCTTTTTGTTTATGTTGACTTAAAACCGAAGTTGTTGGCAAGTGTCTACTTCGAACATATTTTGCTCTTCTTAACTCAATTTCCTTGGTAGCCAACCAATCCCATTACAACCCATTAAAAGACCTAGCTGACTAGTGTGGGTTTTAAACCTGAGCTAGTGGTAGAGATTTGAACTAGTGCAGTCCTATGGAAAGAACATATTTGTGCTGGATTTTTAAGAGAAACACCAATGCCCAAATTTCACATGAGAGAATGAGTGAAACATTGCAAAGGTGTGGATGTTATTACTTTTTATTTAGGCATTTATGAAGCGGTTAACATTCCCAATTAATTAGGAGATTAACCTTCATAGGTTTGTTTGTTGAATTCTAGATTGCATACATTAACTTATCAAGTGATAAGTACGGTTGAAAGAATTGTGATAAAATGTTGAAGTGTCTTGGTAATTTGAGTTTATTGAATACTTGAGGGGAAGTATTGCTTAAGTATGGGGAGTTTTGATAACTTGCATTTTGTGCATGTTATTTGTATGTGTTTTATGTTCTTTTGATATGTTTATATGATGTTTTGCTTGTGCTTCTATGGTAATTCGTGTCTTTGTATGTTTTGGGTGTTGAAATACCAAAGTGATGCAGTTTGGAGTGAATTTGGCTAATCTGGAATTGGACAGAATTTCAACATAACAATGTTGAAGGTGCCGCAATGCTGGCAGATTGCTACCTGCAAATCTTGGATTAATTACCTTGGGATTTAGGCCTAAATGACACAGCCCTTATGCTGGACGAAGTCAAGCTATTTCGTAGCCTGTTGGAGCTTTATTTTCATATTTTATTGGGGCCGATTTTGATTATTATAAAGAGAAAAAATACCTAGACTATTAATAGACTCAATTTTAGGAAATAAGAGGATGATCAGCTTTAGAGGAGAAGAACAATGGCAGCAGCTTTGTGGGGTGAAAAAAAAAGACAGAATGACTCTTCTATAATAATATTGTCTTTTACTATTGCTATGCGTGGCTAATTTTTCATCTAGACAAGGTATCTAATGTTCGATTAATGTAATTCGTGAGACTCCTTTGATTTAATTGATTTTGTTTATTTCTTATGTTTGTTTGATCTCCGCGCTTTAATCGATTTAATATTGCCGTGTTTGTTGATTAATGAGGCCTATTCACTGATTGACTTTGAAATAAATTACCGAATAGATTAGTGAATCCGTGATTTCTATTTATCAAAGTGGTGAATTAATTTCAATTAAGAAATTAATGAGATTAAAAAATTTAGTCTGAATAGATTGCGGTTTTTCCAATTCTGTTGGCTAAGACAAAGGTCCATTAGAGTCTACTACTACCATAGATTATATTTTGCGAAGCTTTACTCGGGAATAGTCTAATTGGTTAGGGTAATAATCTGCAGAGCTTTACTCAGGAATAGTCTAATTGGTTAGGGTAATAATCTGCAGAGCTTTACTTGGGGTTATCAAATAATTACGAATGGATTGGTTGATATGTGTTGTTCACTGTCTGATATAACTTTGTCCATAAGAATGTACTGAGTTTATGTTTTTGAGTTTATGATCGGATTATATTATCAAATGGAGGAGTACCTTAGCTAGGCCTTTCTTTATATTTTTTCAATCTTTATTTTTAATTGCCTTCTGCGTGATTTGGGTTTCCAAAATTAGCTATTCCTAAATCAATTCTTTTTATTTTTATTATGTCTCCACAAGTAAACAATTACCACGCTGGTCCCTGTAGTTTGACTTTACTCACCACTTTGCTCGTTTAAGTGTTCTAGAGTAGGAATTTATTTTTGTTGGTTTGACACGCCATCAACTCTACAACTTAATGCTTCACTGCATAAGAAGTTGAAGAGTAAACTAGAGGGTTGATTAGACCAAACGATAAAATCACTGCTATTCAAAATTAGTATTGAAAGTAAGAGCAAGAGATAAAAATTTCTTCTTCGGAACTTTAGCTAAATTTGAAAATGTTCTCCTTCAATACCTCCCTAATTATAGCCTCTTTTGGGATTGTTCTCTTTAGCTTTGAGAAATCATTGTTCTTTATTAAAGGCTCGAGTGAGCTTTAATTGTTAAACTAAAAATTTGCAAGGGAGCCATCCCCTTATCAATGCATGAAAAACTATCTCAATAATTCCCTTGAATTAAAAATGTGGAGCATAATCTAAGAGGAGTTATACTTAGGGAAGTAAGAATAAAAATTTTAATGGTTAAGGTTGTAGGAATCTAGCTCATAGGGATTCCTTATTAACAAAAATTCTTCAAATTCTTTTAACTAATAAGACTCTATTGGTAGGTTATAATGGTGGAATGCCTTGTACTCCTTCATCTACAAGCAAGTGAACACCTTCCATCCTACTTTTACAATATAGCACCCCCACTGGTGTCTTCGATCTAGAGTAAGCTTCTAAACAATTTCTAGTAGTTTTGATCGAGCTTTTAGGGAATATATGAGTTGGCCAATACATATGCATTGATTTTATAATAGACTTTATTAATTGGACTCTACTTGTAAAGAGAAGAGCTTAATGTACTAGTTATAATTCTCTTTTGAATTATTGTAATGAACATTGAAACCATCTTATCTTTATAGCCAAGTAATTTTGTTATGGTTTGTTTTTCTAAAGAAACAATTTATGGAAGAAACTTGAATTTCTGTCCCCTTAATTGAGTGATTGCACACTAAGTCTTTGTTTGATCGTGGAATAACAAACCTTTATAGCTTGGATATAATCTTGAAGAGTTATCTTTTCCTCTTCTTAGTTTGTTAAATTAATAGGGGTCTTGGTATACTCGACTGTAGGTTCTATTATCTATTTTAGTTAAATACAAATAATTTAGGTTGGATTCTCTTTTGACTAATAATGGGTTTCACAATTTTGTTCTCCTTTCTTTCTTTAGGATGGAGGGGTAAAGGAATTAGGATATACAAAAAAAGGGGATATTATACTTCTGCTAAGTTTTTTTCATTCTCCAGTTGCTCTGTGGATTTTGATTGTTTTTAATAACATTTTGTGATTAGAACATAACACTTATTATCTCAAAACAAGTTATAAGAATGCTCTTCTTAGTTTGTATTAGTAAGAGTTAGGGGTAGAGAAGTAGGAAGATAGTTGATGGAAGTTTACTATTTGTTTCTTATGAACAACCCTCTCAAAAGCATCAGTGAAAATTTGTATTAATTATGATATTCCCCATTGTAGTATCAATTAAAATCATGAAGGCACTCTGTTACGTGGCATAAGTGAATCAACTCTATTAAAGATGATCACTTGGCCAAATCTCGCTTATATGCATATCATATGACTGGGGACCATAAAAGTTCTGGAAAGTGCTTAGAGAAGGTACATTGTTAATTATTACTTGTTTGTTAATAAATTTTCATGCTTGCTTCACCTTTACTAGAAGAAAAATGTATAAAAAAAGGCAAAAGGAGTTATTTGGTGATTATGATGATTATCAATAAGTACCTTATAATGTCAACTCTTATTTTTGTATTCTCAAGAAATTCTTGCCAGTTTTTTATGTAAAAACTTATGATCTTCTTTCGAGGCTATAATAATCATCTATTAGTCCTATTACTTTTTTGGGAAGTAAAATTGGAGCCTCGCTGCATGTCTACTTAATATGTTGCATTAGTTCATAGAATCAAGGATGCAAAAAGGTCTCAGGATCCCGTGAAATGGCTTCAATATTAAAAGAAGGAGACTTCGTTCTAATCAGTCTTCCAATTGCTTGGGAAGAACTAGTTATGGTTCACAAGGCTCAATATGAGATTGTTGCAACCTTTGACACAAAGCAAGAAAAAGTTTATGGAAGTGGAAGCGCATGGTCACTCAAGTTTAAAACAAGTAAATATGTTATTGTCCATTTGTTTTTCTAGAAATACTGGTACATTCTACTTTATGCCTCTTATGCTGGAAATATAAAAAAAGGCATTGAATCCTAATACAAAAACTAGTATGGTTATTTAAGTTTCCTAAGGTAATCATGTTCAAATTAGAAACAAAATACCATGCCCTTTTTTGCGTTGGAATTGATAGTATGTTTACTAACTCATCCATTTCTCTTGTTATGGCTCTTTAGCCTTTCTCTGCCTACTTTATCAAATCAAGGAAAACATATTGGTACTAGACTGATTCATATTAATTTTTAGTGGCACTTAATTCATCGCTTAAAAAGAACGAAGGCATTTCACATTCTAAAAAAGTTTAAAGGCCCACAAATGTATTGTCTGTTGGATTACCATTTGGAATTTTGTGTAACATTTTTATTTTGCAGGGTTAAAGATACACACCTCTTTTGTAACTTGACTTATTCTTAAAAAACTCCATGCATCTTTATTATTTTCAGGAAAAAAAACTCCAAATACTTTGTTAAATGGACATATGCACCCTTTTTATTGATTTTTGTCAACTTTTTATGTGAAAAATAAGTTTTAGTTAATCTATAATAACTATGGGGCAATAATCTTGTTAGCAACTTTCTTGCTGTAGATCTAATTTCTCATGCTTATATATAATACATAAAAATTGACGTCCATTTTGTTCGAGACTTAATCACTAAGAAAGTATTTTTTTTTATCTAACATGTTTGTTATTCTTATAAAATTGATGATGTCATGGCTAAAATTGATGAAAATAGCTATATCTATGTTTCACTATTTTAAAGATATGTTTACTATTGGCAACACCTGTAAAATTGAGGAGGACTCATAACATGTACCAATTTTCTATATAATCCTAACCATACTCTCACATATTTTAGTGATATTGAATCCTATCAACTTATATATATTCTTTTCTTATACAAATAGTTTTTATCTTTCATTTATGCTTGTATTTATGTATAAATATGATGTAAATAAGAAAATTTTATAGTTTAATGTGTTCATATTTTTCAAGGAGAAATATCTTAAAACTTATATAGGTTTTAAATATTCTATATGCCTTCAAGTATACATACACTCTAATATATATCCTTATAATGTAAACATTTTCTTATAATATCCTTTTATTACTAAATGAAATAAAGAATCTTCTACTATAGTGCCACAACATAGCAACAACAACATTCTAGCTTCTAAGTCCTACATAATAACAACATTATGCCTCAAACAACAATGAAGCTAGTAGTACAGGTTTGTAATTTTTTTATGCCATCAAGTATACATAGCAACAACAACATTCTACCTTCTAAGTCCTACACAATAGCAACATTATGCCTCAAACAACAATGAAGCTATTAGTACAAGTTTGTAACTTTTTTATTCCTTCAAATTTATTTATACTCCATTATATATTTTATACTTTTAAAATTTTCTGATAATATCCATTTGTTGATAGCTTCCGATGCTACTACTAAAAAAAGAGGTAAAGGTAAGATTGGAGGTTATGAATTGAAATGAATCGATAAAGAGTAAAGTGAAGGGTATTAATTATAAGTCCTAGCTTTGTTCAATCACTTCCTATATATATATATTAATTTAAAGTTAATATTTTTTTCAAATTACATAATGGATGAAGATGCTACTGATGAGTGAAGATGTTGTGAATGGTAAAGTTACATGGTGCTTGATTTAATTTGAACCAAATAGTTAGTGTATTAATTTTCTCATAATAATTTTAGTCAACTTTGGCCAAACTTGTTATTTGTTATAGGTCTATGGACTTGGACAACACTTTTGGCTAATCTTAGACAGTTTTTCTAGACATATTCCAATTTAGGATGTTATTTCTCTATATTTTTATTTAATAATTATAAGAAATGCTCAGACTATTATTTATATTTTGGGTAGGAATAAAGAATTACTGATTAATTTTATATTATCTTTTTTGGTATAAGTTGTTGATACTTATATAATGTTACTTTTAAAGTAAATGTTATATAATGTTACTTATATAAGGAATGCTTGACATTTTGAATTAATAATTTTTCTATAAATTAATTTGATAATAATAAGAAAATAATTCAAAACAAGAAATGTGTTAATACATTATATAGAAAACTTCACAAATTGTTCAATATTGTGGATCGTATAAAGAGTTGTTGCAAATTTTCAGTAACATTTTCATATGCTCGTAGTTAAAAGATTTTACTTACAAAACTAAAAAAAAGTAGTTAAAATACTATACTTAAAACATTACAAAAATGTAACAAAATATAACTATTATAGCATCAAAAGTATCCAAAAATTATTGGCTATGTTTTTCTTTCGTTGCCTATTATATGGCACCAATTTTTTCCTGTAAATATTAACTTCTTTAGGTATGACAAAATTTCATAGCTAATACATTTTGGCTATGATTCTAGTTGCCAAAAAATTTTTGTGAACAGAAATTGGCAATATTTTTTAAAAGAAATGAAAATATGCCAAACAATAATGGTAATTTTTGACAAATTATTTTATTTTTAATTGTAAGCCTAGTCTTTTGTAGTGTATATTATGATTATGAATGCAAATTTAAGTGAAATTGGAATTATAAAATTGATGGAAATTCTTAGGCTACATCAAGATGTTATAAGGTATAACACTAATGACATTAAAAATATTAACCTAAGAACTTGCATGCATAGGATATTGCTGGAAGATGATTATAAGCCTTTTATTAAGCACTAGAAGAGGTTAAATCCTAATATAAAGGAAGTTGTTAAATAAGACGTGCTTAAACTATTAGATTCCATGATAATCTATCTTATCTTTAATTACAGATGAGTTAACCAAATCCAAGCATACCTAAAAAAGAGCTATGATTGTTATAAAAATGAAAAATGATCAATTAATACCCACTAGAGCAGTTATATGTAAGCGAATGTGCATAGATCATCGAAAGTTGAATAAGGCAACCTAAAAAGATTATTTTCCTATTCCTTTTATTGACAAAATACTTGAGAGGTTAACAAAAGGTTCTTATTTTTGCTATATGGGCAGTTATTGTGGTTTCTTTCAATTCTGTATCCATCCTACTAACCAGGAAAATGCCATATTCACATGCCCTTATGGCACTTTTATATACAGGAACGTGTCTATTAGTCTTTTTAGTGCTCCTACTACTTTTAAATGTTGCATTATGGCTATCTTCTCATATTTCATTGAGAATATTATAAAAGTATTGATAGATGATTTTTTTTTAATATAGAAGTACTTTTGATCAAAGTTTAACTAATTTGTCTAAATGTTGCATTGATGCAATGAATTCAATCTAGTTTTAAGTTAGGAAAATTATAATTTCATGGTCAAGAAAAAATTGTTCTAGGAAACTTGGTATCTAAGTAATAAGTTAAGGTTGACAAGGCTAGGAACTCATGATAGCTTCATCACATAATGGTATTTACTTGGGTATAGTTTCCACAACCGTTTTATCTCACTTCTATGTTTAACTTTGATATGGTTGAAGTGATAAATGTTAGGGAGGTTCCAATTGGTGTTGCAATAATAACAAAACATAATTGTTATTTATGAGTTTAATATTTTCATGAAAAGCAATATAAGAACATATTGAAGTCATAAATTCATGAAGATAGCCTATGAAGTTAATAAAAAAAGAAGTTGAAGTTTACAACAATTAAAATGAAGATCAAAATAAGATCATATGTTATCAAGCTTATTATTTAGTTTATAATATTAGTTAAAATATCACTTTTGTTAATTTGATGCTCTAAAGGGCTCACCATGCATAAAATTTCCACTTCACTTTATTACATAATTCCTTTCATTGACTAAGGGGCATTAAAGCTTTTATTTTTAATATTAATGTCTCTTGATCTTTCAAATAAAGTTTTGGAGAACAATTTTAGAAGTTTAATTAATAATTGTATTAATCAAATTGAGTTTGAGTATTTGAAGGTGTTAAATTCATGTTTTTAGGATGATTGATCAAATTATATAAGTTGATGGTTAACTAATATATATATTAAAGTTGTTAAACTTGATGTATCATGAGTTTGTTGTATCATTATTTAATGCCATATAGATGATCGTGTGTCTCAAAATCTCCTTTAGATTATGACTTTACAGGATTACAAAAGCTTACACATGTATATACATAATTGCGTATGTGAACATACATGGGTGTGTATCTTTACAAATGTATAAACAACGTCTTCAAAGCTCCACACTTCTATAGTGACTTACACGGTCCTTATACACAATTGTGTGTCTCCAAAGTTGCTTCAATCTTCCACTTTATGCATTTATTTCACCTAAATTCTTCTCTTTTTCATCTATATAGGCAATTATCACCTAAAAACAAACTTGAAGAAAATCAGTAGCAAAAATATCATAAAACTCCCAAATTACAAGCAAAACACACTTAATATAGGTATATAAATATAGTCAATTAATCATTTTTCAACATCCCCAACTTAAAACAAATAAAATACACAAACACACAATCATGCAATAGTGCAATAATGGTGCAATAACATCAAATCTCATAAAATTAACTTAGCCATAAACATCAATCATTTAAAAAGTTCCAATATAATAGCATATTATATTCACGTTTAAACTCTTTGATTTAAATACACAATAACCGAAAATATCAACAACTATCAATATATCCATAGCACTTATAAGCATGCACTCATTACTAGCTACCAATAAAAAAGTTTGGCCATTACTAAATATCCTTTCATAAAATTTGTTTTAATATTTAACAAGAATACTCATAGGTTTTCTTTTATTAATACATCATATTTATCAAGCTTGGTTGGAGTGTTCTTCTAGTTTTTATGTGAAGGCAAATATTTTGTCATAAATGCCTTCAGATGCTTAGCTGTATCATGACTCACAGTTGGCTACTAGTTAACATGTGCTTAACTGATTATATAATTATTCTATAACATTTAGTGATTAATGATATGAAATTGCTTAAGATACTCACTTTGAATCATATATGGTTTTAAGTACGATTCAGAATCAAAGAAGTTAAAGCAAGTCAAAATCACTACATTTGGGTGATTTTCTAAAGATCCACATCCACTTGTCTTCATGGAAAAGGAATAAGGAAGAATTAGAGCAAAGAAGAGAAGACTTAGAGAAGGTTGCAGGAAAAACCCAGTGCCACGATTGTGTCTAGTGTGATAAGATTCTGTTATATCATAGCACTAGTTCTATACTTAATCTAATTTTTTAACAAGTCAACAGAATAGAAAATTCATTTAACACACTTATACCACACTTTATTGTCTTTTGTTTTTAACCTTTTAGCTACACCACTTCTTCTTAGTCAATCATTCCTATGAAAGGCTACTAATATTTCTGTGAATTTAAATAAATTTAATTATAAGTGTATCCAAACAAGTTTCATAAATTGATATAATAAGTACTATATTCTAAATAACATGCATATTCATCTAATAACACTTAGAAATACAAACTTCACAAGCTAATGTTTCCTCATAAGTTAAATAATCATGTTTATATATAAGCTAATTGCTTTCAATTTTTTGCCATTGACATATTCACGCAATGCATACATATGCAACAAAATGTTTCCACAATATTAACATAATCAAAAGCTAACATAATGCAAATAAACTAACTTAATACAAATGCAAGTTCACACACAAATGATATGCGAGTGCATATATGTCCCATCTCTTGAACAACATATTATCCTTAATATGGAAAAAAATTAGAAAACAAAAAAACTTGTAAACAATGTAAAGGAAAGAAATAAAAATGAAAGGCAAGAATAGTTATGGCGATTTTGTAAGCGGAGTTGGAGATGACACATGGATGTGCTTCAAATTAAAAAATCCATCATTCAACTCACTACAAAATAAACATAAAACATAAAAATAATGATGCACTATCAAAAAAATTAAGAAAAACCTAACTACTCATAAAATGCTAATTTTTAAGTCACTAACTTGACCATTTAAGTGCCATTATTTTAACCAACTCATCTTTTAGATGTTAAGGTCCTATGCATCATCACATCAGGACTTATGCTTCTTATGTCCAAACTTTTTCATTCCATAACTTCCATTTGCTTTCCAAATATATCCACCACTCTTGTTTCTTATTTCCTATCAGTGTTTAACTCTAGAAAGGTGATTTCTCAATGGAGGATGGCATAGGTGCTTCCCTTCTCACTAAGATCTGATACTTTGATTGAGCATCTAACTCCTTTTCTCATTCTCCTTCATCTTCAACTTCCCCAACACTCAATTCTTCTTTATATCACTCCTCCAACTCTTTTAAACATTCATCTACTATATCAATTTGTTCAAATTCGTTAATACTTTATTTATATTAAATTCAACTTACTCCTCACCAATTTGAAGTATAATTTTCCCTTTATAAAAATCCACCAAAGCTCTTTAGATTTATTAGGAATTAATGGACATGTTCGATCCTCCTTCAAGTCCAGCTCTACGAAATCCATAGGAATAATAAACTTATCCACTTTACTATCATATCTTCCACTATGCCAAATTTTTTCTTTATAGATTGATTCACTAACTGGATCAACATAAAAGTTGGCTTCATATCTCCTTGCCCAAACTTTTTGAAAATTGACAAAGTCATATGATTAATACGTACACTTAATTCATATAAACATTTAGCAATTGTAAATTCCCAACTATTCTATATATAATGAAACTCCTTGGGTTTAAATTTTAAGGCATATAACTAGTAATTATGAAGCTATAAGTTTCAATCAAAGAGACCATTTGATTTTCTTACCAAGTTGGCTTGTTTGAGAAGATGTCTTGGGTATGCTCTCTAAAGATTCCATAAAGGACAAGTTAATTTACAATTTCATTAACTTCTCCATGAAATTTGCAAACTACAGATGCAAATATAACCTCTATGGAAATGGAATATTTGTTGCAGATGGAGAGGCAGGAACATATGTTTTTTCATCTTTTTCTCTTCTTCCTTATCCTTTTTCTCTTGGTCTTATACTTTGTGTGATTCTTCTAACTTGCTTTTACATATAACTATGATGAACTTCAATTACTCCCTTGGATTAGACTTTGTCTTGCTTAGGAGTCTCTCCACATTTTTTTGTAGACAATGCATTAGTTAATTAACCTATTTGAAAATCCAAATTATTGACAGAAAAAGCATGATTCTTCATAATTTGATCAAATTTAGCTTACATCCTCTTTTGGTTCTCATCCTAGCTCAAAAATTTGGAGTTCAAAACATCCATTAGCTTATTCACCTTCAATTCTAATGTACCGAACCTAAATTGCCAAAATCCTAATAGGCCTCAAGTTTTTATTTCATTTCCTCCATTGTTAAACCAAGAAACATTTGGGTGGTTTTCCACCTAGGATTGTAAATATTAGAGTAAAGATTGTTACCTCCCCTAGTATATTGTGCTCTTATAAAATTGAGTTGCTTCATATTGTTGTTTCTCATTAGGAATCAATCGACTATGACATGGCTTTCTCATGCATATAAATCACATCCATGTTGAATTTCCTTAATTGGGATAGAAGATGTAGCTTTTAGGTTGTTCAATTGTTTGGGTAGGTTCGTTACTTTAGCCTACAATGTTGTCACTAGATCCGCATAAGCACTACCTTTTGATCCCTGAAGGATGGTTGTTGTTTAATTCTTTCTTATGTCCATAGATAGTTATTATTTTCCATGTCTTCTAACAGATCACTATTGCCTTAACCATTTTCCTTATTAAGGGCCACCAATTGCTACATCTATGGTGGCTCAGATGGTTGGATTCACTCCAATGTAGAATGTTTATGAAAGGAATTTATTTGGCAAAGTAGATATGGGTAGCTCCATTGCAATTATTTGAATCACTCACATGCTTCATTTAAAGACTCCCCCTTGATAGCACGTGTCAAGTGCACTACAAAATTTACCTAACTCTACACACTAAAATTTGTAGTTATAGTGAGTCAGAATCGAATCCACACGGAATGTTTAGTTAATTTTTGTAACAAAGTTAATTGATGCAAGGAAAATATAAGGGGGTTTAGATTTTTAAGCAATTTATAAATTAAATAAAAAATAAACTATCAAAACAAATTAAAACAAACAATCGAAAATGACAAAAGTGTTGAATGTAAGTAAGGTCTGGTCCTAAGGTTAATCTTAGTCTAAACACAATCAAGCGTATTCCTGCATCCTAACGTCTTTGTAACTCTCTTCGAACCATTGATATGAGACTAATAGAATGCTCTACTGATCTCTATTTTCCATTAGGTCATGTTTAATCAAGACACAATGATTAACTAAACCTAACTACTGAATTACCTAGGATACGATCTCTTGATTCAATTTAGTAGTCACATTAGGAACTAGAAAATGATCGATATAGGTAGCAACCTCACATGTTCGGGTTATCTAACCTAAGTTTTGTTGTTCCTAATGATTAAGAATCATTAGATGCTATTCACAAACATCAAAAGTAATAATTACGAATTACATTCAATGTTTTTGTAAATGATCTAGAAAAGGGGTTGAATAGATCCTTGAAACCTTTTTCGTAAAATTCAACAAAAACCAGAAATTAAAAACACACAAAATAATTAAACAAATTTAAGTGCAAGGAGTAGGGAAGAGAAGC
>JAOSBN010000005.1:17221661-17241698 GCA_027563595.1 Erythroxylum suave
TAATTGACTTACACTAATCAAATTATGTTTTAAACCTTCAACTAGCAGAACATTATCAATGCATGTAAAGGAATCTTTACTGATTTTTCCAATTCCAACTATTTCGTCCTGCTGGTTGTCTCCAAAAGTTACCGATCCTCCCTTCTTATCTTGAAAATCTAGGAACATAGACCTTTTTCCCGTCATGTGTCGCGAGCATCCACTGTCCAAATACCATTGGTGCTGGTTGCTTTTTCCAAGGAAGGAGATCTATAGTAAATATGATGTCCTTTTTAGGTACCTAGATTTTCTTAGGTCCTTTAGGGTTAGTCTTATAATTATTCATAGAATGATGAAAGGAAGACTGGTGAAATTTCCTTCTATAAGGAACAAACTTCCTTTTTATAACAAGTATTGCTTTTAAGTAAACCCTAGACCACTCTTGTCATTAGGGTGTCGATAATTTTTAAGCATGTAATCCATTTTCTTCGTACTTTCAATAAAGTTTGATAAATCTACTGAGAGAGAATTAATCCTTTGTTTCAACTGACTAATTTCCTCAGATCTATCAATAGATACCTTTTTCTTCATATCGTCTACTTGTTTCTTAAGACAGACGTTTTCTTTTTCTAACACTTCTGTGTTCCTCAAGTTTTTGACAAACTTTCTTTCTAGGAATCTTTTAACAATTCTAAATATGCATCTTGAAGTTCATTAAAGTTAGAAGGTACCTCCTCGTCACCTTCTTTTTCGGCTACCAAGCATATATTTGCTTATTCTGATGCTTCTGAATCGGAATTAGATTCGGATGAATCTAAATCTTCCCAAGTTACCATCATACTCTTTTTATTTCCTTTATTTTTCTTCGGTTCTCTTTTCAGCAATGGACATTCAGACTTGTAATACCCTGATTTGTTGCACTCGTAGCAAATGATAGAGATCTTCTCATTCTTGACATCTTCTTTGCTATTTTTCTTAAAAGAAAATTTTTTTCTTCCTTTTGCTTTCTTTTTCCACATCCTTCTGATCTTCCTTCAAATGAAAGATAATTCGTCATCTTCACTTGAATCACAATTAGATTCACTGGTATCATCTTTCTTGACTTCTTTGATTTGTAATGCTTTTGACGAAGAACTTCTATTTCTCTGAGTCTTATGATTTTTCTGACCAGCCTTTAATGCTATGGATTTGTCTCTTTTAGGTTTATCTTCAGCATCCAATTCTACTTAATGTATCTTCAAAGAACCAAGCAATTCGTTTAGCTTTAATTTGCTCAAGTCCTTGGCTTTTTATATAGTAGTGACTTTGGGTCTCCATCTTTTCGGTAGACTTTTGAGAATCTTCCTCACATAGTCTTGATTATCATAGATTCTCCCATGAGCTTTAAGTCCATTAATGATAGTTTGAAATCGTCCAAACATCTTATCAACAGACTCATCTTCCTTCATTTTAAACAGCTCATACTGATGTACAAGAATACTAATCTTGGACTCTTTCACTTAGTTTGTGCCTTATGTGTGATGGGTAGAGTGTCCCACGTCTCCTTCGCAGTCTTGCATCCATGAACTTTTCTAAGTAAGCACTAAAAGCTCAAGGATCACATATTTCTCAAAAGATGTAAGATTCGTAAGATTGTAAAATCTTCGACTACGACTAGTATTTATAGCCTAAGTCTCTAACTATTTCTTGATCTTTGATAACCACCTCTTGATTCTTGATAACCATCATTTAGTTGAGTTCTATAACTAACTCTAACTAAGTAACTGTCTGACGTACTACTATATCTTCATGGTATCATCTCTGTTTTCTTTGCGTCTGTCTTGTCTTTGCGTCTATATTGTCTTTACGTCTGTGTTATCTTTGCGATTATATTGTCTTTGCGTCTGTGTTATCTTTACGTCTATATTTTCTTTGCGTCTGTGTTGTCTTTGCGTCTATATTGTCTTTGTGTCTGTATTCTAACTTCGTCTATGTTCTGTACTTCGTCAGCACACTTAACATGCTTGTCAAAATATTCATTTGTTTTTAACATTATTATTATTTGATTGTCATCAAAATTGATCATCGTAAAGTCCTCTTAACTTAACATCATCAACAAATTAAGTGAGAAGCTTATAATCAAAAGAAGAAACTTGCTACAAATTCAATAAGCTGTGCTCATCGAGGGAGACAATCGAGTAGCTAGGTGATCCCATAAGAGAAGTAAAATAACTTGTAGCTTCATCTTGAATTTATTGAGGATTCAATAATAGTGCACCTCTTATAGATGTGATAGAGTGGATTTTATTGAGACTGTACCCTGTTCGGATAGATTTAAAGAAAAAGCTAGTACATTGGTCACCATCCTTAAGCCAATATACTTTTGCTCTCTATTAAGGCAGAGATTGGTGATTGCTTACGGCTTACAAATAATTGGTAAGTGCTAGCTTTTCCTTATCTATAAGATTCAAATTAGTAAGATGCAATGCAATCGCTAATTGAATAGCCTCTAAGTCTAATTTTCTCAAGTGGATAGCAGAGATAGTGGAGTCTTGTATAGATTTCAAGAGTTTTAGCTCCTGCTTGATATATTTCAACTTCTAGACACAATGATATTGCTTAGTACTAGCAAAACTGAAATTTGTACCCTTTCTATACACATCAGGAAAAACAATATCATACATAAGATAGTTGATAAATCTGAAGGGAAAATGAGAAAAAATTTCGTTGAAGCAAGTTTTCAACTACAATTGTAGAACGATCCAAGAATAAAGGTCTTTGAAATTAGAAACACTATTTGGAAAGGCGGTCATTTAAGCATCATTCACCATTGCACAATCGAGTTTTTTTCCTTATGTGCCAAAATGAGGATTGTTTATTGGATCAAATAAATGTATTTCCAATGAATTTCAGATCAATGAATGTCATGAGCATATTCCTTGAAATCCTCTTAACGGTTTTTAAGATTATAATTCCTTGAGCTTTTGAGGGGAAGAGGGTGGTATTAAAATCATCACAAATCAACCATGGTAGAGTAATACAACTGCTAAAGGTTCAAAGATTGCTCCAAAGACTTCTTCTATGAAATGAGTAGTTACTCGCATAAATAAAAGAGATGTTTATATCAACATTCACATGCAAAAAAATCAGATAGAGAAGCATGAATTATTCAGTGGACTCCAACAAGTCAACTTTGAGTTCATCCTTGTTAATAAAGGTTGATTCTACCAAAAGCATGATGTTGATTATTAGAAAGTATATTCCATTAAGGACTAAGAAGATGTAACTTGCATAGGTTCTGTAGTTTTATTTTGGTTCCAAAAGGAGCAATTAGCAGAGGTTTTTCATGTAAAACAAATTCCCTTGAAGATAAAAGCTTAAAGGGGCTATTATTCCATGCACACTCCTTGTTAGAATTGATATTAAAGGGGTGAACTTGTAGGGCTTTTACTTTTGTCTCCTTTTAATCATCTTCTCTCTACGATGTGGAAGTGATGTCTATTCACAGCTACTTTAGTACAAGGATCTTCTGCTTGAATATTGACAGCTAATGGAGTTAGAAAGGATTCATATTTGTTTGGAGAAATGGGAGTGCCAGAAATCCCATTAGTTATGCTTGAATCTTGTGACATGTCCCTAATATTATGCTTTAGGATGTTGCAATTATTTGTGAAAAGGTCTGTAGTACCATCTGTGTTCATTTTCGGAACATCATAGTAGACTTATTGACTAGCTATTAAAAGAGTGATATTATGAGGTGAGGGCGATTTAAGAAAGATGCCTTGTGGTGTATTTTGCATTATTGCAAGTTTGTCCTATTCCACTGCAGCTGTAGCTGATGGGGAGGCCAAGGGAGGGACATTCGGCTATTGTTCAGATTCTTTAGGTCCCATCAGCTCTTGATAGCTACAAGTATTCAATTTCCTCCTTATAGCTTTCCATACTTTCCTATGCAATTTGGACGGTGGTCTCCATTGGTAGAATATGGCAATGGTGTCTTCCCATAGTTTATGCTCTTCTCCTAACCTCATTATAGAAATATAATTTAATAGTTCCTTAGAGAGCTTAATGATGACACAAATTCAAGCGTACCCAACTTTTCTCTTCATTGTAGTGTGTTCATCTATACATAATGGTTTACCATCATAACTAGCCAAGAAGCTTAATCGTTAGGTGGTCCAATATTCCAAGGGAACATTATGGAAATTAATCCAAATAGGGACATATTGAAACTTGATAGTATCAAACCTTAAGCTAGGTTGCCACACTTGTAAAAAGATGGGTTGGTTCCTAAGATGCCATGGACCATCTTCAAGGATTATTTGAGCCTCAGAAATAGATGAGAAAATAAAGAGAATGAGGTTATCCTCAATGAGTAAAACATTAGTTAAACCTCTTGCTTTCCATGTTTTAATGGCCCATCAGTGTATGAGAGGGAAGGATGGACGTTTTTCAAAGAAGAACCCAATAAGAGTTGATTCCTAGCTCTTAGCTCCCTCTTGGAGAGATGAAATGTCTGGACATACCATAACTTAACCATCCAACTCTTGAGATAGAGTAAAGGTGAGGGTCCTAGACGGTTTATCCCTAACCACCTGCTTCTAGGTTTTCAAGGGAGGGTGTGTAGAAGATGAGGAAAATGATGATTTCTAGACAAGCTATATCGATGGTAAAGACAAGGATGAGGGTTAGGGTGTTTGTTCAGGGGAGGAGGATGAAGATGGTTTAGCAAGGAGGGGAAATAGGGGGAAGTCAGAGACCTACAGGGTAGAGTTAGCAATCATGTTGCTAAATGTTAGAGTTGGAATGAGCAGAAGGTAGTCTATCAAGAAAGCGTAGGAGAAAAAAAAATGGTAAGTGGCTCTGGAGGGAAGAAGGAGTTTTAAAGGGAAAGACAAGAATGCCCTAGGTGAGCTAAAGCTAGAGACGTGAGTATCAGAGGATGGATGGATGCTGGGAACAAGCACGCAAGTTAGGTGAATCAAGCATGACTTAGAAAGAAGTAGGAGAGTCTCTCACATCTTTTTCTCCATTTTTTTTACTTGTTATAATGAACTACTACAGTGTGTTTGTTTTAACAATAAATTGATGCATAAAGCCAAATGCTCGATGAATTGGTGATTTTAAAAACTCTTCACATTCATATTTTCTTGATAATTTTTCTTTTTGCCCAAGTTCTAGTTTTCCTCTAATACACATTTTTGGTAAAGATTGTATTTTTATGATTTGATCATTTATGGCATTTAAGAATATGAACAATATCTTCTTATAAGTAATACTAGGGTATTCCCTATCGACGGTGGAAGTTTGGACACAACTTCCCATGTTGAGTTCTTCATAAACTTGTCGTGTCAGAGATGTCTACATTAAATGCCTTAGTACAAGTGTCTTTTCGTTTCTATGGATGGATTATTGCTCGAGTTGAGACGTGTTTCGGAAGTAGAGCAACATGTTTGGTTTAGTATTTAATAAAACGATGTAGTGGTTCATTGTTTAGTCTAAGTAACTTGAATAAAACCACATCATTAGCTTAAAGTAGCAAACTAGCCTTTATATATTATGATGTAACAAATGTTGGCTGTCCCTTTAGGGACATCTGATAAAATTGTAATGATACAAAGAATAATAAGGCCCTGTATAAGGATGACATGCACAAATTGAGAAATGGTGAATAGAACTTTACAGCATATCAGGTACATTTATCCTGTTATTTTCTTACAACTTTGTCATCTAATCTTGCATTAACTAATAAAGATCTATAGTTGTAGGTTTTTGTTTTTTTTTTGGTAATAAGATCTATAGTTATTATTATTTTATTTTAATTATTTATTATTAATTTATTCTAATTATTTTTAAGTTTTTACTTTTTTAAGTTTATTTGACTTATTTACTTAGTTATTTTATTTTATTATTTTGTTTAGCCTATATATGCACACCCATTTGTAATATGGTATTATTTTCATGTCACATTGTATGTGGATCCATTAGAAATAGTCTTTCTACTAGGTAAGGGTAAGATTGCATACTATCGGACCTCCCCAACCTCGTGGTTCAGCAAAATTTAAACTAGGTGTTGATGATGATGATGAGATGCAGGCAAGTAGGTAGCCATGCGGTATCACATATTAACTTGAATCTCATTATTCTTTATCATGTTCAACCTCTATAAAAATGATTTTTAATACATAAATGATACTCATTCATTTGTGTTTGTGATACGTAACATAATAATAACACTAAGCGTCAGCATGGATTTTAATTTTACCCTTCTCTATCCACTACAAGTTCAAATGTGAGCAATCATTATGTTGGGGATGATCTTCTTCTCCAAAATGGACTCTATTATCTATCTTTGCAATCATTATTGATTCCAATCTTATCAAGATTCTTATTTTGATACTAATTCAGCTTCTAATTTTTTTATTGCTAGATAAATAAAATTAAAGATATCTAATATTTCCAAGTACACCTAAAACAAAATATTTTTTTTAGTTTATAAAAAGGTTTCCAACAATATTTGAAACCACTAATACAAGGTTTGGTCTTACAATATACATAATATTAATTTTGCAATCAATTTCTACAAATAAAACTTCAACTTACAACACCAACTAATATCCTTATTTTGTTTGTACCTTTGAGATTAAAAAAAATGTAAGCTTCTGATATTGAAACTGTATTATAAAAGATGTAATAAAATACATGCAATATTAAATATTTGATTATCTATATATAGTATAAAACTTCTATCTGTATACAAATTTGACCATGTATTAACATGCTATTACTGAAAAACACAACTTACCCCAACACATAAGGCTCCCTGCTTTACGAGATTCAAAGAGGTTCATCAATGTACACAACCTTCCCTTTGTATTTTTCATAAAGAGATTGTTTTTGTAACTCAAACCTGTGACCTTCTAGTCACAAAAAAGTAACCTTATCAGTTGTTTTAAGGCTCGCTCTGTCATTAATGTTCTAATACTACATAACAAAAATTATTCTAGAGATCAAACCACCTAGTGCCATCAACTTTTCCTTAGTTCTAGAACCAGAGAATAATGCTCCTCCATCTCTCTAGAACTCCTTAGCTGGCTATACTACTTATCTAGGTAAGTAACTTATGCTACCGGTACTGATATTCTGCTACTTCTTGTCTTTTCCAACATCTTATCTTTTGTTTGGCTCTCCTAGCATCTTGTCTACAGTTTTCTTCGTTTTTTTTTGTACCTCAAAATCTTGCCTCTAGTTTAGGCTAGGGGTAACTTAGTACTTTCCCTAGTTTTTACATCACCTGGCACTTTCCACTTCTCTTTTCATAATAAACTTTTTAGGCTTACCAATTGCAAAAGTTATTTCTTACCTTCTTTAGCTTTTGTCCCTTTTTAACGCTAAATTCTTCTACCTTAGACAAAAGTGAATTTCCACCTTAGCCGTCCCTTTTACCACCTACTTCCTTACCAACCCCTATCCCTCTAACATCTCCTAACCAGTAGAGAAGCTGGAAGTAAGTGGTTGAAGACAATTATGTTTTGACTTTAACTTTTAAACCGCCTAAAGAGATTAAAGGGAAGCTCATTGTTTGTCCAAAGCTAGAGATATTAGATGAAGGGGCTAGTAGCTAGAAACCAACTCTTATAGGTCCCTTTTTTAACCAGAAGCCTCCTTTTCCAGCCATCCACTAGTAGGCACATAAAATATGAAGAAATAAGGGAATGGTTAATGCACTTCTATCAAAGGATATTTGTATTCTCCTCACTTTTACCTCATCTTTTGGATCTCTTAAAGTCCTCGAGGAAGGATCATGGTATACAAGGAATCAACCCCTTTTCTTATAAGCTTGGTAACCTGGTATGAACTTGGGTACCATCAAAATTCAAAGCTTTCCCCTATAGATCAATTTTCATAATATACCTGTTGAGTATTAGACCACCAAAGAACTAAGTGCTTTAGCAAGCTTCGTTAGGAAGCCTCTATATATGGATGAAAACACTGATAAAAAGAGGAGAATAGGATATGCTTGTATTTGTGTTAGTATGGAATTGTCCAAAGAACTCCCAAATGAAGTTCCCATAATGAGGCTGCAATTTAATGTCATTAGACACCTCCCTCTAAAACACAAGGTAAGGTATGTAAGGCTACTGGAAAAAAAATTTTAAAACAAGTACTTACTAAAAGCTGATGAGTTATGAAATAAATGAAAATGTAGTGCAAAGTGCTAAGGTGGTGGAATCTCTTAACGTTGAATCTTTGGAGGAACTTACAATGCAAGCAATTGACTCAGTTTTGAACCCCATAAAGCAAACAAGAATTGACACCTATTCTTGACCTAATTAAGATCTTTACTTGGTGAAAACTAACAGTGGTAAGGAAAAACATGAGTTTTCTACAGTGGTAGAGATTCCCCAAAAGAAACACTTAAAGTTGTGTTGGATTTTAGGAGATTACTTCAATTGTTGAAGGCACAAAGAGTCCAATTATAGAAGAAAGCATTAATCCACTTGTGCTACAAGTAATGGTATATCCACTGTGAAGGAGATCATTTCCAACTAGTAGATAGAAGGTCCCAAAGGAACAAGGGGTATGACTCCAGAAGTAAGCATTAAATGTGAATAATAGTTTGGAATATAAGAAGATTAAATTTATCGACAAAGCAAACTAGTTTAAGGGCTAGAAAAAAAAAACGAAGTCTGAAAATGTTGGTAAAAATTGAAATATTTTAGGGTCTCATTAGAATATGATCTCAATCATTCTCATCATACCTTCACGAGGATCATCATTTGCCATAATTCAAATCTCACTCAAAAGGATGTTATTAATACAACTGATCAAGTTATTCATTTATGAATATTTTTTTTGGCAAGAACAGATAGACATTATCATCTCTTTAATTTATGCAAGCAATTTTGGCTTTTAACGAAGTTACCTTTGGAACAACCTCATGAATTTCAACAGTATCATTGATACACTATGGTTGTTATGTGGTACTGTATACATCAGAAGCCTAAGGCAAGTACAATCTAAGAAATTTCTTAGAAGATTTCTAGAATTGTGTGGAAAATCGAGGTGTAATAGACTTGAAACATATAAGGCAACAATTCACTTGGCCCAATAAACAAAGTTCTAACTGGTTTATCAAAATAAAAAACTCAATATAACTTTTGTAAATGCCAACTAGATAGTTGATTTTGCCAACAGTATTTCCAACTTTGAAGAGCTCTTGTTCTTAGATCACACTCTAATAAAAATTAAAGAGCCATTCCTGAAGTTTGTCAAGTTTTTCCCCTTTAGGTTCAGTAATTTTTGGGTTAATGAACCTAGTTTCACTTATGGTTGCAAAAAAGGAACTGAAAGTATATGCAAGGGCACCAAACAATATACATGTGTTCAAAAGCTAATATTTAAGTTTTAAAATAAAATATAATTATTTTTATAGTTAATTTACGTAAAAGATTTTTATTTTTATTTTTATTTTGATACTATAAATTTCCTCATATCAATCATTTATATATTTAAATTATTGTAATGAAGGGACGGTTATTAATTTTATAAGAAATTTTTAGTCAAAATTTTAAGTCACTAAGTTTTTTTATATTTCTATATGTGATAAAAAGAGTTAAATAATAAGCTTCCTAGTATATTGTTGAAAAATTAAGGTAGGATTGGATCTCGACATAGCGAAATAAAAATAAAACTTTTTTATTTGGTTTCTCAAAATTCAAAATTATTTAAACTTTATATTTTGATTAATACATAAATATAATAAGTATAATCATAAATAATACCTTATCATGTAGCTTGATATTGTTTTTGTTTTTTTTTCCCTCTACTCATTTTTAAAATTGATTAATCTTAACCTTTGTAGTTGAACACGTGTCTGACCTCTAACACTACCTATACAATCTAATTGAGAGAACTCTGCACGTGGTGTATAAAGGGTTAAGCAAAAAGTATTATAATATAGTTTAGACCATTCAGTAATTTAACTGAAATATAATCTTAATTTTAATTTTATTATAATTAATTTTAGTTAAATACCAATAAGGACCAAATAAGATCCAATATCTTATATTATCCTTATTAAATATCTCATATTTAATTATAAAGTTTCTCAAACTTTACAATCAAATCCAACTTGATTAAATTGCATTTTTCTCTTATCAACCATACTCTGTGTGTGACCTATTAGGTTTCTAAATATGTTGGTAATGAATATAAATTATATTCCTAAATCATATTTAATATTATATAAATTACACTCTTTTAATTTATCTTTAATTCTTTAATTAAATAATTTATATCTTTAAATCAAGATTAACATTTAGCAATGTTTCATAAACCCCTAAATATTAGTAGCGTCAAAGTGATTTTTACTAACCTTTTCATTCATGATTTTCTTATATAATTAAATTCTTTTATCACACAATGTTTCAATTAGACATAGAATATGGAAATATGTTTACTACATTTTTTTCTAATCATCTCAATTCTCCAACATTAGTAGTTGATTCTATTAATAACATTTAAAATTTATTTTTAAAATGTCATTCTACTTTCACTAATGATTTTTTGAATCAATACTATGAGAAGAATATAACATTCTCCTAAAACACTTTAGGGTGATAAATCTCATATTAGTCATTCAATTACCTCTATAAAGTTAATTATTACTAAATTCAATGACTACCAGGTAAGCTACTTTTAACTATAAAATGTCATAAGAAATATCAAAACGTAGCAATCCTTATACAAGATATTTAAGAGATTTTAAGTCAAAAAATCACTTATACAATTATCATTGAATCATTTTTTGTTTCCAATAGTGATGTATGAGCTCAACAAGAATATTTAAAGGGATGTACCTTGATTTATGTTATTTGTTGACGATATTGTCTTAGTAAATGAGATAAAAGAGGGTGTTAATGTCAAGCTAAAATGTTGGAGGGATACGTTAGAGTTAAAAGGTTGTAAATGTAGTAGGACTAAGACTGAGTACTTAAAATGTAAAATTTTAGGCCACAGGATGACTTCTAATGTGAAGGTAAAGATTAGTTCATAAGTTATACCACAGAAAAAGTGTTTTAAATACCTAGGTTCTATCATCCAAAACAATGGAGAGATTGATGAAGACATAGTCTATTGAATCATATTAGAATAACTTAAATTGAGAAGTGAATCCGGTCTTTTATGTGAGCTCAAAGGTAAATTCTATAATTTAGCGATTAGACTCATCATGCTATATGAGGCATAGCATTGACCCATCAAATAAGTGCACAGTCATAAGTTAATGTTAGCGGAGATGAGAATGCTTCATTTTTTGTGTAACCTTATTAGAAAAGATAAAGTTAAAAATGTGATGTAAGAGACAAATTAAAGGTGGCTATTATCAATGAAAAATTACAAGAGAAGAGACTTAGTTAGTTCGGACATGTTACAAGGAGACACTCTGACGCATTAGTGTGAAGTTATGAGAAAATAGTACTTAGAGACTGTTCAAGGAAAAAAGGAAGGCTCAAGAAAAATTGGGGAGAAGTGATCAAAAATGACATAGCTATGTTGGAACTTATATAAGAAATGACTCACAATAAAAAACTTTGACGTGTTATAATACGAATAAATCATCCCACTTAAAGAGATCATAAGAGACCTTTTAAACATTTTCCTTTGAATCTTTTGTTTTATCGAATCTTTTGTTTTATATTTAACCTTAATATTTTGATAACATAGTACTTCACCCCTAATTGTTTAGTCTAAGCAATTTCTTGCTTAGCTGAATTACTTTCTTATCATGATTGGTTTGATTTATTCTTATACTTGTCTTTTTTCTTGTTGTGTATTTATTTACTTATTTTATCTATTATTGTGACTATTATCATATCCTATTTATATTGTATTATGTATTACATTATATTTTTATATTTTTTAATATTATATATTATTATTATTTTGCATGTCTATCGGAAACAATCTCTCTACTAAGTATAAGTAAGGCTGCATATTACTAGAGCTCGCCAAACACTACGTTTTAGCAGTACTCTCTCACTTATATAAAGTCAATTTAAGTAACACGTTAAGCAGAGCTTCTCCAGCATCCATCTTAAGACATAACATAATTATGCGAACATATTCATTGTGGTCAGTTAAATTACAACATAAGGCGTTTAACTATTTTTAAAAATGGCTTTATTTCCGGGAAATAAAACACAGGAACGAAAAGATCCAGAGAAGGTGAGACAGTAGAGACACGAAGAGCATGATGAAATAGTCGCATCGACACAAAAAAATTGTTACCAGGGCACACCAGAAATAGGTCTTAGCAGACCTTTCACAGGCCTCTTTCGTTAAAGCCGAAAGAGATTCACAGCCCAAACTAGGCCCAAAACTAAACTTGTTCTTCCAGTTCAACTCTTATTCTTTCAAATCAGTTCTCACTTTCTACCACAACAGGTTTTCTGAACTAGCACTTATGGAGTTTGCGGCTTGTTCGTCAAGGGTTATAAGTGGTAACCAGGTCTTAACAAATCCATTCGCATCCTCAAGAATCCGAAAATCAGACTTCAATGGTCATCTTTCGAATGCCTTTTCACTTCCTTTCGTGGCTCGGATAGATTTTTGCTGCAAATCAATTCTCAAGGACGCATCCCATATCACTACTCCAAAGGTTGTCTCTTTTACTTTTATTATTTGGGCTGCTCTGATGTTTAACGATGGACTCATTTCCTTTTTCTTTTTATTTCTGGATGTTCAAGATGGCTGGAGGTGGTTTTGAACTTTCCAGTTTAACGGCTCTGTCCCCTCTTGACGGTAGATACTGGAGTAAAGTGAAAGATTTGTCTCCTTATATGAGTGAATTTGGTCTAATTTACTACCGCGTTCTGGTTGAGGTATTATTTTGTGATGGAGTATGTAAGGATGCTGAAAGTTCCATTATTTCTAAAGTGCTCATATCTTTCAGATTAAATGGTTGTTGATGCTTTCAAAAATCCCAGAAGTGATTGAGGTCCCTAGCTTCAGTCAAGAAGCACAATCGTATTTGCTTGGATTGATTGATTGGTTTAGTATAGATGATGCCGTGGAAGTTAAAAACATTGAAAAAGTGACAAACCATGATGTAAAAGCTGTGGAATATTTTCTGAAAAAGAAATGCCAATCACACCCGGAGATTGCAAAGGTTGGAAATGTTCAACATTTTGTTATCTGCTGAAACAACTATGTCTCTAATAATGTATCTCATCTCCATCTTCTAGGTGATTGAATTTTTCCATTTTGCTTGTACTTCTGAAGACATTAACAACCTTGCCCATGCATTGATGTTGAAAGAAGCAATGGACCAGGTGATATTTCCTGTTATGGATGAACTGATCGAAAGAATAAGTAACATGGCTGAAGATAATGCTTCAATTGCAATGCTTTCTCGTACTCATGGACAGGTAAGCGAGATGATTACTTAATTACTGTACTAATGGCATTTTCTTATTTGGACCTAATTTCCTTGGACAAATTTCTTTTGATATATTTCATTGCCATCACATAACTAAATCTTGCAAAAGTCTATTACATTAATTTTACAGATCATCTTGCTAGTTTAGTAACAAACTTATCTCTTTTTACATACATATAATTTGTTCAAAGTTATGTACAAATCTGTTGAAGAGTGTATTATTCTTTATCAACTTTTAGCCAGCTTCACCTACAACTTTGGGAAAGGAAATGGCAGTTTTTGCATCCAGGCTAGGTGAACAAAGGCAAGAAATCTCTCAAGTAAAGATAAAGGGGAAGTTCGCTGGTGCAGTTGGAAATTACAATGCTCATCTAGTTGCATATCCGAATATCAATTGGCCTCAAGTTGCAAAAGAATTTGTTGAATCCCTTGGACTGTGTTTTAATCCTTATGTTACTCAGGTTCATAATCCTGCCTATCTTTTCGATTTGCAATTTTGTTAGGAAGCATATGATTATTCTTTTGACTACAAGACTTTGTTCACATTTTCCAGATTGAGCCGCATGACTATATGGCGAGACTTTTTAATGCAGTAAGCGTATTTAACACAATACTGATTGATTTCAATAGAGATATATGGGGCTATATATCCTTAGCTTATTTTAAACAGGTAAGTGTTCTGGGATTGAATTGACTCTTCAATGGTTTTTATATAACACAAGTAACTTACTGCTTGTTCATAATGTGACGCAGATAACAAAGGCTGGTGAAATCGGATCCTCAACTATGCCTCACAAAGTTAATCCTATTGATTTTGAGAATAGTGAAGGGAATCTTGGCAAAGCCAATGCAACTTTGTCTCATCTTGGTGATAAGTTACCTATTTCACGTTGGCAGGTAAAGCTTGGTCTATTTTATTTTCATGTTTAATTCACTTCTACAAACCCTTTTGGTAATTTTATTAATTTTAAGTTCTTCTCGTAGTTGAATGGAAGTCATGTTGAGAACCTACTTATTGAAAATGTTCCCTTTTATTGTCCCTATAGATCTGCCAAGAGTCCAACCACCAGAATGTATTGACTGACTGGACCATGATGCTATTATATTGTTGTATAGATTTTAGATTATCTTTGCTTTCCTAATTTCATGCATTTATTGTTGAGATCGTCAGGACCCAGCTGTGATGCAACTTTTTGAGGGGTAATTTTAGGTTCTTATTTTACTTTCTGTTTCCAGCGTGATTTGACAGATTCAACTGTTCTAAGGACCACGGGTGAAGGATTGGGACATTCTCTTCTTGCCTACAAAAGCGCATTGCAAGGAATATCAAAGCTCCAGGTATGCAATGAGCTCTATCTTCTGCAAGGTTTGGGAAACTACCATTGAATATGAGAATTCAGGAGCAGCTGGATGCCAAGCAATGTAGCTCCTTTATTTTTTTGTTGATTTTATAGATTATGGGTTGTCTTTGATATGCAATTTAAAGTATAGACACACAAATCTTAACTAATTTTTTAGCAGAATTGATTACTTTATGACTTCGTTGTCTTGTATATAATTTAGGTGAATGTGACACGCTTGAGTGAAGACTTGAACCAATCGTGGGAGGTGCTTGCTGAGCCAATACAAACTGTATGTTCCTTTTGTTTTCAGATCTTTTGATATACTTCTTACCTCAAGTATCTGAATGTTTTTAGCTTGCATTTTAGCCTCTTTTATTCTTATTTTTAAGTGTTACCCTTCTCAATATTTGACTGACTGCTTCAGATCATGCGACGATATGGTGTTCCGGAGCCCTATGAGAAACTAAAGGAGCTCACCAGGGGCAGAGCTGTTACCAGGGAAAGTATTAGAGACTTTATTGAAAACCTAGAATTACCCAAAGAAATAAAGGATTATCTTTTGGAGTTGACACCTCACAAATACGTTGGAGCAGCTATTGAATTAGTTAAAACAGTTGAGAGATGACATTGAATTTGGTGAATGGAGTGAGAGCCTTATATCCTAACTGGAAAGTTGCCCAATCCAATGGCTCTGCAACTTATCCGGATGATGTCATGCAAGACATTGACTCACTTCTTTTCTGCATGAGCTATATAGACCCATTAACCATAGAATTGAAAGGTGACGTATCCTTGTTAGAGATTGTATCTTTTTCTGTGCCAGCTTGCGTTTGAGGCTGAAGGCTGCAACTATGAGCAATATTTGCCACAGTTTGGCGATAGATTATAAATGTTTCAGTAATTTGATTCCTACGCAATTAATCAAAAATGTGTTGTCTTTGGTAGAATTATGAGCAAATTTTTGTCGGTCTTTGTTGACAAATTTATATGACAATAACACTACAAGCTATTTTTGCTTCTATATTACTATTCCCAACAAATTTTTATTTAATTTGCTCCTGGTCAATGCAACACTATATTTTACTTAAAGTTCTGGTAACGGCAATCGAAAATAATCGTAAAATAAGAAATCATCTCAGGAATGATTACATTGTCAACCTCAAAAAGCATTTCATCACCTACCAAGTAATTTTCACACTCAAATTAGTATTCCTAGTCAAGCGCCTACAAAGTAAAGAACAAAGGGAACAAAAGGAGTCCCTTTGAACGAGTTCTACATGTCATTATACAATTTGTCACATAACAATGAACATAATAAGTTTGTTCTGAATTTAAAAAATAGAACGGGAGGAAAACCCCAAAGTATTGACATTTGATAGCCGAAGTGCAGACTCTAAAAGTTGAGGGAGAAAAAGTTAAAAGTAAAAGAAGCATCAAATCTTCTTTACCTAATATCCTGTTGTAACCCTATTTTGCGTTAAAAATTATGTTATTTTATATTTGTTTACACCCAAAATGACATCATTTTTTGTGCAAAATAGGACTAGAACAGAGCAAGTATTTGGTACAGAGGATTTGAACCCCAAAAAAAGAATAAATAACAAGCAATAAAAAGATTCAGAAATAGTGATTGGTACCAAGGACGTTTGACGTTAATATTGTTTTGGCATGTAAAGGTTTATAGAAGTGGAAGAACACCCTTGAAAAAAATAAAAAAAATAAATTAAAAATTTTCATTTTTAAAAAACTGAGCGGCTTTAATGTAACTACTTTATTTTTAAAAGAAAGCTAATGCTTACAAACAAACAAAATAAATTATCTCCAACTCCAGCTTCTTTCCATGCTTTTTTCCATTCTTAACTCCAACTCTAACCTCTAACCCAGATGAGTACTTAGGCCTCCCATTCCTTCCCCGGAAGCCTCATGCTAACTCCTCTTCTGTGGAGGAATATACCTTTACATGCTCTAGTAATTTAGCTCCCGTGAGAGTAAGCTGGAAACAGGTGGTTAGTGAGCCCCTCATAACCTAACTGCACTTTTGCCCTTCAGCTACCAAAGAAGGCCCATAGATTGTAGCCCCCCCTCTAGGTGTGCTCAAAGTATGAGGTAGTAAGTGGAATGCCACACGATTATGATACTTTATGCGAAAGAGGCTAGTATTTTCAATTATTCAAGCTTAGATTTATGCTAAATGGAAACAAATGGGATTGAAAGAAGCTCCACTAAGATAAAATATTCCTGTTGAACTTCTCATCCAAAGAGGTTGCAAAAAAGATTCTAGATGAGAGGCCTTGGCACCTATATGGAAGGCATATCCATATCCAATGGAAGCCATGAATAAGCTTGAATCAATAATGAGTAAGCAAGTTCCCCTTTGGATTAATGTTCACAACATACTGGTTGATTCTTCATCCAGTAAAGGTACTCACCTAGTTATGTAAGTTCACCAATACCTATGGATGAACAAACAACTTGACTCGAAATAATAGGCTATGCTCGTCTTTGTGTAGTGGTTTAGCTAGGCAAGGAATTCCAAATGAGATACCTGTTCTTAGATTTGGAGATTATGACATTTACAAAGCATCTGACTCAATACAATGGAGCTATATTTTGCATCTTCTTGAAGCTTTTGAATTCCCTAGCACATTCATCAATTGGATCTATGAATGTATCAACATCACCTTATTTGGAGTTTTAATGAATGGAGAGTCATCAGAGCTATTGAAAAGTAGGAAGGGACTAAAGCAAGGGAACCACTTATCCCCTACCTCTTTATTCTATGTATGGATTCTCCTACAAGGCTAATTGGGAAGTCAATTAAGCATGATAAAAGAAACTAGGAATTTTCAGTCTACTATTTACAAATGATCTCCTATTATTCTCCAAAGTTGAGAACATATCAATGATCTTGTTGATGTTTACATCAAACATTTAAAACTTTATCATGAATTGTAATGAATCATGAAAAAATTTATATGCTAGTAGTAGTTAGAGCTAGAGATATTACACTATGGCTTTTCTAAATAACTGTAGTTCAACTTAAGGACCTTCTCTTTCTCTATCGTAGCATCCCTATCACCACAAGAGTTCAAGGATTACACCCTTTTATTAAAGAAAATTCAAAGGAGGATTAAAAATTGGTGTGAAAATGTTTTATCCTTTGTTGCCTGAGTTCTATTAATTAACTCAGTGTTAAATTTTGTCCACACTTACTGATCTTCCCACATATTCCTCTCCAAAGGATTGATCAAGGTAGTTAAGAGACTATTAAGAAGCTTTATATGATTAGGAGAAGGGAATAAGAGATACTATACCAAATTCAAATCGTCTGATGTTTATAAACTAAAAGCAGTAGGAGGATAACATATCATTTCTATGAACTTGGCTAATCAATCTCTCTCAGTAGGGAAACTATAGTGAATTCTATCTAATAAGGAAGATTTATAGGTCCAATGGGTTTCGTACATACTTCCTCAAAGGAAAAAAGTTTATGGAAAATGAGAAGCGTATCTTTACATTCCTAGTTCATATGTCAGCTACTCAAATTAAGGGAAAGAGTTGAAATGTATTTTAGCTGATTAATTGGTAATGAGAAGAAAGCATCAATGTGATTTGATAAATGGTGCAAAAATAGTCCCCTTTATAGAACCAATATGTTCAACTCATTCACCGGAATATTTCCTATTTCGTAATGGTTGGAAGTTTTATTTGTTAATTGGAATGATTGCAATTTTAATTTGTGCTTGACTTTCTAATTATTTTATTCTTGTTATTTGATTACTTATTTTTTGTTTTTGATTTATTATTCGTTTAATGCTTCTTTTCTAGTGTGTTTTCACATTTTCATGCTTTATTTGCTATTTTCTCACATTTATTTAAAGTTTCAGGTATAAATTTGAGACCGAGATGAACAAAAAAGTCAAGGAAGAGGCAATGAGGAGAAGGGTCCTCTAGAGACCCAAGGGGAGCTTGTCCATAATAGGGAAAGTTGAGGTAGTCCAGGCACTAAAGCAACCTCTGATGTTACTATTCAATGTCGCAGTCTATGAGGAGCAATATCAATGACTCAAGGAGAAGAATTTCGAGATTGGTCAAAGCATTAATTCGGAGACATTGGAGCAAGTCATTTTGTTCCAGCAGGTTCTAAACCTTATCAATATTAGAGTGTGGTCTTAATTCTTCAATATCGTAAAGCCCTCGTACTGGGGGCTAATGATCGAGGTGGTCTCCGCATTCTTTATAGAGAAAGGCCACCACAACTAAGACTAGCCAAACACGATCCATTTCTAGATATTTAAGGAGATGGTCTGCATGAGCTACTTAGAGTTCTTCGTCATGATGGGGTTGTACAACTAGGAGTTCATAGGAATGTCAAACAAAGTAGCCCTATGGATAGAATTATCGTATGAGGTGTCTTCTGACCAATGTTGAAGAGTTATTACCAAGGATGACGGCTACGACCCCAGTAGATCTAAGGCATTATATCTATGGCACCTCAATCTCAAATACATGCATGAAATTCTGAGCCATAAGCTGAATGCACTGGGTGATAGCTTTGGAGTAGTCAAGAACTTAGACATGTTCTACTTGTGGAGCATGAGTGAGCGAACACTAATAAATCTGGGAAATGCTTTAGCCTAAATCATTTGGTGTTAGAGTGAAGAGAAGAAGATCAAAATGATATGCACTAGAACTTATGTAACGAGGCTTGCACGAAGGATAGGGGTCTTTGATAGATTACAAGTGATGCGAATTGTTTGAACCATGACAATTCTAAACCTAGATGTGATGAAAACATATGCATATGGTGCTAGATGGTAAGGACCTACAGGTGACTGGTCGACAGAATCTGCAAGTGCACAGAGTTGTTCCTAGTACTTACACATCAAGTATTCCAAGGTCGTACCCCACAAGGACTAAAATACTCACAACTAAATTAATCCTAATTACTAGAACAAAAATGACAAGAAAATTTAAAAGATGGTTGGATTTGAGTGAACAATCAATTGTAAAGACTATGAATAAACAAACAAGGAAAATTTCGACGATTGAGAATTGGGGCTTCGGGATTCATCAATTTAAGGAATTGATCGACAAATTATGGAATTGATTGAATGACAAGTTATAATAACAGTTGCACAATTTCACTTGTATTCTCTCTCAAGACATACAAGAATACCCAACTAGTTGATTACTATTTTTCAATGTGAAATCTATATAGTCAAATTCATTAAGAACAAGCAACCCTAAGTTATCACACTAGTTTAGGATATCTCTATCTCTAAATCTAATATG
>JAOSBN010000005.1:17249502-17267379 GCA_027563595.1 Erythroxylum suave
CATTTATTGTGGCTAGCAATAGAGGATATGCGTCCAACAATGAGCATGATTGCAAAGTTTGAACAAATCTCCAATTGATTTATTTTATACAAAACATTCATGGAGTCCAATGGGCATTTATTCTTTCAATGACTTTATACAACATTCATCTAGAACCAAATTCTAAAACTATGCAAATTGGACAATGCACCTACAAGCAAAAAAGAGATAGTTGATTGGAATATCACAAGTAAACTCATACCAGAAAGAGTACAAGGTAGCACCAGCCTACTTATTATCTAGCATATGTGATAAAAGAAATAAAAGAAATTTACATAATCAAAGCATGAACAAAGAAGTCATATGTAACTTAATATGCAGCAAAATCAGATATCATCTAACTACCTACAGAGACAAGCACAAGCTTAGTGAAACGCTCAAAAGAAATTTGATAATTGACTGAGGTGGGAAATGTTTTGTACTTCACTAGTTTAAGTCATTACATTACATTAGTTTTTTATATGCCTAGAAATGCGATTATAATAAAGTATAGTTTTTTTGTAAAATCTTAAGTTTGCCTAAAAGTCATAATATGTTTTTTCTTTATTAAAATATGACATGTCAATGACTTGTTTTATTGGAAAGAATATTTCTACTCTTATCCTTCTTCTTTCCACCTTTTTTTTTAAGTAAAGAAACTAAATATAATGCAAATTAAATTAAAAATAAAGAAAACAATACTAAAATAAATAATCGTAAAATAAAATCTTATAGCTGAAGTTACATTTCAGGAGATTAGGGAGTTTTCTTTTCTTTCAATCTGAATAGGGCTCCTGGTTCGGATGAGTTTAATGAGTTTTTCTTTAAACAAACCTGGCATATTATTGGAAATGAGGTCACTAAGGCAATCCAAGACTTTTTCTAACATGGGAGATTTCTCAAAGAGCTTAAGTCAACCTTTATTTCTCTTGTTCCTAAGAAGAACCAGCCTTCTACTATGTTGGACTCTAGACCTATCTCTTGTTCTAACATGATTCATAAGGTGATCACAAAATTATGTCTAATAAACTTAGACAGATTTTGTCCATCATCATCAACCCAGACCAAAGTGCTTTCATTAAAAACCGCAATATAGGGGACAACATTCTCTTAGCTCAAGAAATTTTCAAGAACTATCACCTTTCAAATAACCATAAGAGATGTGCTTTTAAAATAGAATTGGAAAAAGCTTATGATTCTATTCAGTTGGATTTTCTCCTCAAGGTGCTCCTAGCTGTAGGACTCCCTCCTATGTTTATTAAGTGGATTAAGGAGTGTGTAACCTCTCTTTCATGCTCTATCCTCATTAATGGGTCTCCTACAAATTTCTTTTATGGGAAATCAGGGTTAAGACAAGGAGATCCTCTCTCTCTGTATCTGTTTATTATTTATATGAAGGCCCTTTCTAGGAGTATGAATAATTCGATAGTAGAAAATCCCACTTTTAAATTCCACTGGAGATGCAAAGCTCTCAAACTTTCCCATATTTTGTTTGCTGATGATTTGTTAATGTTTTGTCATGCTGATTTGACCTCGATTAATATCTTGCTTAATTGCTTGAGCACTTTTTCTAAATTCTCTGGTTTGGAAATGAAGATTAATAAGAGTTAGTTCTTCTTATTTTTTGATAGGGATTGTTTGACCATTCAATTGGAAACTGTTTTGGGTCTTTAAAGAAGGCAACTCCCTATGAAATATCTAGGTGTACCTCTTTTAACAGGAAGATTAACTAGGAGAGACTGTATCCCGCTGTTGGATAAAATAGATTCCATAGTTAACAAATGGACTCATAAGGCCCTGTCCTATGCTGGTAGGCTTCAGTTGGTAATTTTTGTGTTGTCTATATTTCGAGTCTATTGGGCTAGCCATTTCATTCTTCCTACCTCTATCATTAAAGAAATAGAGTCTAAACTTAGGAACTTCTTGTTCTTGTGATCTGGGAAGGTTGTGTCTAAAACTCATGCAAAGGTCAAGTGGTTTGATCTATGTAGACCTAAAAAGGAGGGTAGTTTGGGGATTAAACATTTATCTACTTGGAATAATGTCTTGTTAGGTAAAAGGATCTGGGTTCTCTTTAATGATAGGGAAGCTTTGTGGGTTAAGTGAGTTCACACCATTATTCTTAGAAGAAATAAATTCTAGAGTGCCCAACCAACAAACAATAGCTCTTGGAGTTGGAGGAAACTTGCTCAGGTCAGGAATACTATTGGGAACCAATTCGGATTTATGATAGGGAATGGTGTTTCAATTTTCTTATGGCAGGACCCGTGGCATCATAAAGGAATCCTAAAAGATCTCTCAACTCCAAGAATTATGAATGGTTCAAAATTTCCAACGAATGCAAAAGTAGCTGATGTTATCAGAGACAATATATGGAACTGGCAAGGTGCCACAATTGAGGCCATTCGTATGCTAAAGCCATTAATGTATCAACCCAATGAGTCTTAACCGGATAGGCTAGAATGGATTGCCAGCCTCACAAAAGCTTACACAAATGTTTCAGCATACACTTTGATGAGACTTCCTTCTCCAAGAGTACCTTGCTATAAATTGGTGTGGCATAAAGGTACAAACCCAAGGTATGCCTTTATCTTGTGGTTAGCTGTCCTTAATAAGCGACAAACAAGAGATCAGCTACTTTATACTTATGTTCCTAACCATTGCTTACTCTATTCCTTGAACAATGAATCTACTAACCACCTTTTCTTTGAATGCTCCTTTTCAAAATCAGTGTGGTTATACTACCTCAACAACTTTTAGATAATCATCCTAAACCTCTTAAATCTTCAATCCATTCTATATTTGTTCTACCAACCCCAAAGCTACAGAAACATTGACCTCAACATATTTATCATCCTTCTATTTGTTGTTGTGTATAACATATGGTCTGAGAGAAACCTAAAAACCTTCAAAGACGCAGCTATAGAAGTGGGAAGCATCAATAATAAAGTGATCTTCCAAGTAATGGAGCAACTTTACTCAAACACTAAGAGTAGGTAAATTATAGTTTTGGATTGTTTTTGTTTTGCAGGTTGCTGGTTAGGTCGGGTTCACTTGTTGGCAATCAAATTTAATGGCAAGCCCAGTTACCTGCTAAGAGATAGGTTGTTTATCAAAAAGACAAGAACAGAAGTGGTAAAGCTGTGTAAGCTTGGTAGAAGGATACACGGAATGCAAGCATCAGGTAAGAGAGGATTACATAGGAATGCCTCAATCTTCAAAAATTCTTGAAGAATGCATGGTGTCACAAGCTTCTGCGATTCACTCCTTAGGCAACTCAACAGTAGGAGAGCCCTAACCCCTGATTGGTGTATTAAAAGCTGGAGGACTAGATCGGATATACAAAGAAAGCTGGATGAGAGTTGATCTATCTCTCCTTCCCTAGCACTTCGGTAATTCTTTACAAATAAGATAATAATGTGATCTGGAAATGAGATGAACTCTAACTTGTTGTGTATCTCTCTGATTATGGGTTAAAAGCTAGTCTTGATTAGTTTAAAGTATAGAACCTACTTTAAGGAATTATTGTAATTTTGGTCAGGTGATCCTTGTTATGGTCATGTTGAGGCTTCTTATGTTTGAGGTTGTTGTTATGGTTGTGTAGTCATGGGTAACAATTATAAGGTTCCCCATGCTCACATGTTAGGTTTCTTTTGTTATGGATAAGAGATTGGCATCTTCGCCAATCTCTCGATTGTACACGCCAATCTCTCAATTGTACATATCTTTATTTATTTATAAATTCACTAATTTACCAAAAAAAGAACATGAAAAGTTATCATAAGCTACCCTTCATTAAAGTTAGATGCTGATGGAGCTGCTAAAGCTCTCTCGAGCTTTTCTGCATGAACTGTGACCTTACTAGTCATGCACTATCCTTTGCAACAATGCCTAATTCTGCTTATCTTCATTTCCTTTCTGGTTATTCGTTCTTACTACTTCACTTGCTTTTTTCTTTCTGCCACCTTTATGGTCAACCCTTAACAACAACTTTTCACACACACATTTTCTCCTTCTGTTTTCCCATTTTCTTTGCTTGCTTATACTATTTTCTTTTTCTTTTAAGTACCTTCGAGAGATCCAACTTTTGAGGTGTACCACTTTACCTTCAAGTTCTTGTTATTTTCCGATGGACAATAACTTCCTACCCCTGAACTCCAACATCCCTCTACTTGCTGAACCTCTTCTTTCCAAAGATATACATGGTTCTTCGTCAAATGTTGATCCGAATGCATATGTAAGTCAATCCAACTGCAAGTCTTGGGTCCAAGTAGTTAGTGATCCAAGAGTTAAGATTAAGTTGAATTATTTTCCACCTTCTAAAATTGCTAACTAGAGGATTGTTTCCTTACCCTTGGAAATCTTAAAGGCAGGTGCATACAGATAGAGCTATACTAGGATTTTTTTTGGCCAGAAGGGTAGCTTTCCCTATAATGAAACAATAGGCCTTTCATAATTGGAAACAAGATAAGCTGTTAGAGGTACTTGTAAATAATGAAGATGTTTTTCTCTTTAAATTTGCAACACTTGAAGATGCTAAGAAGGTTATTCAAGCTAGTATATAGCATGTTCTCAACAAACCTTTACTTCTCCACTTATAACGATATGGACTGAAGTTAGACGAAATCAAACAAGAGAACATTCCTATTTGGATATGTATCTATGAAGTCCCTTTAGAATATTGGACAAAAAGTAGACTTAGCCACCTTGCAAATTATATAGGCAAGCCTATCTCAATGGACCAAGTAATTATTGATACAAAGAGGGTGAATTTTGTAAGAATGTGCATTATGGTTTCCTCAACGGTTGAATTACCTAACTCTATACCATTCATAAGACTCATTGAGGATCTTCAACAAATTAATATGGAAGTTCCCCTTCGACTATTGGACAAGAAGCAAACTTAGCCACATTGCAAATTATATAGGCAAGCCTATCTCAATAGAACAAGTAATTATCAATACAAAGAGGGTGAATTTTGTAAGAATGTGCATTATGTTTTCCTCAATGGTTGAATTACCTAAGTCTATACCATTCATAAGACTCAATGAGGATCTTCAATAAATTAATATGGAATTATACTCTTCTCTCTTTGGAATTAAGGTAATGGAAGTTGTGTTTATTACCTTTAATAGCTTCCTGCTTGTAAGGAACTCCATTATGGCATCTTTTACCATTCTACCAGTCGTAGGCCTTACTTTCCTTAAAAATTATGTTTAATCCATCAGGCCCAGGGCCTTAAAAAGGATCGATGATTTGAAAACTTCTTTAATTTTAGAAGGACTGAAAGACCTAAACAAATTAGCAATTTCAACAAGAGTTAAATGATAATAAACAATTTCTTAAACTAGGAGATACGAAAACTAGGCAGTATAAGAGGATCCCAAAATAGCGAAGAAGTGATTAATTACTTCTCCAAGGATATCCTATTGTGAGGTTAATAATTAATTATTCTTTTGAATGGAAATGATTATGTTAAAAGATCTTTTAGCTACAACACTTCTGTTAAAAAAAGAAAAAGTTATTGTCCCCTTCAACGAGCCATAAAATTCTTGACCTTCGCTTTATAATAGAATAGTCAAAGTTCAAGGCCTAAGTATAGCTAGATAAAGCTTATTATTTCTATCTCTTATCATTGTAGGGTTATGATATAAATTGGCTTAAGATTTGGCAAATTGGTTATTACCAATATCTAAAAGGTGGTGAGTATTGCTAGTTCTTTCCATATAAATGCCTTAAGTTCATCTTTGATGCATTATAGTTTCTTCATGCAAATAAATTGTTTAGTGCCATATATGACCACATTGAGTCCTCTTTGAATGGATTTAGTAAAATGTTGTATATCAATAATGAAGTCGTTAAATTTGAATATTTGAAACCTTTGGACCTATTAGACATGTAAACAACTATTAGAGAGTGATCAAAGCAAAGAGGGTTAGGGAATATTAATCTAGATTATAGGAAAGCATAAAACCACTCTAAATTGGCTATAAACTTATATAGCTTTTTCCTCTAAAATAATCTATTTATGCTCCATTTGAAAAGGTTTCCTTTAAATGGAAGATCTGTAACTTGTATATCCATTACTTATTTGTTAGTATTGGACGTACATTTGGTATTCCACCATTTTCTATAGTTAAATTTAGTTGACTTTGACTTGTGATTTTTGTATCAATGTTGTTGCTAATGTACATAAACTCCTGATAGGCTCTTATTTTGAAGACTCTGTCTGTAGGTTTCCATATTTTGGAGGGGTTCAATGGTTTAGGCTTCCACATATAAAAAACTTTCACTATATCCTCAACTAGATCAAAACTATCATTGAGTCTTAGTTTAGGAATTTTAGATGGAAGATATTTTAAGCCATCTACTACTATACTGATCTAGTAAAATTTAAGCGCTTGATCTCAGTTGTTTCTTGATCTAGATAGATAGACTTTCCTATAAAACTAGCAATGTAACTGAGACAACTTATAGTCCAATATTCCAAAAGCACCCTATAAACACACATCCAAAGTAGAATAGTGATGAATTTAGTTTCTTTAAGACTGAGACCTCAATTATGAAGTAAATGTAGCCTATTCTAAATATGACCACTTGAGCTCCAATATTCCAAAGGCACCCTATAAACACACATCCAAACTAGGATATTAATGAATCTAGTTTCTTCAAGACTGAGACTTGACCTTTAATTATGAAGCAAATGTAGCCTATTCTGAATGTGCCATAGTCCTTCTTCAATTACTCTTTTTGTATTCTAAGGGCTATCAAATTTAAAGAAGAAATTATCTTTTGAGTTAACAATTAAGTCTATCAGTCCTAGTTATTTTTGTTATTATAAGCCTAGGAATTCATAGTTGAAAGGACACTCCCTTATCATAGAAGTAGTTAATAAGTGTGGAACTCCACTGTGCTACACGTTCCCTTAGTGTTTCAAGTGGAGAAGCAACTATCCTTTGATCCTCCAAAGAGCTAGGAGGGGATTAAGAGAGTTTGACGTCTGAATTTGGCTCTCCTACAACTTGTAACTAGGATTGTTTAGAAGGAGATACAGCTGAGTGAGTCAAAAGAGATTTAGATCTTGAGCCTACCTAATTGATAGGTGTAGAAGGAAGATGAGAGGATAGTTAAAGGGGTGGTGGTTGAGTGTATGCAAAAACAGTAAGATGTGGTGCAGTCTAGTCTGGTAGACAAAAGGGGAGAGGCATGAAAGCCTCTAAATATACAATCATTTTACTAAAAAAAGAAAAAAAGGTGAGTAACCAGTTTGAGAAAATTTAGTTGAAGGAAGTTGGAAAAAATCAGGGAAATTTGAGAAAACTGAGGTCGTTGAGCAAGAAACTAGCTAAAGTAAGGAGAAAGGAATGATCCAAATTGACTAAAGAAATGAAGATGAAGGGGAGCACCATGCAAAAACTAAAAAGAGGGGTATTAGATTAGGTTGAACTTGCAGTGTCATAAATGGTCTATAAAGTACATCTTTGCTAGAAAAATGCTGAGTAGAATAATGAGTATGGGAAATGGAACTGATGAAAAATTCATAAACTAATACAATTCCACATCAAAAAAGGAGGATAATTATCAATTATAGATTATAGATTAGGCCTTGATGACAACATTAAGGCTTAACAATGGGAGCTTGTGACATTCCACATGTAAGTGGGTATCAAATCTCATATTGGAGAAAAAAAAAGTGTGAAATGGTTTATAATTCTATATAAAAGACTAGTAATTAACTCATAGCTAGCTAACATGAAGTATATGATTTTTCATAAATTTGAAATAAAGTTGTTGTTAAACTAGTATCGACTTTTTGTGTTATAAAAAAGTGATGTTGGACAAACATGACATTAGAAAGAATTTTTGCAAGGAACATAGTTTAACAAAAAAGTGATCTTAGATAAAAGAATAGAAAAATATTGAGAAAACAACTTTGCTTCTTGGCACAAAAATAGAGGAACAATGTTAAATATGAAAATAGAATAATATTAGAACCACTTAAAGAGTAACTTCGATGGTGTGTAGAAAATAAAAAATAACTACAATATTAAGAAATAAAAAAAGTAATATTAGAAACAATAATGAACTTAGTAGAAAAAGGAATAAGAAAAGAATAGGTAAATGGGAAATATGAAACTTTGATGAGATAAAGAGTAGTGATTTAAGTTTCTTACTTAATATGCTTTATATGATCATATTGTGTGAGATTGTTAATAATGGTTATAATTGACTTGTTATCATTGTACAATATTGTTGGATATATTAGTAGCATTTTCATATCTTCTATTAGTCTTTTCAACCAAATTAGTTCAAAAATTCATTGTAAAATTTCTATAAGCTCTACTTTAGCACTACTATGAGCAAATATAGAATATATTACTTTTTGTTTCTCTATATTGCTAGTAATGTGCCCTAAACCAATAGTCATATGTGACTTTTGTACTGACATTCTGACTTATTATTTATATATTATGAGGTATTCTTTTATAGATGCATGTATATTATTTATGTAATGTGATTTACATTCCATGAATAGTATTAGACTTACGTCATCAAGTATGTGACTTGATGGTAAAACCGTAAGCATTATAATATTATTCTAAACTGTCCCTGGTCGATCATTATTGGTGGAATAATAATAAATTAGGGCTAGTATATATTCTGATTGATGATTACATTTTACTGATCATAGATGCGAGTTATCAAATTAGATACATAGATATATGTTAGAGAACATATATTGGACTGACCCACAGAGAACACAATACATGGTTTCATGTCATTAGTGATTCTCAATATGGTTTGAGTTTAGTCCTTTGCCCTGAAGTCATCATGATTCCCTACATAAGGAATTTAGTATTTTGACATTAGACTAAGTTATCTTTAACCAGATAATAAGTAGTATTACGTTGGACATTAAATGAGTCATGTGGAGGGATGTGAATGGCGTAGATGGGATTTGTACCTTTCTTAAATGAGAGAGATATCATTTGGGCCTCTTGACAAGTTTGACTGATGAAATGCATGGCTGTGCTCAAATGAGTTGATGAGGAGTCATCAATGTAATTTGCTATAGTCAGTCAACTTAGGAATCAAGAAACTATGATTAATCAAAGGTTGACATATACCATGCCTTATGATTAATCTTGATATCGTGTTATAAAGGGACTGAGTTTGTAACCATGGTTACTGGTTAAATCACATTACCGATCCTCATTTGATTTGGGTAGTCATAATGTTTTGCTAGAGGCCACTTATAACTTATAGGCCTTGAAGTGTGATCAAGCTCATTGCCAACATCAAATGAGCCTACAGGGTCGCACACAAAGAGTGATGTGATTTGAGATTATTCACTTGGGCCTAATTTATTAGACATAGAATAAATATATGTGAATATATTTATTAAGTTAGATTGAATTAAGTTGTCGGGTTTTTATTATATGAGATATAATATGGGCTAAAACTTATTAGGCTTCCATAATGCTAATGGGTTTAGGATTATGATATTCTTATTCCCAATCATATTAAAACATGATTGTCCTATTCTCACTAGGAATAGGGATAAGAGCTTCTCTATAAATTGAGGGCTTACGTATCATTAGATGACACACAAAAAGCCCTAGCCACCTAGCCTAGATTGTTCATCCTTGTGTGGATAACGACAGAGGACGTTTGCGAGCTGTAGCATTAAGATATCTGAAAAGAATCCCAATCTGTGCGCTTCAAGAGTTAATTCTGTACACTTCTTGTTGTGAAATTTTGGTTAACCAAGGCACAAGACCCGAAATCCTATGGTCCATTCCACTGTGCATTGTACATTCCCGGGCCATAAGTGATCCAATATATGTGAGTAAGTTACCCTGTAAACTTTAGGCAATACAGATATGTAGACATAGGGTTTTTAAATTATGAACTTTTACCACTATTGAGATTGCCAAATAGCTATAGTGATCCCTATTGTTACAATATATCATTATTCAAATTCACATTCTTTTACAACTTTCATAGTCATAACACCACTGTATTGTAGTATGCTACAACACTATAGTGAAGATGAAAGTAAAAACATAGAGGAAATGATAGATAAAGAAGACAATAAGTATTGTTTAGTTTGATTTCTTCTAATATTGCTTGGCTTGATTTCTTCTAGCATTGCTAAAAACTCATTGGGAAAAAACAAATGAAGAAGACAAAAAAAAAAGAGAAGAAGATGATGAAAAAGAAGAAAACAAAGGAAGATGAAGAGACAATGATAAAATTATAAATGAGTCTTAGGTTTTAATTTTAATAATTGTAAAATATGTTATAAGCATGAATTTTTTAATCATATAAAGAAACTAACATCCCTAGCTTAGTCTCCCATCTCAAATAAATATCTCAAATTATACAAAACCTTCGATTAAAATTGTTTTTAATAACTTAAAATAACTTAATTAAATTTATTTGATAATGGTAGTAATTTATAATATTTTAAAATAATTGTAAAATTTTAGTATAATAATTAAAATTTTATTTTATTTTTGCTCTTAGCTTTCCAAAATATAGGATAATAACTATTAATTAAAAATTAATTTTTTATAATATTCAAATTTTAATGAAAATTTTATATGATATATTATATGAAATATTGTGAATTCATTCTATTTTTATTAATATTTTAAAATAGTAATTGTAATTACCGTAAAAAATTCAAGGTTTAAAAATCAAGTTTTGTGCATTTGAAATTTTTACTATAATAATATCTACATTAAATTTAACTTTCATGTCATTTGTAGAGGTAAAATTTGCAATGCCATCACAACAATAATTGTAATTGCACTTCACAACCTTACGTTGACCTGTTAAATTTGATCGCACTAGCCCTATATACATTAATAAGAGATTCAACTTCTCTTAATTCTGTTTTCTTGAATATTAATCCCTTTTTTGGTGTCTCTTTTAAATAATTAAGAATGTGGAACACTGCATCCATAAGTTTTTTAGCTGGTGAATACATAAATTGCTCATAATACTTATAACATAAGCAATATTTAGATGAGTAAGTGAAAGATAAACAAAATTTCCAATCAACCTCTAGTATCTTCCAATTATCCCATCTCCTTTTTGCTGATGATTTATTAATTTTTGCTAAGGCTTCAACACAATAGGCAAGCATAATTGATCAGGTGATATCTTAGTTTTGCTTATTTTTAGGCCAAAACATCAATAGGGAGAAATCATCACTTTATTTTTCAAGGAGCACACCACACTGCATGACAGAGGATCTAGAAAACATTCTGCACATAAATGCAATTCCTCACATAGACACCTATCTAGGGACACAAATCATACATGGAAGAACTACCACAGCCACTTATAAAGACATAATACAAAAACTTCAAAAGAGAGCCCAAAAGTGGGATGCACACAAAATTTCAATGGCAGGAAGACTGACATTATGTAATTCCATCCTGTCAGCAATCCCCACCTATTTAATGCAGACCACATGTTTCTTTAACACTACATGCAATGACATGGAGAGAATTTGCAGGAAATTTCTTTTGAGAACAAACACCACAGAAAAGAAAACTTCCTTAGTCAAATGGGATGTAAACAAAGAGGAGGCTTAGGCATTCATAAAATTAAGGAGCAAACCAGGGCACTTATATTGAAACTTGCATGGGACTTGGCCTTAGGAGAAAAGAAGTTGTGGACTAACATCTTCAAAGCTAAATACAACATAGGAAACCTTCCACACAGCTTCCCAATAAACAAACACTCACATCTATGCAAACAATTTAAAAAATTATGGCAGGTGATTCAGGAAGGAACCAAGTGGGAACTCAGAGATGGTAACACAATTGCTTTCTGGCAGGATGGATGGCTACCATCTAACATCATTTTGCAGGACTATGTCACAGCTACTATACTAGCCAACTACCATCATGCCAAAGTCAACACTTTTGTAACAACATCAGGCTCATGGGACATTCACACTCTACAATAACTACTGCCTCAACATGTCATACAACAGATACTGGCATTACCACAACCAAGACAAGAACATGGCAAAGACACTGTTTCATAGAGGTGGTCTGCCAATGGAAAATTCACCTCAAGCTCAGCATACAGCAAGCTATGCAGTTAGTAATGGGACCTAGAAGATGAGGAATGGAAGCATGTCTAGAAATTGGAAGTCCTAGAAAGAGTAAAAATTTTCATTTGGAAAGCAAAGCAGGGCGCGTTATGGACAAATACAAAAAGACTAGCAAGGGATTTAGCCCTAAATCCAAACTGTCATCACTGTGGCAGTGAGGAGACCATACTGCATGTCCTCAGAGACTGCAACAGATTGAGGAACATATGGATATACATCAAACAGGATCTCCCAAATGCATTATGGGAGTCTACCTGTTACAACTCATGGATTTCATCTAATCTCGCTTCCTTATCTTTATAGGAAAACGATAAATGGCCAGCATGGTTTACAATAACTTTCTGGTCCTTATGGACAGCAAGAAATGAGGAGATTTTCCAACAAAAGGAATACACAGCGTTTGGACTTTAAATCAAAATCAGAACAACAATCAAAGAGAAAACAAGTGCATTCCAGATCCACAATCAATGAAGAATTCAAAGGAACATCAGACCTGAAGGATTGAGACAGGGACGGCCACTCCTTTCCACAGGGGTATATCATAGAGTCAGAACTGATGGAGCATCCAAAGGCCCCAATCAAATGAGGGCAGTAGGTGTTGTACTCTAGGATCCAAATGGACACTGGATTATTGGTGCCTCCATGGCCGTAGGTCACTGCAACATCCTATAAGCAGAATTATAGGGAGTCATTTTGGGATTTAAAATTGCGAAAATGAAAAACATAACTCAAATCTACCTAGAATCTAACTCTAAGGAGGCAATAGAAATACTCACCAGATCTAAACCAACCCCCATCGCCGTTCAAACCTTCCACGTGGACATTAACACATTGACCGCCCAATTTGAGAAGGTCACATTCAACTTCATTAGGAGATGTCACAACACAGAGGCAGACATGCTAGCCAAACATGGGCTTGCGACAAATCCTCAGATTCCATTGATTTTCCTCTCAAATCCAAACTAGACACAACATAAACCACAAATCTAAAGGCAACAGCCCCAGATCCCGGAATAGTTTTCTATCCAAACTCGTGAGGGAAAAGAGAATAACATTGCAACATCTATCCCAGAGAATCAGAGCAGAGAGATAGGTGAACAACCAGTACATTCCCCTCCCCAGGAAGGAGTAATGACGGTCAAGCAGACCGGGAAGCAATGCTACCCAATCCAAGGAATACAACATCTGTAGTGATTATCACAGGTGGTTGGCACTTTTACCAGCCCTAAAGGGCATTCTAGTCGTTTCACATAGGTGCACATAAATGCACCCTCTGATATATTAAAAAAAACCTCTAATATCTTCCTTTTTCTAGTAATGTAATGCTTTCAATTTCTCTACACTTCCAATTTCTTTTTGTTGGGTTCTTAATAGGGTTACATTTTAGGATCCTAGTTTTTTTAAGAAATCAAGAGTATACTTTATTTGAGAGATCATAATCCCTTGATAAGTACTAATTTAGTTATGTTTTAGTATACTTTTGAGAGTATTTTCCTTGCGTTTGGATTATTTCTATAGAATTTGATACTTAATGTGACTTTATATTTTGTTTACAAGCTTTATTTTAGACTTTAAAGAAGAAGGAATCAATTTAAGTAAGTTAGAGACAAGTTAGAGAAGCTTTAGAGTGAGTTTGGATGGATACGGGTTAAACATTGATGCATATTAAAAACATAGGTTAGATGCAAACTAGTATTCCACCTAGTATAGGCTAATGTGGGATTTAAATTCTTAAAAAACTTGCCATCTGAAGGAATATGGTCTAAAAATAGACCCATGTTTGTGGACTTTAGATTAGTGTTTCTAAGAGAGGCCCTCATATCTATGATGCAAGAGCTGATAAGCCAATATAGGTTCAACACGAGCCCATATTGGTGACTTATATTAACGGTGATGTTTATTCAAAGTAGGGTTTTACTCACTTTGATAGGCTTAACATGGTAAAATGTTGGGCTTGTGTTAATAGATATTTTAAGATTTTCTTAGGATAAAAAGGACAGAGATATGGAAAATTAGAGGAGAGCCCTCTAGGAGTATTACAAAGTAGTGAAAAGGGGTTGGACAAGAGTGATTGACTTTTCTCCGAGTGTGTCAAATATAAATTACTGTAAGTGCACAACATAACTATAGTTGGTATTGACAAATAGGAGTTGATCCTACGAAAATAGTGATTATTAGTAGTTACCGTTATTTTATTACCTAGTCTACAAATTAGTTGTCATTTTTTAATTAAAAGAAAATGAATTTTAAACAAGTAAAATAAATAGGCAAGAAGATTAAATCAGATAATTAAGAAAGCACTTAGTAAACTATCAATATCACAACTAATTCATGATATTGATAGTTATAACATTAATGGATGGACATGATATGGCTTTTTTTTTTTTGCTCTCCTAGTACACAATAAGTTTGTTTACTAACGTGCGTTGAGTATGGCAAGGAAGAGGAAGACCTTTACGAAGACTGCTGCAAAGGTGAACTCCTCGACAACAATTGTCTTTTTGACTAATTTGCAAGCTCATTTGGTGGAATTTGGGATTACAGACAAGTTTGGGAGCTTGAATAATGCTGATGATAAACTGATGCATACATAGGTTACTACATCTCTTCCCGCTGAAATGGGTGCTTCTGAGACTTCTAATACTATGAATATTATTGTGAATGGAGGAGCTGGTGATATTGCCAGGGTACGAGAATAACTCAATTAATGGTTGAATCCAAATCAACCTACTGTGCACAAACGATATCGATCAAAAGGTTTCTTGAGCAGACTAGAATGCTCTAGAGCCTGAGCCTCTAAAAGCAACTGAAACAGGTAACTGTCAATCAGTTTGGTATTTTTTTTAATCTATCAAAATTGTGGAATGTTGGATTTAAGCTTAATTTTGTCCAACATACTGTTTGTGATGGTACTAATCTGGGTATCAATGAATATGAAGACATTAAGTTTGAGATTGATTATTGGAATGAGGGCGTAATTTGTTATGTAATGGGTGCTAGGCCTCTTCCGGTCATTCTGAATGTGTTTATCCAATGTATTTGGGTTGGTTTGGGTATCAACAAAATCATAAGTACGAAAAATGGTATCACATTAATGAGATTTGATTCTTTGGATAATAGGGACGAGGTCCTCCAAATTGGTATTTATCATTTTGATAAAACCCTTTTATTGTCTGGCTATAGACCGAAGATTTTGATATGCTCAAGGAATCTTTATCCACAGTTTTGATATGGATTAGGTTGCCTATGCTTAATGTTAAATATTGGAGTCCTGCTAGATTGAGTAAGATTGGCAGTCTCATTGGGATTCCTTTGATGGCTGATAAGAACACACAACTAAAGGAAGGAGCTAACTTTGCTTATCTTTTGTTTGAAGTTGAAGTCAGCAAAGAGATTCCTGAATCTATATATTATAGGAATAATAGGGGGATTGTTATGGAACAGTTGGTTCAATATGAATGGAAGCCCACTTTATGTGATCATTGTAAAGGGTATGGATATGATATGGCTAATTGTAGGAAGAAGCTTGGCAGGAAGGAATGGAAACCAAAATTGATTCAGGTTGAAAAAGAGCTTGATCAGGTTAGTATAACACTAAACAAGGATGAGCCAGTTATGCCGACTACTACTCCAACTCCTGTTCTCCATATTGTTGGTTCAGGCTCTACTAGGAAGCGACCTTTTGAGGGTAAAAGGACTCCTACTCATAACAGTGAGATTGGCAGGGCAGTGCCCCCTATTCGCAATTCTTTTAATATTCCTAGCTTTGTTGATCTTTTGGTTGATCCTTTATTGCTTTCTAATGATGGAGTACTCGAGAAGCCCCATTTAGGGCATGGATAGAATCATATTTTGGGATTTTTATAGCCTTAATGGCATGAATAAGCAAAAACAGGTTTCTCTTTACTGTAAACTCAATAAAGTCTTATTGGCTTGTTTGAAACAAAAATCAAACCTAGTAATTTTGAAATAGCTCTTACTTTTATTTTACGGGGTTAAAAGCATTTTACAAATCACTAAAATCATCATAATGCCAGAATATTGATTTATTGGAATCCTGTCTGATTTGACGTAGATATTATTAGTTCTTCTGCTTAAATGATCTCTTGCAAATTGAACCACAAAGGGGATAACAAGCTATTCTTTATCTCTTTTGTCCATGGCTTTAATGACAAAGAGAAAAGAATTCAACTTTGGCATGATATATAAGCTTTAGCTAATTCTTTTTCCTTGCCTTGGTTGATTAGTGGAGATTTCAATAATGTCCTGCAACTTTATGAATGGGTGGGAGGTAATCCTGTTACCTAGAATGAAATTAAAGAATCCAAAGAATTTTTGGACTGTTGCTGTTTAACTAAGTTAAAATGGTCTGGATGTTCTTTCTCTTGGAATAACAAGCATGATGATGGGGATGAAGTCTACTCTAAGATTGATCGAGCCTTTGGAAAAGATCTTTGGGTGACTACCTTTGACAATTATTATGTACAAATTTTGCCTAAAGATATTTCAAATCAATTTACTGCTTCAGTCACTATTGCCACTGATTTTAAGCCTAGCAAATCACCTTTCAAATATTTTCATATATGGGGAAAGCATGTTACATTTTTAGAGATTATATTCAAAGCTTGGTGCATTCACGTTCTTGGTTTCAAACTTTATCAGATTTCCCACAAACTAAAAACTATCAGACCTGCTTTGAAGAAGCTAAACAGGGAGGAGTATGGGGACATTCTTGGAATGGTTCAACATGCTATATCTATTATGTTTTCTGCTCAAGAAGCTGCTAACTACAATCTTTATAATGTTTCTCTTCAACTTGCTGAGAGGTCTACTAGGCATCGATTCCTTCAACTTAGTCGATATACAAAATTTTTTTATCATCAAAAGAGTAAAATGAAATGGATTCAGCTAGGTGGTTTTTCGATATGCTTATGAAGAATAAGAGGCAACTTAGTTGTATTTATAACATTAAAACTTCTTCTGGTATTGAACTCCATGAAACTGATGAGATTGTTTTTGAACTCATATTTTTATAAGAGTATGTTAGGTGTCGTTGAGAGTTGTCAGAAGTCAGTTGATGCTTTTATATTCAACGTTGGGTATGTGCCTTCTCATGAACAACAACTGAAATTGATTACCCCTATTGCTCCTGCTAAAATCAAGTAAGCTATTTTTTCTATTGATAAAAGTAAAAGCCCAGGTTCTGATGGTTTCACTAACGATTTTTCAATTGATGCTTGATAGATTATTGGCAATGATATTATTACGATTGCTCAAGATTTTTTGAACTCTGGTAATATGCTTAAGTAGTTCAGCAGTACTTGTCTTACTTTAACTCCTAAAGTAGACAATCCTAGTTTTGCTTTATATTTTTGTCCTATTACTTGTTGTACTACTTTTTATAAATGCATCTTTAAGGTCCTTTATGACAGATTGAGATTTGTCTTTTCTGAACTTGTTTCTCAAAAACAGGCTGCTTTGGTGGAGAATAGAAGTTGAAGTAAATCACACGTTAGTATAGAATTTACGTACAAGAAACTCGATACACAAGAAGTGGGGGTTGAATAGTGTATCCTGTTTTTTTTAATGCAAAATCTTGCTAAGAAGTTTTCTAACTTGTTAAAAAGATATCACAAGGATTATAAAAAAATTATTACGTAGTTAAATCGCAAATAACTTCTATATAATTGTTTAACAACAAAATAAACTGAAGTAAAGGATAG
>JAOSBN010000005.1:17267479-17290372 GCA_027563595.1 Erythroxylum suave
GATTCATTTCACATAGCATGGTTCTTGCCATTTCCTGAATCGTCCTGTTCTTTCTTTCTACAACTCTATTTTGTTGTGGAGTTCTAGGAGCAGAGAAATTATGGAAAATTTCATTCTCTTCACAGTATATTCTGAATTTTTCAATCTGGAATTCACCACCATGATCACTTCTAATTCCAGCAATAGAAATTCCTTTTTCATTTTGTAACTTTTTGGGGAGAACTTTAAAACACTTAAAAGAATAATCTTTCTATGACAAAAATAATATCCAACAAAATCTAGTGAAGTCATCAACAATTACGAGACCATACTTCTTTCCGCCAAGAGTTAATGTCCTAATTAGACCAAATAAATCTATATGTAACAACTCTAGAGGTCTAGACGAAGTTACAACATTTTTAGAAGAAAAAGATGCTTTAACCAGTTTTCCTTTATAACAACTTTCACAAAAGAAATCTGTGTTAAAACTTATTTTTGGTAAACCTAAGAATTTATCCGAGAAAGGCAATTGATCTGGAGGTGTAGGTAAGTTAGAAAACCTTAGTTGGCTCCAAATAGAATTTGTAATCTGCATAGAATGTTTCTGTCGTCGTGAAAAGCTTGGTATTTGCAAAGAAAAGATCCTCTTCTCCTTCGAGAGAAATATGTTTAAAACTAACATGACCTAGCTTTTTATGCCAAATCAGTTTTTCTTCATCTGTTGATAAAAAACAAGAAATATTTTGAGTTTGCAAATCTTCTAAATTGATCTTATAAAGATTATTTCATCTCTTGGCAGAAAAGAATATAGACCCATCCTTGTTTTTGAGTACATAAGAGTTTTGATTAAAGGATACTTCAAAACCAGAATCACATAATTGACTTACACTAATCAAATGTTTTAAACCTTTAACTAGCAGAACATTGTCAATGCATGTAAAGGAATCTTTACCAATTTTTCCGATTCCAACGATTTCACCCTGCTAGTTGTCTCCAAAAGTTACTGATCATCCCTTCTTATCTTGAAGATCTAGGAACATAGACCTTTTTTCTGTCATATGTCGTGAGCATCCACTGTCCAAATACCATTGGTGCTGGGTGTTTTTTTCAAGGAAGGAAATCTGCAATAGATATTATGTTCTTTTTAGGTAACCAGATTTTTTTGGGTCCTTTAGGGTTAGTCTTATAAGCATTTATATAATGATACAAAGAAGACTGATAAAATTTCTTTTTATGAGGAACAAACTTCTTTTTGTAACCAGTATTACTTTTAATAAACCCTAGACCATTCTTATCATTAAGGTGTCGATAATTACTGATCATGTCATTCATTCTCTTTGTACTTTCAGTAAAGGTTGATAAATCTGCTGAAAGAGAATTAATCCTATATTTCAACTGACTAATTTCCTCAGATCTATCAATAGAAATTTTTTCATATCGTCTACTTGTTTCTTAAGACAGACGTTTTCTTTTTCTAGCACTTCCGTGTTCCTCAAGTTTTTGACAAACTTTCTTTTTAGGGATCTATACTGTTTCAATATGATATGTGAATCTTCTAACAATTCTAAATATGCATAAAAGTTCATTAAAGTTAGAAGTTACCTCCTCATCACCTTCTTTTTCAGCTACTAAGCATATATTTGGTTGTTCTGATGCTTCTGAATCAGAATTAGATTCGGATGAATCTAAATCTTCCTAAGTTGCCATCATACTCTTTTTATTTCCTTTATTTTTCTTCGGTTCTCTTCTCAGCAACAGACATTCAGACTTGTAGTGTCTTGGTTTGTCGCACTCGTAGCAAATGATAGAGGTCTTCTCGTTCTTGACATCTTCTTTGCTATTTTTCTTAAAAGAAAAATTTTTGCTTCCTTTTTCCTTCTTTTTCCACATCCTTTTGATCTTCCTTGAAATGAAAGATAATTCGATATCATCTTCACTTGACTCACGATTAGATTCACTGGCATCATCTTTCTCGACTTCTTCGATCTTTAATGCTTTTGACGAAGAACTTTTATTTCTCTGAGTCTTGTCATTTTTCTAACCAGCCTTTAATGCTATGGATTTGTCTCTTTTAGGTTTATCTTCAGCATCCAGCTTTACTTCATGTATATTCAAAGAACTAAGTAATTCGTTTAGCTTTAATTTGTTGAAGTCCTTGGCTTCTTGTATAGTAGTGACCTTGGGTCTACATCTTTTCGGTAGACTTCTGAGAATCTTCTTCACATGGTCTTGATTATCGTAGATTCTCCCAAGAGCTTTAAGTCCATTAATGATAGTTTGAAATCATCCAAACATCTGATCAACAGATTCATCTTCCTTCATTTTAAACAGCTTATACTGATGTACAAGAATACTGATCTTGGACTCTTTCACTTAGTTTATGCCTTCATGTGCGATGGATAGAGTGTCCTACATCTCCTTCGCAGTCTCGCATCCATGAACTTTATCATATTCACTTCTACTCAACGCACAGCTCCGAAAGAACTTGGCCTTTGAATTTAGTTGAAATCTGGCTTTGTGATCAACTGACCATCTGTTGTAAGGAATGACATTTCCTTCAGCATCTACTAGTTCGTATGGTCCATTCTCGATGATATCCCAAAGATCAATGTGTGTGGATTCTATGAAGAGCCGCATCCTGTCCTTCCAATAATGATAATCTTCACCATTGAACGTAGGGGGTTTTGTGACGGAGGTACCTTCAGCTATAAAAACATATGATTCTGCCATGGATCTTTATCCTCACTTTGTAAAGGTGGTTCTTGAAAATCGAGCTCTGATACCAATTGAAGTAAATCACACATTAGTATAGAATTTACATACAAGAAACTAGATACACAAGAAGGGGGGTTGAATGGTGTATCCTTTTTTTTAACGTAAAATCTTGCTAAGAACTTTTGTAACTTGTTAAAAAGATATCACAAGGATTATATGAAAATTATTATGTAGTTAAATTGCAAATAACTTCAATATAATTGTTTAACAACAAATTAAACTGAAGTAAAGGATAGAAAACAAACGCCGCTATTTTTATACTGGTTCACCCCAAACCATGGGTTCCATCCAGTCTTCTGAGTTTGTCTGAGTGTTTTACTATACTCTAAATAATTACAGGTATTCTTTCTTCCCTTCCAGAGCCTCTTCAGGTCTCTTACAAAGTATTCGTTTAGCTAACATAGCCTCTCTAGGCTCTCAGCCTTTTCTTTCTCTCACTCAAAAGATATTGTGAGCTTTTGTTATAGTAGGGTTAGCTCTCTTAGTATCGCACTACAGAATTTCTCTTTTCTAAATAAGCACAAGAAGCTCAAGGATCACTGATTTTTCAAAAGTTGTAAGATTCGTAAACTTGTAAAATCTTTGACTACGATTAGTATTTATAGCCTAAGTCTCTAACTACTTCTTGATCCTTGATAACTGTTTTTTGATTCTTGATAACCGTCATTTAGTTGAGTTCTGTAACTAATTCCAACTAAGTAACTGTCTGACGTGCTACTGTATTGTCTTTGCGTCTATGTTGTCTTTGCGTCTGTGTTGTCTTCACGTCTGTATTGACTTTGTGTTTGTATTGACTTTGCGTCTGGGTTTTGTGTTTACGTTTGTATTGTCTTTGCGTCTGTGTTGTCTTTGCATCTGTGTCTTGTCATTACGTCTGTATTGTCTTTGTGTCTGTGTTGTCTTTGTGTTTGTGTTGTCTTTGCGTCTGTGTTGTCTTTGCGTCTGTGTTGTCGTTGCATCTATGTTGTCTTTACGTCCGTGTTTTGACTTCGTCTGTGTTCTATACTTCGTCTGCACACTTAACACACTTGTCAAAACATTCATTTGTTTCTAACATTATTATTATTTTATTGTCATCAAAATTGATCATCGTGAAGTCCTCTTGACTTAACAGAAGTGTTGTATATAATATCCTAATTTTTCAAGATTTGATTAATCTTTATAACTGAAAATCAGCTTCTTATTGATGCCTTATGAAGACTGATTTGAGAAAGGCTTATGACACAATGCATTGGGACTTCAATGATATGCTTGTTGGGTGTTTTCCTAAAAAGTTTATCATATGGATAATGTCATATGTTAAGTCCGCCAATTATACCCTTTCAGTGAATGGTGTTTCACAAGGATATTTTGAGGGGAAAAGGGGTATTAGACAAGATGATCTTATCTCCCCTCTTCTTTTTATCTTGGAGATGGAATTTCTTTCTCAAATCTTGAAGATTGTCAGCTAGTTGGAAGATGTCAAGTTCACCCTATATGTAAAAGCCTATCTCTCACCCACATTTTATTTGCCGATGATCTAATGCTTTTTCGCAAGGTTAATATTGTTTCAATCTTTAGAATCAAGTAGGGCTTTGATTATTTTTCTAATATTACTATTGAGAGTGTAATTTATGCAACAATCTGCTCATTTTATGCTCAAAAATCACAAGTTTATGGGACGTGACTTGTAGTTAAAAAGTGGATATCAATCCCACAAGAATTGATGCTCAGACACTACTTAATTTAGATCAAACTTTGTTTAAGAAAGAAAATTGTTTAATGGAACTAATATGGAAAATTAAACTAAAATTGAAATACTAATAATGAACAATAGACAAAATTAAGATGCAAAAAATTGGAATCAAGAATTTAAGGACTAGAGATTACTTTCTCCTAATTTTGTCTCCCTCCTGTTTTATGAATTGAATTATATCTCACCCAAGATTTTCGAACAACTTAAATGAAATCAATTGGATGATCTTTCAACCTACCTAATCACTTCACCATTTTAACTTGTTATTAAACTATCCTATAGGTGATCAATTGACCAAGCCGAGATCTCTCTTCTAATTAGTCAATTAACGTGATGATTGTAAATCTATAGGCTGCCAACTCTTGTTGTACAATCCTACATAAATTATCTTACTCACTCTCTCTTTATTTATTGCATGATAGAAATTAAATCAACAATCATAAAAGACACTTTCATTTAAATCAATAAAATAGGAGTTTTAACAAATTAGTTCAAAAGCAACCCCTAAAACTAAATCAACCTACCATGGTCTCTATAACATTATCAACATTCAAATAAACCATTTTACAAAGAATAGAAGAAGTAAAATTAACAAAAAATTGAATACAAAAACTCCTCTTCTTTTCCAAAATTTAGAAATTTTAGTGTTGATGAGTTATTTTCCCCAATCTTAATGATGATCTTTGAATTCAATCTTTCCTTAAGACTTAAAACTTGTATTTTTCACTCAAGGAGGCTCTTTTCTATAGAGGATTTCGTCAGGCTTAATTCTCTATATTATAGTCCAAAATCCTAAAGTTTAAGTGAGTCCCGTATAATCTCTTAGATTATATTTCCAATGACCATGGGAATTGACATGATTCCCATGATCATGGGAATTGGCAACTTAATGTCTCCTCTTTTCTTCTCCTCTTTGATCTCTAGTTCCCTCTTCAAGTTGTTCCATCTTCATTCTTACTTAAAAATAATCAATTATTACCTTAAATTAACTTCAAATACAGAAGAACAACAATGAAGATCAAACTAAATAAAAACATACAAATTGAATCCTAAAATGCAACAATCATCAACTATTATGCAAGAAACACATGCCAATTACTTACAAATACATAGACTAATTCACAACTATTAGTTACTAGCTTGTGTGCTAATAAGACTAAATCAATTGTTTATGTGGCTAGTACTTCTACGGAGAACAAATAGAAACTCCTTATGCTTATTGGATTCCATGATGGTTCTTTTCCTCTTAAATATTTGGGCATGCCCACATCTCCTACAAAATGGAGTAAAGCTGATTGTTGTATATTGGTTTACAATACTACAATGAGGATTCAAAGCTGGGCTTCTACGAATCTCCCTTATGCTAAAGGGGCACAATTGATTAACTCAATACAACTTGTTCGCAAGGCTACATATGCTAACTTTTACTATTTATTAACCTTAGTAAATTCTACAAGCGCATGGGTCGTTCGCGTAGTACTTAATGTGTCAATTCCACAATGAGGCCTAATCTAGTGCTAAAATCTAAAGTTGCCCTAAACTACAATAAGATGAAACAAATAACTAATGCAGAAATTAAATCAATCAATAATCAATTATGAGAATTTAAAGTGCTAAAGTGTAATAAAATAGCAATCACACAACCTAACCCAAAATAAACCTAGAAATCACCAAGTGAGACAAAGGAGATTTTTTATTCAAAACTAATGAAAATCTAACCAATTATGCAATCACTGAATTAAAGAGTCTAAATGGTCCTAGGGTGAATTGCTCTCGCTCGAGTTATAATTCTTAATCCTAATTGATAATCCCTAATTAAAATTATAAAATTGCAATCTCTCGATTCATAATTGATCCAAAACTTAAATTAGTTCTACAATTGTCTACTAATCTACCAAGAATCTATGCTCGATCTCTCGTTACACGACTCTATTAGTTTGATTTAGTTCTTTACCTATCAATTCACGTAACTCCGTTAGCTCAAATTAATTATTTTCACTCTGCTCACCCCTCAGTTTCTTGCCAAATTATTAAGAACAGAATTTGAATCACAATGAATTCAATAAAAACACAATCAATTAAATTTATATAATCTCAAGAATCAAAATCTAAAGGTGAGTATAAACACAAACTCAGCATTCAATGCAACTTTTCTCAACACCTATTTCAATTCTATACATGAATAAAACTGAAATAAATGGAAATACATTGGGAATGGAGTTACGGAGGTAGCAACAACAGGAAACCACCTGTTTAGGAAAGTACATCGCGTCAAGCTTCTTCTCCGTGTCTCTCTTCCTTTATCTCCTTCCTCAATCTCTTGATTTCTCTCTAGGTTTCTCTCGGAATTGGCTGAATCAAGCTCTCCTACACAACTCTCTAGGCCCTCCAAAGATTACTGCATCTATCACATCATGTTCTATTTATTCTGTGGAAGCCCTAGGTCAAAGTTAAGATCGAAACAGTCCCAAAATCCTTGTGAAACTTGAGCTTTTGCATCAGCCCGATGCTGACACAATTGTGGCCAGCGCCTAAACCATTCTAGCATGATTGTGACCTGGCCGCTACTGACTCGTCCCTCTCTGTCATGATCGTGGCCAAATGTGCAAGATCGTGGGCTATGTATTTTTCCCGAAACTTTTTGAATCTTCTTTGTTCTTCACCTCTCTTTTTGTGTTTGCCTAATTATCCTCAAAATTCTGAAAACCTATCCTTTCCTCGATTTTATTCAAAACAAAAATAGAAATAACTCTGACTACGGAATTCAACTATTTTAACAAAAATTAAACAACTAAATTTTCTATAGGTTGCCTCCCATACAACGCTTCCTTTAACGTCAGTAGCTTAACACTTCTTTTATGCCTAAGGCGGTTAAAATGAATGGTCCGATGGTAGCTTCACCATTAATCGCAAAGTCTGAACTTGAGTTACCATACTGCATTTACCACCATCTTTGCAATTTTCCTTGCTTCGCCTTCCTCTTTGCGACAACTTCTTCCAGAAAGTATTTCTAGGATCATCAATCTCCTCCCATTCTCCTTGAGGTTTGGGTTCTTTAGGATCTACTAGAGGTTACGGAGCTCCGCACTCTCTGTCGGTCACCTTGAAGGTTATATGCTCCGTCTCTAATCTCAAAGTTAGTTCGCCCCCATCAACATCAATAATTGAGCGCGCAGTAGCCAAAAATGGTCGTCTAAAAATCATCGGGGTGTCCCCATCTTCACTAATTTCAAAAATAAAGAATTCTGTGGGGAAGGTAAATTGACCAACCTTTACTAGCACATCTTAAATAACTCCCAATAGTTTATGTGAAGTTCTATCGGCCGTCTTAACCAAAAACTTGGTAGGCACTAACTCTCTTAAACCCAATTTTAGGCTGAAGGTGTAGGGCATCATATTTATGCTCGTGTCTAAATCCGTGAATGCTCGGTCTATGATAATTCTATTGACACTACAGGGAATGAAAAATTCTCCTAGGTGCTCTTTCTTCGTAGCCATGTTGTGGTCATCTTCCAATGGTCTCTCCTTACCCTTCTTCGTAATGGACTCTTGTAAATTGAGCTTTGGCTGTAGTTGTTTTGTCACCTCCTCGACCTTGTTCGGCTCAATTTCCTGTAACTTCTCTGCTTCTCTCTTTCCATATAACTCTCATTGGGCAAAAATTGATATGGAAATATTCGTCGGGTTACTTTAATTGACTTGCTCACGGGCTCCGTTGGAAGGTCTTCTTTACCTTCTCATTTCTCTTCTTCCTTCTCCCGCACTTGTGTAGCTTCCCTGTCCTGTGTCTAACTTATATCCATGATATGTTCCTTTGGATTGGACTCAGTATTGCTTGGAATCGTTCCAGGATTCCGAGTCGACATTGCTTCCACTAACTGACTCATTTGGACTTCTAAATTATGTATAGACAAGGCATGATTCTTTGTTACCTGATCAAATCTACTCTTGAGCCTCCTATCTGCCTTTTCCATGCCTCCGATCTTATCCAAGATCCTGTCCAACTTTGACCCCATTGAGCTTGCTTTATCCTGCTAAAAGCTCAATTGCCCTTAAGGCCTAAACTGCCCTCTATTATTGTTGTTCGACTAGGAGAAGTTAAGGTGATTCTTCCACCTGGGGTTATATGTGTTGGAGTAAGGATTGTTACCCCTTCCTCGTCCAAATTGCACCCTCATATAATTTACTTGCTCTTGGTTATCCTCTCATCAAGTTACAGTCTATGGTATTATGATCTGATTGTCCACATAACTCACACTTCAACTACACAGATTTAACGTGAGCTGATGACGATGCTGTCATATTGTTGAGTTGTTGCAATAAATTGTCAATCTTTGCTTACATCTTTGTCATTTGATCGAATGCAAAAAATCCCTTGTGCTTTCTAAAGGTAGTAGGTTGCCTACCTCGCTCATTCGCCCATAAGCTATTATTGCTCGCCATCACCTCTATCAGCTCCTCTACTTTGTTGATTGTCTTCTACATTAAAGATCCTCCTGACCCTGCATCAATCATGCAAACATTATATAACAGAGTAAGCTCACATATAAGAGGCACAATTGGTATGGGTTTAGGAGGATCACTTATAAGGTAAATGGTAGATGAAGCAGAGGAGTTTTTAGAAGAAATTTTGAGTAATAGTTGTTTATGGATGAACGAGAGATGTAGACAACCAGAAACTCTCTGTGAGCAAAAAGGAGTTGTGGTTGTCAATCAAATGATAGAAACACAGGCTAAAATTGATAATTTAACTCAATAGCTAAACAACATGAAGGTTTCATCCTCAAATACAGTAAAAGTTTTTCAGTTGAGGTGTGAGCTCTATGGGCAGATAGATCATGATATGGTTGATTGCTTCTTGATGAAGGATACTGGATGAGAGTAAGTAAACTACATAGGAACCTAATAAGGTCAAGGAGGGGGAAACCGTACTCAGGAATCCTTCTAAGTAACACTGAGTCCAATCAAAAAGCATGAATTATGGTCATTACATAAGAGCCTTAGGAGGATTCACACTAAGCTAAAGATAATGAAGAGAAGGATAAGAATAAGGTTGATAAGATTGTTTTTTGAAGTGAACTAGAATTACAAACAACCCAGATGCATCAACATAAAACCCCCTACCCCAATTTGGAATAATGAAAGCCAAACTAATTCAGGGAAAGGGGAATGTAGAGGTGCAAGAGAATAAGGAAGACTCTCTGCTAGCAAGGTGCAATTTTGCTGAGATAAAAAAATACCAACCCCTAATTCCATTCCTGATCAAAGCCATGAGGAAATCTAAGGAAGTTTAGCTGAATGAAGTTATAGACATGATCGAGCAACTGGAAGCATGACTTATACTGATGGAATTAATAAGGGGAAAGGTGGAAAAAGAATTGGAGGAAGAAAAGAAATTGATAACACCAGCAAAAAAGGAGGATCCAAGGGATTTTTATATCCCCTGCTTTATTAAGGTTCAAAACAGAGAGAGCCTTCGCTGATTTGGGAGCCAATGTAAACATGATGTCATATTCCTTAAATCAAAAACTAAGGTTTGGTGAGATAGTCCCTACTAAGATATTGATAAAAACAATAGATAAATCAGTTCATCGTCCAAAGGGTATCATATATGATGTATATGTTTGAGTGGAAAAGTTTACTTTTCCCACGATCTTTTTCATACTGGACATAGAAGAAGACGTGAAAACCACAGTTATCCTTAGGCAGCCATTTTTAGCCCTTGCCCAATAAATTATTGATATAGATGGGGGTGAGTGGATTCTAAGGGTAAGAAAGGAACATTTGTTTCACTATAACCAAGAATGAAAAAAATCCTCTCTAACCTATGACCATTGTGAAGGGAACACATTTTGGTGGAGAAAAAGAGAAGAATGATGATCAAAAGTGTTCCCTAAAAAATAATAAATCTCACAAAAGAAGGAGAAGGAAAACTTGGGAAAAAGAAGGAAGCGGTATAAGCAACTAGGTGGCACACATACATTTTATGAGACTAACAAATGAGTTACCACCAAAGAATTTTCTTAAACCAACTTGAGTAAAAAGAGCGTCAAGCTAATGACATTAAAAGAAGTGTTGCATGGGAGGCAACCTATGGTTTTTTAAGATTGTCGGTTATTTTCTTGATTTCAGATAGTTTGAATTCTATAGTTAGATTATTCCAGTTCCAAATAAATATCATGGAACAGTAGGACATTAATTTTGATAAAGATGATAGGCAAGGAAAGTGTAATGAGGTGATAATATTAAAAAAAAAAGTTAGTAAAGGATCTTGGGGAGTGTGTATAAGGACGAAAGATGAAAAAAATTAGAAATGGTGAAATTATGGCAGGCCATGATTGTGGCCTGTGGCAGGGTAAATTTTTCCCGCGAGACTTTTAGTTGAAATTTTTACCATTTTACCCTTCATTCACATATATATATTCATTTCTACCCTCATTTTTTCATTCACATTCATTTTAACTTTATCTCTCTAAGTTTAGAACCTCCAAATGCTTTCCCTTCTCTCTAACCAACTTTCAAACTTCCACCTAGTTGTAGTCCATTATGCCGTGCATTAAGCAGTCAGTAAAGCGTAACCAATCATCGGGAAGAAATCAAGTCTCGTGCTAGCGGTGAAGGAACATGGAGGCAGATTTTAAAGCAACCTTCTCAAACTACTCAGAGGAGAAAGGTATCCAATTTCAATCCCTTAGTGATAAACATATAGTAATCTCGAAATACTTCAATTTTTCTACGCTAAATACGTTAGTATTTTGAGATAGTGTTGAGAATATAGTAGAAAGAATTTAGTAGAGCAAATTTATACACTTCCAATATCTTGTCTACTAGGAGCTTAACCTCGAATTCTTTACTTCCCTCCAATTCAAAACTAGTAATCATAAGGGACTGTTATTTAGGTTGCGGAGATAACCTTATGAGTTGAACCTTAAAATTATGTGTAATATTTGCGATTTCCCTTAATCTTCCATTGTCGATCAGCACAATGACTTTCGTACTTCTCGCTATTGGAATGAAGTCAATGGGCTAGAGCAGTTAGAAGTCAAAGATGCCCACAACAACATTATATGAAGCCATTAGCATTTGTTGTTACATAAATTTATGTGTTGAATGCTCTTTGGCAAATTAGAAACTAACAAGTGCTTAGCGAAGGAGCTTTTTCTATTATGGTGCGTGGATCATAGCATCTCAGTATGCACCTCATTACATGTTGTGAATGCTATTGTTACGTCTCTACGTAAGAGGCACAATAATTTTGGTATAAGGTAGTTGGGTTCTACCATTGTTAAGTACTATGGTGTAGATTGTAGTGGTCTAACCATCCACCTCCCTAATTTTCTAAATCACCATCACTTGTGACGTGCTAAAATCTTAAAGTCCCATAACATGGAACTTCGGGACATTAGCCAAAAATCTCATGTAAAGATCAGGCTCAGTCAAACAAGTTCTAGCATAGTGACACCTCAGTAGATATAAGAGGACTTAACTAGCGAGGAGTCCGAAGAGGAAGAAGAAATAGAAGAACTTGGTTGGAAGAAGGTGCTCTATACAATGTCTACCAACACCAAAATAAGTATAGACACAATTGAGGAAAACTCTGGGATGATGAAGGAGATGACCAGCACACAACAACGTTAGAGCCAAGATATATGCCGGATTATTCGATACTTCGAAGCTTAAGGTGTATAATTGCATCCTCCGACACTATCCCTGCCTCAATCACCATGGGTTCATGCTCTAACCCATTTAGTTTTTATTTTGGTTTTTTTCTTTTCATATATTGTGTTTGATTTCCCCCTTTTGCGTGTTTGTTTATCTCCTTCTCACATTGAGAACAATGTGTTGTTCAAATGTAGGAAGGGTTATGTGTTTTGCTTCGAGTGCAAATTTGGCATATTGTTATGTTAGTGTGCTTATGTTGCATATTATGAATTGTGTGAATGTATAAATGACTTAAATGGAATGAAATTGATTTAATTTTGATCATAACCTATTAGGTTGTAAAGAAAATTTAGCTCACTGAATTAGTGATATGGGTTCTTTGGCTAAAATATGCAGGTTAATTAGGATTTAGTGTTAATTTATCACCTTATAAGCTCTCACATTTATTCATAATTTTAGGTCTTTTGATTAAGTAGCTTTGCTAGTATTTTTTAATAAAAACAAGTACCAAAAGAAAAAAGATAAACATTAAATAAAAAAGAAAAAAAGTGTTTGTAAATTTTAAATAAATAACTATTCCGTTGGCCTTCAGGTCATGAATATAGCTAATAGCTAGTTGAGACCGTGATGTAGCTAAGTAATCGGATCAACACGTATCACAAATATGTGCCTTCATGTCAAAAGGCTATAATGACATTCCTACCAAGCAACTTACTAAAAACATGACTTAGTTGAGTAACTGATAGATGTGCATTAGTTTATGTTTTTCTATGTAATTGGCATATGTTTCTTGCATAACTGTTGATTATTTTTGTAGTTTCAGATTCATTTGCATGATTTCATTGAGTTTGATTTTTATTGTTGTTCTTTTATGTTTGATGATAATTAAGGGTGAGAATTGACTATTTTTATGTAGCGATGAAGATGGAGCAATTTAGGGATTGAACTAAAGATCAAAAAGAAGAAGAGAAGAGGAGTCATTCTGTGGCATTTTCCCACGACAACCTTCTGTAGAAAGGAGATTTCTTGAGTGCAGAACATAAGTTTGGAGTCTTGATGAAGGATTGAAGTCAAGGATTATCATCAAGATTAGGAAAATAACATATCAACATCAAAGATTCCATATTTTGGCAAAGAAGAGAAGGAGTTCCTTTACTCAATTTTTTGTCAATTTTACTCTTCTAATCTTGGTAGAATGGATTATTTGAGTGTTGATGATGTTATGGAGACCATAATTAGCTTATTTAGTTTTAGAGATTGCTTTTGAACTATTATTATTGAATTCCTATTTTATTGAATTGAATGAAAGTGTCTTTAATGATCATTGATTTTATTTGTATCTTGCAATAAATTGAGAGAGTGAGTTAAGATAATTTGTGTAGGATTGTACAACGAGAGTTGGCAACCTATAGACTTACAATCATCAAGTTAATTGATTAGTTAGAAGAGAGATCTTGGCTAAGTCATTTGATCACCCATAGGATAGCTTAATAACTACTGAAATTGGTAGAGCGATTGGATATGCTTAGAAATTGTTTAATTGATCCTATTCAATTTGATTAGGGATAATTAATTACACCTTGAGATACAATTCGATTAATAAAATAAGAAGGAAACAAGATAGGAAAAAAGTAATCTCTAGTCTTTATATTCTTGAATTTCGACTTTTCTGCATTTTGGTATTGTTCATTGTTCATTATTAGTCTTTCAATTTTAATTTAATTTTCTAGATTATTTTCATTAAAAAACAATTTCGTTCTTTAAAAACAATTTGATATAAATTAAGTGGTGTCTAGGCATCAATCCCTGTGAGATCGATATCCACTTCCAAGCTATAAGCCACAACCTATACACTTGCAGTTTTTTAGCGTAAAACGAGTATATTGTTTTTACATTCAACAAGTTTTTCGCACCTTTGTTGGGGATTGATTGTTTAGCTTCATGTTAATTTAGATTACTTTGATTTAAAAATGTTTGATACTTTTTCTTCTGTAATTGCAGGTGCATGAATAGAAGGAGTACGCAAAGATCGAAAGAAGTTATAGAAGAAAAATTTTCCTAACATTAAGAGGAATGAAAGACAATTAAGAAGGGCGAAGAGTGTATGTCAGACCTCGTTTTCAGAGCCCAACGTTTGGGGTCATTATAAGACGTGAGCATGCGTGTTACCTTTTCCATGAACCTGTATTAGCCATATCCCACAAGAGTGGTGTGCCGAAACCAGTCAATCACCAAAATCATAATTTACTTATTCAAAACAATTGTATCTCAAATTCTCTAGTTTAATTTGATGCAAGAATTATCTCAATTGGAACTCTATAGAAGAAGTTATGCTTAAAAATCCAAAGTATGTTCATACTCCCGTTATGCTCTCTAAACCGACCTCACTATCTTTCCATCATTATTTTCATATCAGAACCAAAAACTAACAGATTTTTTATGTAGGGATATAATAATGTGTTAGGAAACCATTGCTTTAAGAATCACTTCATTTGGTGGTCGAACGATAAAGTTATGGCCAAAAGATTCAAACATGTTTATATCCTCGATTATATTGTACCTATCCTGGGAGAATTGGCATAACTTTCTCTATAAATCTTATAATGAGGCCATTATTGGACTATTTCAAAGAAGAATTCTAGATCTACAACTTTTATAGAGACCACAAAGTGATATTATGACTCAAAAAGGGTCAAAATCGTAATTTACTGAAGTTGTCCTATGAATGTCTGTTTAACGGACATACATGTCCGCCTAATAGACATAAACGGGCCTAAGAGCCATTTCTCACCCGAGAAGGTCCATTTAACAGACATAATGTCTGTTTCACAGACATTGGTGATGATGGGTTCCCTACAGACCCAAGAAGCTCCGTTTAACAGTCCTAAAGTCTGTCTAGCAAACATAGAGGTTACCCAAACCCCTCCAAAGCCTCTCCTATGCTTCCTACATCCATTCTAATATCACATTCACTCATCATTTTCACTTCTTATAAAGCAATAACACTCCTTAAACATTTAATTTCCAACATGGGTGCATTAAACTCCCAAAACTCAACTCAAATGACTCATCATATACACAAACTCTCATCATTCACTATAGCTGTCATGTACATACCTCCTATGCAACATCACCACTTATAATGCTCATATCTCTTAACTCCGATATCCAAAATTTACATACTTTATAGCGTTAGAAACCTAAGAGGATAAGCTACAACTTTCTAGAAGACAACTTTGTCTAGTTCTACCTAGATTAGTACATTGTTCTCCCTGAATCCAGTACACAATTTCTACCCCTGTGAAAAGCTTGAAAATGCAATATAAAGACTTTGGAAATCATAAACAAAACATAATATAGATATATTTCATTAACATCAAAACAAATAAGAGATTTACAATGCTTTAGTAGGCATTTTGATTCCTCTTACATTATAATCCAAAATACAAAGTTTACAAAAACTAGAATCGCTCAAAATTCTACTAAAGCATTGTTTTACATAATCTAACTTCAAAAACAAAACATACAAACTGGACTAATGCCTTGACTCTTGATTCAATCACTCGATAGCTTATTCATCGCCTAAAGATGGGAAGGAAGGGGTGAGCTTAAAGTTTGTGAGTAACAGTCTTATAACCGGTAACAAGCAAAAACCATTGAAAACTCTCATAATCATAGCAAATTCTTATGAAAATCCATAAAACATATATTTCTTAAATTCTCAACTTGTCAAACCAATTTGCAACTCATATAAGTCAAGCATTCATCAAACTTGTCAACACATGTAAACACATAAGCACATCATCATGGTTTGGTTAAGTCTATGAACATGACGAACTGCAAAATTCCACATAATGGGTTTGTGTAGTCGTAAACTTGAGGGAGTCCATGAAGGAGCTTCGTGCCACTAGCAGATAGGCGAGAGAAACCTTTAACTTGGTCAACGTGCACGTGAAATTCTTGAATGGAATACACCAAACCCACATAACATGTAATTCATCAATTGTAAACCAATTGCCCAAATGACACATTTTGAAAAACTTGTTTTTCATGAGTATGAACTATTTCATATGCAATTCCATCATCATTTCACACTTCATCAACCAAAATCCCATACAAATCATCTAACCATTTCTCAAATCATCCAAAAGCCACAATACAAAAATTATGGTGTAATTTAAAATTCATTCACAAAATTCATATATAAAAACATATAGCACATTCTCAAACCATTTTAAAGGACAATAAATGCACATTTTCAAGGTAGTTGGAAATCATTTAATTCCATTTATTCGAAAGAAACTTTAATAGCTTATTGACTCAACTATAAGAATGTCACCCACCTTAATTTCGTTGCTTGAAAACTTGGTCAAGGATGTCCCTCCTCTAACTCCTCCTGCCTCTCTTGCCTCCCTTTAACATTGACAAAATTCCATTCAAAATGCATTCCAATTAAAAAACTCAAAGAAACCTATGCATGAAATTGATCCTAGAATACTTATACCCATACATTTCCTAAGCTCTTTAAACTAAAACTCTTCCAAAAATCCAAACGATTAAACATTAACTTACCTTAAATGTTCACCAAACGATGATTTTCTTGGCTCTAATGGAAGCTTTAACCTTCCTCTTCCTTTCTCCTTTCCTGATCACTCTCAAAATCCCTCTTGAAGGTTAAGAAAAATTAAAACCTAACTTAGCCCTCTTCTTTCTCTCTAACGACACTTTCTCTCCCTTCTTTCTTCAATTTTGTTTTTTTCCTCTTCCAAATGCAAGATAAGTATTCTTTCTCCATTTTATACTCTTAATGATTGCACAATGTCCATTTTGCCCCTTCTTTAATGCCTTAAGTTCTTTAAGCTCAAGTGATCTTCCCAAAATACCCCTTATGCAAACTTACCACCTTACACTTTAATTCCCTTAACCTATATCATATTATCTTACTCACATTAACATGCTAATTAACTCCAAGATAAAATAATCTAGCAAGACCGCAAAATAAAACTAATCATGGTTATTTATTAAAAATAATAAATAAATAAATAAAAATTAAAGGGCCAACAGTCTAAATTTTTCATAACAAGTTATGGTTGAAGAAGGAGAACAAGGAGGACCTGAAAGAACATTGATGGATTTCATGAGACTAGTATTTAGTCCTCAAGGAATGGCGAGATTGGTGGTTCAGGCAACTATTTCAAAATTAAGCTGGCATTTCTCAACATTTTGAAGAATAATGTGTAGTTCTACAGGCTATCCAATGAGTATCTGAGTGCCCACATCACAATTTTTCTAGAGATTTGTGATATATTCTAAATTAACGGAATGTATGATGATGCGGTAAAGCTGAGGTTATTTTCTTTCACATTGAAAGATTGAGTGAAGGTGTGTTATAACTTGCTGAATGCGGGACATATTATCATGTGGGAGCAACTTTCCTAAACATTCCTTACCAAGTATTTCCTGTTGACAAAAACGATGAGGATAATCAAGGAGATGATAGATTTCCAATAGAACAATGGAGAATCTCTCTATAAAGCTTGGGAAAGATTTAAAGAACTACAGAGAAGCTATCCCCATCACAACCTTCCAAGGGAGTTCCTACTTCAGACATTCTACAACGGAGTGAATCTGAGCATGAGAGGAACCATAGATGCAATAGTCAGAGGTTTACGGATGAGGAAAATGGTGGAAGCAGCTCATGATCTTTTGGAGGAGTTGGCAAGCAACAGTTGCATGTGGTTGAGCTAGAGGAGTAAACAGGGACAAAAGGAGCAAAAAGGTATGATACGCATTGACTTTATTACTACTTTGCAGGCTCAGATCACAGCTCTTACAAAGCAGTTGAACAGTATGCAAGGAGCATCAACCTCTACAGTGAAGGCGATGCAAGTGCAATGTAAGCTATGCGGGTAGAGCAACCACGATTCAATAGAGTGTTTGCTATAAGGAGCTAGTGGCACTAAACAAGTAAATTATCTGGACCAGTCACAGTGTGATAATAATCCTTATTCCAATACTTATAATCCAGGATGGAAAAACCATCCAAATTTCTCTTAGAGTAATAACAATGTATGTGGCCAAGCAAGAACACAAGGACCACCAGGATTCCAGCAAGATCAAATTGGAGCGATGGAGAGTAAGTTCAACAAGTTTATGGAGATGTTAGGTTCCAAACTAGCAACCTAAGAAAAGAGTCAAAAAAGGATGTTTACAAGCCAGGAGGAAAGTCAACAGAGAATAGAGGTAAAATTTGACAAGATCGTGAAAAACCATACCTCGTCGATCCGTAACTTGGAGGTTCAAGTAAGTCAACTTACTAATATCTCAAAGTGCAGGTAGCTTATTGAGCAATACTAAGGTTATTCTAAGGGAGCAGCTTAAAGCTATTACACTTCGAAGTGGCAAGCAAATGGAAGAACAAAGTGTGAAAAAGGATAATCACAAAAAAGAGAAAAGTATGGAGATAAAAAAAGGAAGACTGTATGTACCACTACCATCGTACAAGCCCAAACTCTCGTATCCACAAAGAATAAAACAACATCAAGTGGACACTCAGTTTTCCATGTTTTTGGAGAAACTGAAAAAGCTACATATTAGTTTGTCATTGGTGGAAGCTTTAGTGCCTAAGTATGTGAAGTTTTTGAAGGATATACTCATGCACAAATGTACTTAGGAAGACAACTAGACTGTAAGATTGACGGAAAATTACAATTCCATCTTCTCAAGTCAAATACATTTGAAATTACAAGATCTAGGGAGTTTCACTATTTTATGTGATGTTGGTGATTTTGAATTTTCTAAATGTTTATGTCATTTAGGTCCAAGTATTAATATGATGCCTTTTTTATTTTTAGGAAACTGGAACTAAGAGAGGTCAAGCTAACTTCCATGTTGATTCACTTGTAGATCAATCCATAAAAAGGTCATTTGGAGTTATGGAAGACGTATTGGTAAAAGTGGACAAATTTATAATTCCTGTTGATTTTGTTGTGTTGGATTTTGAAGCTGATAAGAATTGTCCATTAATTTTAAGTAGGCCCTTTATGAATACTGATAGGGCATTAGTTGACGTGCATAAAGGGAAACTTGTTTAAGAATTGGTGATGAATAGGTTGAGTTTAATATGACAAAATCTTTGAAGAAACCGATGGATGGAAATGTGTGTATAAAAATTGATGTTTTAGATGAGTGTGTGAAAGAGATTAAAGACGGAGTCGATGAAGTGAATGAAGTACACAAAGATGAAAGTTTGAAGGAAGATGATTTATGTGAGGAAGTTAAGTTAGAAAGATCGGAGAGAACTGATACACCTACACCACCTTCTACTATTAAACGTCCATTTTAGAGCTTAAACCTTTACCTTCCTATTTGAGATATACCTTTTTAGGGAAGAACCTTACTTTACCTATCATCATCTCCAATGAATTAGATTGTGAACAAGAAGAGAAAGTGGTGGAGATTATTAGGAAAAGGATAAGAGTTGGATTTTTTGATATTAAGGGAATTAGCCCCAATGTTGTGATTCATAGGATTAACCTAGAAGAAGGATGTAGAACGGTGAGAGAAAGATAGAGGAGCTTAAATCCAAATATGCAAGAGGTTGTAAAGAAGGAGGTGGTGAAAATTTTGGATGTAGGGATTATTTACCCTATTTCGAATAGTGAGTTGGTGAGTCCAGTACAGTGTGTACAAAAAAAGGTGACATAATAGGGATAGAGAATGAGAAAGGGGAAAAGATTTCCATTAAGACTGTCACGGGATGGTGAGTGTGTATTGACTATAGGAAGTCAAATTCGGCCACTAAGAAGGATCACTTCCCTTTACCTTTTGTATACCAAATGATTGAGATAGTGGCTGATCATTCTTTTTATTGATTTCTTGATAGATATTAGGGTACAATCAAATATTTATATACCCGGAAGATCAAAGAAAACCACTTTCACATGTCCATATGGAACTTTTGCATACCGGAGGATGTCGTTTGGTTTATGTAATGCAGCTACCACTTTTCAAAGGTTCATGATGGCCATATTTGCAGACACGAATGAAAATTTTATGGAGGTACTTATGGATGATTTTTTTGCTTTTGGGGATTATTTTGATCATTGTTTGCTTAACTTAGACAAAGTACTTCAAAGATGTGAGGAGTCTCATTTAGTTTTAAATTGGGAGAAATGTCATCTCACATTCTAAGAGGAAATTGTATTAGGCCAGAAGATTTCATGCAGGAGGATTGAAGTGGACTGCACTAAGACAGAAGTAATTAAAATGTTACCACCTCCCACTAACATCAAGGGTATCCAAGCTTTCCTTGTTCATGCAGGATTCTAAAGACAGTTCATTAAAGATTTTTACCTTATTGCGAGACCCCTAACTCATCTATTGATTAAATATGTGCCTTTTGCTTTTGATAATGATTGTTTAGATTCTTTTAACAGGTTGAAGAAGGCACTCATAAGTCATAACAACACCAATTTTGACGTCGCCGAATTGGTCTCTCCCTTTTGTGACTATGCGTGATGCAAGTGACTATACGGTGGGTTGTGTACTAGCCAGTAGAAGGAGAAAAGGTTACATGCGAGCTAGTTTGTAAGCAAGATGATGACGGGAGCACAGTTGAATTATACAACTGTTAAGAAAGAACTGCTTGCAGTGGTATTTGCTTCTGAAAAATTTCGTTCCTATTTGTTAGGCTCACAAGTTATTATGTTTACAGACCATACAACATTACGTTACCTTTTCTCTAAGAAGGATGCCAAGGCTAGGCCCATTCGGTGGGTACTCCTGCTCCAAGAGTTCAACATTGAAATCAAAGATAAGAAGGGAGCAAAAATTGTCGTGGCGGATCATTTATTGAGACTTGAAGAGGACATATTGAAGAGGAAGAGGAAATTGAGGAAAGATTTCCTCAAATGATGGTAGATAACCCTTTCCTTCCTTGGTTTGCAGATATTGAAAACTACCTTTCAGGTGGTATTCTTCCATCCGATTTGTCATAATAACAAAGGAATCATTTTCTATTTCAATGCTCGCATTATATTTGGGATGAACTTGTAATTTACATGATCTATGCTAACAGTTTAATTCGCAAGTGTGTTTGTTATCAAGGTTACACACGCTAAGTTTTACTATTTATTATCCTTGGTAAATTTTACAAGCTTACGGGTTATTTACGTAATACCTCAAGTGTCAATCCTATGAGGAAGTCTAATCTAGTCCCAAATCTAAAGTTGTCCTAAACTACAATAAGTTTAAATAAATAACTAATGCAGAAATTAAATCAATCAACAATCAATTATAAGAATTTAAATCAATGTGTAACAAAATAGCAATCACACAACCTAACCTAAAATCAACCTAGAAATCACCAAGTGAGAGAAAGAAGATTTTTGGTTCGAAACTGATGAAAACCTAACCAATTATGCAATAACTGAATTAAAGGTTCTAGACAGTCCTAGGGTGAATTACTCTCTCGAGTTATAATTCTTAACCCTAATTTATAATCCCTAATTCAAATTATAGAATTGCGATCTCTCGATTCATAATTGATCCAAAACCTAAATTAGTTCTACAAATGTCTACTAACCTATCGGGAATCTATACTCGATCTTTCGTTACATGACTCTATCGATTTGATTCGATTCTCTACCTATCAATTCAACTAACTCTCGTTAGCCCAAATTGATTATTTTTACTCGGCTCACCCTCTCAGTTTGTTGCCAAATTATAAAGAACAAAATTTGAATCACAATTAATTTAATAAAAATATAATCAATTAAATTTCTCCAAAGAATCAAAACTCAAAGGTGAGTATAAACACAAACTCAACATTCAACGTAACTATTTTCAACACCTATTTCAATTCTATATATGAATAAATCTGAAGTAAATGGAAAATACGTCGAGAATGGAGTTGTGGAGGCAGTGACATTGGGAAACCACCCATTTTAGGAAGTACGCCGCGTTAAGCTTCTTCTTCGTGTCTCTCTTCCTTTGTCTCCTTCCTCGATCTCTCGATTTCTCTCTAGGTTTCTCTCAAAATTTGCTGAATCAAGCTCTATTGCACGACTCTCTAGACTCTCCAAAGACTTCTGCATCTATCACATCATGTTCTATTTAATATGTGGAAGCCCTAGGTCAAATTCGGGGTCGAAACAGTCCGAAAAATCTTACAAAACTTGAGTTTTTGCATCAGCTCGACGTAAACCACGGTCATGGCCCTGCCTGACATGATTATGGCCAGTGCCTAAATCTTTCTATCAGGATTGTGGCCTAATGTGCACGATCGTGGCCTGGATGTTGCTGACTCTTCCCTCTCTACCACGATCATGGTCCAATATGCACGATCATGAGCTATGTCTTAAGCTTAAGGACTCACATTGACCCCTAAAATCACTTAAACACCTAAACTAACACAATTAACACAAAAATGCTCAATACTCAAATTCATAATAAATAAATAACAAATTGCACCCTAAAACATCATGCAATTCACAACTATCAACATCCCTACACTTAAACGTTTTCTTATCCTCAAGCAAACAAAAAAACAGCACAAAACAAACATAAAAACACACAATGCAATAATGAGACAATGGCTTTAACGTCATGAAATAAAGTTAGGGGCAGTTGGTTCGCATAGGGGAATAGTAATAGGAATGGGAATGAATATAGTGAGGAATGAGAATGGATATTATCATTATAATTATAATGGTTGGTTAAGAGGAAGGAATGATTACCAT
>JAOSBN010000005.1:17290472-17301904 GCA_027563595.1 Erythroxylum suave
AATCTTTGGAATTATTATTTTTGACCGGTTTCCAAGGATCGATCATAAGGTCGAATCGACAAAGCCGCGATCAATAGCCCTGCATTATTAAGGGTGTCAAAATAAAGAGAGTCTTTACCGATTTGGAAGCCAGCAAAAACTTGAAGTCATATTCTTTATATTAGAAGCTAAGGTCTAGTGAGATAGCCCCCACCAAGATACTGGTAAAAATGGTTGATAAATCAGTTCATCATCCAAAGGGTATCATATATGATATGCATGTTCGACTGGAAATGTTCAACTTCCCTATGGACTTTTTCATACTATACATAAAAGAAGACACAGAAACCGAATTATCCTCAGGCGGTCATTTTTGACGACTACTCGATCAATTATTGATGTAGATGGGGGTGAGCTGATCTTAAGGGTAAGAGAGGAACATGTATCTTTCACCGTAACGAAGAACAACAAAAGTCCTCTCCAAACCATAGACATCATGAAGCAAACAGACCTTGTTGGAGAAAAATTGAGGAATGATGATCAAAAGTGTTCCCTGATAAAGAATAAGCCTCACAAAAGAAGGAGAAGAAAGAATCAGGAAAAGGAAAGTGGCAGCATAAGCAACCAGGTGGCGCATGTATGAAATTGATAACCAAGTCACCACTGAAGAATTCTCTTAAACCACCTTAAGCAAAGAAAAGCATCAAGCTAACCATGTTAAAAGAAGCATTGTATGGGAGGCAACCCATGGTTTTTAAATTATAGGTTATTTCTTTATTTTAGATAGTTTGACTATCGTAGTTAGGTTGTTCCATTTATAAACAAATATCGTAGAATAGTAGGCATGATTTTTTTATAAAGATGACCGAGAAGGAAAGTACTATAAGGTGATGGTGCTAAAAAGAAGATAGGAATGGATCTCAGGCGGTGTGTATAAGCACAAAAGATGAAAAAATCAAAAATTAGTGAAATTATTGTAGGCCACGATCGTAGCCTGTGGCATGGTAACGATCACAGCCTGTGGCATGGCCACGATAATGAAAAAAATGTCCACGTGATTTTCAGCTGAAATTTTTACCATTTTATCCTTCCCTCACTATATTCATTTCCTACTTTACTTTTTCACTCACTTTCATTAGGACTTTATCTCTCTAAGTTTAGAACCTCCAAATGCTCTCACTTCTCTCTAACCAACTGCCAAATTTTCACTTTATTCCAATTTCCACCTACTTGCAGTCTATTTTGCCTTTTATTAAGCAGTCAGTAAAGCACAACTAATCATCGCGAAGAAATCAAGTCTCGACCTGAGGACGAAAGAATAGAGCAGCAGATGTTGGAGCACCCTTCCCAATCTACACAGAGGAAAAAGGTATTCGATTCCAATCCCTTAATGTTAAACAGATAGTAGTCCCAAAATAATTTGATTTTGCTACTTTTGATAGGCTAGAATTGTAAGATGGGGTCGAGAATTTAGTAGAAAGAATTTAGTGGAGCAAGTTTATACACTTCTAATATCCTGTCTATTAGGAGCTCACCCTTGAATTCTTTACTTCCCTTCAGTTCGAACCCAGTAATCCTAAGGAAATGTGGTTTAGGTTGCGGGGACAACCTTATGAGCTGAACATTGAAATTATGTGGGATATTTGCAATTTTCCTAAATCTTCCATTGTCAATTTGCATGATAATTTTAGTGCTTCTCATTATTAGAATGAGCTCACTAGGTTGGGGCAGTTCGATGCTAAGAATGCATACAACAACATTATATGAAGACATAAGCACTTGTTGTTACATAAATTCATATTTTAAATGGTTTTTGAAGAATCAGAAACCAACAAGTGCTCAACAAAGGAACTTTTTCTATTGTGGTGTATGGATCACAGCATCCCAGTGTGCGCCTCCACACATTTACTGAATGTTAATGTTGAGACTCTACATAAGAAGAGCAACAATTTGGGTATGATTACTTAGTTTTCGCCATTGTTAAGTACTATGGTGTGGATTGTAGTGTTCTAAACGTTTATCTCCCTAATTTTCTAAATCACCATCACTTGTGGCATGCTGAAATTCTAAAGTCCCACAGCATGGAACTCTGGGACATCAACCAAAAAATTCATATGAAGATCAAGGTCAGTTAGGTGACTTCTAAAGCAACGCCATCTCAGCAAGCAGAAGAGGACTCGACTAACGAGGAGTTCGAAGAGGAAAAAGACATAGAAGAACCTAGCTAGAAGAAAATGCTATACAATCTCCGCCAACACCAAAGCAATTACAAACACACTTGTGGAAAATTCTAGAATGATGAAGGAGATGACCTGCACACAATGACATCAGAGCCAGGATATGCGCCGAATTTCTTGACAATTCGAGGCTCAAGGCGTACAACTATCACCTCTGACACCATCCCTGCCTCCATCATTGTAAGGTTTTGTTTCTAACCCTTTTCTTTTAACTTTAGCCTTCATTTTGTTTTATTTTATTTTATCTTACTTCCTTCCATGTGTGTTTGTTTGTCTCCTTCTCACATTGCGGACAATGTGTTGTTCAAGTGTGGGGAGGGTTGTGTGTTTTGCTTTAAGTGTGAATTTGCATATTATTATGTTAGTGTGTTTAGGTTACATATTGTGAATTGTGTGAATGAATCGATGGCTTAGACGGATTGGACCCGATTTAATTTTGAACATAATCTATTAGGTTGTAAAGAGTTATTAGCTCGTGAAATTAGTGATTTGGGTTCTTTAGCTAAAATATGCAAGTTAATTAGGATTTAGTGTTAGTTATAACCCTATAAGTTATCACATTCATTCAAAAGTTTAGGTTTTTCGACTAAGTAACTTAGCTAGTGTTTTCTTTTATGAAGACGAGTAGCTAAAGCAACAAGCTAGGCTTTTTAAAAAATGTGTCTTTATAATTTAAATAAATAACTAGTCCGCTAGCCTTTGGTTTATAAATAGAGCTAGTAGCTAGTTGAGAACGTGATGTAGCCGAGTAATCAGATCGTCATACATCACAAATGTGTGCCTTTGTGTCAAAAGGCTATAATGACGTTCTAACCAAGCAACTTAATAAAAACATGACTTAGTCGAGTAACTGTATCGACATTTATCACCAATATTTGCCTTCGTGTAAAAAGACTAGGTCCATATCCATAAAAAGTAATTAAAAAGTTTTTCTTATAAAAACCTATCAAACTTGTAAATAGCTTAACTTTTTATGAAAACGTACTTAAAATTAGTTACAAAGTTTGAATGACCAAATAATTATTAATGTGTGTGTGCAATTGAAAAGGGTGAATAAACTTGACATTTGGGTCTTGATTAATATGTATATTTAGTCTAGAGCTCTTAAACGTGAATTTTGCATGTTAATGATTTAGAATAACTTAAATTATTGTGTTTAAAATTAAATTTTTTTCATAAAGTTGAAGTCATTGCCTCATTATTACATTGTTTGCTTTTATGATTTTATGATATTTGTTGTCTTATTTGTTTAAGGACAAGCAAATGTTTAAGTGTGGGGATGTGATAAGTGTAAATTGCATCGTGTTGTAAGGCATAGTTTGATATTTGTTTAGCCATTAATTCAATCACTTGTTATGTGTTTAGGTTAAAATTGTATGCGTTTGTGATTTATTTGTGTTTTAAGTGTTTTATAGGTTAGTAAAAGTATTTGAGCTTAAATATTATGTTTTTGAGGTATCATGATATGTTTGCTAATGTTTAAGGGTTAATATCGAAGAGCGAAGGAGTTTCGGAGGGAATCTAGGCCACAACACAAGCCGATGACCTTGGTAGGTAAGCCACGATCATGACAGAAGCTCCAGGTTTGGCCCACAATCGTGACAAAAGTTTAAGGAACAGCCCATGATCATGGCTTGCATCCACGATCATGAAAAAAGGCTCATATGTGAGCACAGTTGTGGCCTCTAAGGTAATAGTCGTGGCCTACATCAGGCAGATGTGTAGACACCCACAAACTTCATGTTTCAAAATATTTCTTGGACTTTTTGGACCCCAAAAAATTCCTAGGGCTATCCAAAACACAAAAGAGTATAAAAAGAAAGGTAGAGAAAAGGGAGCTTCCGTACAGCTACTATCAAAACCCTAAAGGGAGAATACTGAGAGAGACAGAGAAGAAAAAGGAAGCGGAAGGAGAGGAAGACGAAGCTAACTCGATGTGCTTCCCAGATTAGGAGGTTTTCTGATATCTCCACCTTCTATCTTCTATTCCAAGTTGAATTTCCTTTTCGTTTTGATTTTATTTATGTATAGAATTGAGATAGATGGTATGATGATAAAATTTGGAATACAAATAATTTTCTAAATTCTCCTTTGGGATTTTATTTTGATTTAATGATAATCTAATCGATTATATTTATTGGATGGATGTCGTGATTTAATTACATTATTACATAATTCATTAATAAACTAAGAGGGTGAACTAAATGAGATATGATTAAATTAGATTAATGAGAGTTAGGTCATTTAACAAAAACAGTAATAAATCATATTGGTAATTGTATGGAGAGAGATCTTATGTGATGTTCCAATAGTTTATTAGAGTGCTTTAGATCTAATTAGGTTTTGGATAATTTGTGAATTGAGAGATTGAAAATTCCATAATCTGATTAGGGTTTATAATCTAAGGTTTAACGGTTATAACTCGAGAGAGAGTAATCAACCCTAGGACAATCTAGAGCTGACACTGCATTGACACATAATCGACTAAGTTAGCATTAATGATAAGTGAAATCCTCTTTCTTATAAATTAGTAAATTCTTTAGGTTAGTTTCTACTGTAATTGCATATTGCTCAATTGTTAATTCCTTTGTGTTTAATTTTTGGTTTAAGTGGTTGAACACAATTCTCGTGATTATTTTCCATTGCATTGGTTATTTTGAGTTTCATATATTGTTGGCCTTAGATTTCAAAATTAGATTAGTCCCCCTTCTCGTGGGATTGACACCTCTTATACTATAATTGGGACCCGTGCGTTTACAGTATTTGAGGGCTTATAAATTTTAAAGCTTGAACAACACAATCAAGATTTTGATGCCATTGCCAAGAAGGTTGAAGATTAGTTTAGTTCTCTCAATCTAAGGCGTTTTAGTTAGTTTTAAGTTTTTCTGTTCTTCCCATTCTTTTCATATGTGTTCGTGCTCTTAATGAACTTAAGAGTTATAAAAAGTTCAAGTCGTATAGCTGAAATTGTAAAGCTTGACATCACTCGTCTAGAATGTTCAATTAGAAGAGCTCAACTTGAAGAAGAAGAAGAAGAAGAAACCACAAAAAGAACAATAGACGAGGAGTTTCAACAAGAGTTAGGATAAGTAATGAACCAAGGGCATCAACTGAGAACCCTTATGGACTTCATGAGACCAGGCTTCAATCCAACTAATCAAGGTATACCTAGGCCACCCGTGCAATCGGCTTCCTTTGAAATCAAACCGGCTCTCCTAAACATGTTTCAACAAAATGTGCAATTTTATGGATTAACGAATGGAGACTTAAATGCACATGTTTTCAATTTTCTTGAAATGTGTGATACCTTTTCTTATAATTAGATGTCAAAGGACGCTGTAAGAATTAGACTCTTCCCTTTTACTTTAAGGGATAGAGCAAAAGCATGGTACCACTCCCTCAATCGAATAATGTCACCACTTGGAACCAATTAGTTCGTGCCCTCTTAGATAAGTATTTTCCCCTTACCAAGACTATGAAGATTATCAAAGAGATCACAAACTTTTAGCAGGGTGATGGGGAATCGATTTATGAAGCGTGGGAGCGATACAAAGACTTGTAAAGAAAATGTCCACAATATAACCTATTTAAAGAATTTTTTCTACAAACGTTCTATAACGGAGTAACCCCACATACGAGAGGCACAAGATGCAACGATAGGAGGATTACTTATGAGGAAGATGGTAGATGAAGTAGAAGAGTTGTTAGAAGAAATGGTAAGTAATAGTTATTTATGGACGAACGAGCAACGTAGACAACCCATAAATCTACACAAGCAAAAAGGAGTTGTAGCTATTAATCAAATGACAGAAATGCAGGCTAAAATTTATAACTTAATTTGGTAGCTAAACAACATGAAGGCTTTATTCTCAAATACAGTAAAAGTTGTTCAGCTGAAGTGTGAGCTCTGTAGGTAGATGGATCATAATACTGTCGATTTCTTTTTGATGAAGGATAATGGATCAAAGCAAGTAAATTATATGGGAACCCAATACAGTCGAGGAGGTGGAAACAATCCCTACTCTAACACATACAACCCTGGGTGAAAAAATCACCCAAACTTCTCTTGGTCAAACAACACTGGAGGATAGTTTAGACTTCAAGGACCACTAGGTTTCCAGACAAACCAAGTTCAATGGAATCCAAATTGAACAAAATTTTATATAAAATTAGAGGAATAGAGGAAGCACATAAGAGGTTGCAAGGCAAGTTTGAGCAAGTTACAAAGAATCACACCTCCTTGATACATAACCTGGAAGTCTAAGTAGGTCAATTGGCAGAAGCAATAGTCACCCAAAATGTAAGAACACTTCCAAGTAACATCGAGTCTAATCCAAAAGAACGAATCATAGCCGTTACATAAGCAACTGAGGAGGAATCACACCAATTTGAAGACAATGAAGGGAAGGATAAGAATAAGGTTGATAAGAATGTTTCTCAAAGTGAACCAGAATTACAAACAACCCAAATGCATCAACATAAAATTCCTTACCCCATTGTGGAACAATGAAAATCAAATCCATTTAGGGACAAGGGGAAGGCAGAGGTGTAAGCGAATAAGGAAGGCTCTCTACTGGCAAGGTATAATTTGTATGAGATAAAGAAGTACCAACCCCTAATTCCAATCCTGATGAAAGCCATGAGGAAATCAAAGGAAGCTGAGCTAAATGAAGTGTTAGACATGATCGAACAACTAGAAGCATGACTTACATTGATCCAATCAATAAGGGGAAAGGGGAAAAAAGAACTAAAGGAAGAAAAGAAATTGATGACACTACCAAAGAGGGAGAATCTAGGGGATTTTTATATTCCCCACATTATTAAGTTTGTTAAAATAGAGAGAGTCTTTACTGATTTGGGAGCTAGTATAAACATGATTTCGTATTCTTTATATCAGAAGCTAGGGTTTGGTGAGATAGCCCCCACCAAGATACTGGTAAAAATGGCAGATAAATCAGTTCATCGTCTAAAGGGTATCATACATGATGTGCATGTTCGAGTTGAAAAGTTCACCTTCCTTGTGGACTTTTTCATAGTAGACATAGAAGAAGACGCAGAAACCCTAATTATTCTCCGGCGGCCATTTTTGGTCACTGCTTGATCAATTATTAATGTAGATAAGGGTGAGCTGATTCTAAGGAGAGGAACATGTATCTTTCACCATGACCAAGAACGATAATAGTCCTCTCCAACCCATGGTCATCATGAAGGGAACAGATCTTTGATAGGTGTGCATTAGGTTATATTTTTATAGGAATTTGGCATGTGTTTTCTAGTATAATTGTCGTTTATTTTTCTAGTTTAGGATTTATTTTGTATGTTTTCTTGAATTTTAAACCTAGGGTTTTGGGGTGATTTAAATGCGATTAAGCCTCCATTTTCAAAAGACAAATGACAACTACCTATAGAAATACCATCCTTGAGTGAAGAACATATGTTTGGAGCATTATGGAAGGATTGAAGATAAGGATCGTCATCAAGATTAGGCAAAATAGCAATTCAACACCAAAATTCCAGATTTTGGTAAAGAAGAGAAGGAGACTTTCTATTCAACTTTCTGTCATTCTAAGTTCTTCTATTCTTTGTAAAAATGGTTTATTTGATTGTTGATGATGTGATGGAGATCATGTTAGGCTAATTTCATTATAGGGATTGCTTTGGAATTATTTTGTTAGAACTCCTATTTTATAGAATTGAATGCAATTGTCTTTGTTAATTGTTATTCTTAATGATCATCTTGTAACAAATCGAGAGAGTGAGGGAGATGAGATTTGTGTAGGATTGTACAATGAAAGTTGGCAGCCTATAGACTAGCAATCATCATGCTAATCGAATAATTAGAAGAGAGATCTCGACCAGTCAATTGGTCACCCATAGGATAGTTTAATAACTAGTTGAATCGGTAGAATCGTTGGGTAAGTTGAGAGATCCTTCAATCGATTCCCGTTAATTCAATTAAGGACAAATAGTTACACCTTGAGAGGGAAACTAGTACATTCGAAAATCTAGTGTCAGATATAATTCAATCAATAAAATAGGAGGGAGAGAAAATAGGGAAAAAGTAATCTCTACCATTTAGATTCTTGAATTCAGATTTTCTGCAATTGTGGTATTGTCCATTGTTTGCAATAGTCTTTTAATTTTAATTTAATTTTCCCAGTTATTTGTATTTAACAATTTTACTTCTTAAACAAAGTTGTGTATAAATTACGTGGTGGCTAGGCATCAATTTATGTGGGATCAATATCTACTCTTTTTAACTACAAGTTATAACCTATTCATTTACAGTTTTTGAGCATAAAACAAGTTTTTATCATCAACAAGTTTTTAGCGTCGTTGCCAAGGATTGATTGTTGAGCATCGTGTTTGATTAGATTACTTTGATTTAAGTTTTTTGATACTTTTCCTTGTGTGATTACAGGTGCATGAACACAAAGAGCACACGAAGGATTAAAGAAGCGATAGAAGGTGAATTTCTAGACATTAAGAAGCACGAAAGAGAAATAAGAAGGGTGAAGCATCTAAAGTTTTTGAATCAAGATATGGCTAAAGAAGGAGAGCAAGGAGGACCAGAGCAAACGTTGATGGACTTTATGAGGCCAAAATTTAGTCCTTAAGGAGTGGCAAAATTGACAATCCAAGTGAATAATATTGGATAAAGTCGGCGCAACTCAACATTCTACAAAATACTATGTAGATCTACGAGTTATCCAACGATGATCCGGATGCCAAAATTGCAAACTTCTTGGAGATCTGCTACACATTTAGATTCAACGGAATGTCAGATGATGTTGTGAAACTAAGACTGTTTTCATTCACGTTGAAGGGTCGGCCTAAAGTGTGGTATAATTACTTAAATTCAGGCCAGATCATGACTTAGGGGCAGCTGGCCCAAGCATTCCTCGCTTAGTACATTTCATTGACAAAGACGACGAGGATCATCAAGGTGATAACAAATTTCCAGCAGAGCGACAGAGAATCTCTCTATAAAGTTTAAGAGAGATTTAAGGAACTTCAAAGAAGTTACCCACATCCTAACCTCTTGAAGGAGTGTTTGCTTCAAACATTCTATAATGGAGTGAACCCGAGCACAACAAGGATAATTGATGCAATAGCCAAAGGTTTATTGATGAGGAAGACGGTGAAAGCAGCACATGATTTGTTGGAAGAGTTAGCAAGCAACAGCTACATATGGTCAAGCGAGAGGAGTAGACAAGGCCAGAAGAAATACAGGCTCAAATCACGGCACTCACAAAGCAACTAAACAATATGTAGGAAGCATATACCTCAACAGTGAAGGTGATGCAAGCGCAATGTGAGCTATATGGGGAGAGCAATCACAGCTCAGCGAAGTGTTTCCTAGTGGGAACTGGGGGAACCAAATAGGTAAGTTACATAGGCCAGCCATAGCAAGGTAATAATCCGTATTCAAATATATACAATCCGGGTTGGAAAAATCACCCGAACTTTTCTTGGAGTGACAATAATGCAGGTAGCCAACAAAGGCCATAAGGGCCACCAAGATTTTAGCAAGATCGACTAGGAGCATTGGAAAGAAAAATGAATAAGATGATGGAAGTCTTGGGGTCTAAACTAGCAGCACCAAAGGAGAACAACAAAAGGATGCATGAAAGCCAGAAGGAAAATTAGAAGAGGGTGGAAGCAAAATTTGATCAAATTTTAAAGAATCACTTGTCAGCCATCCACAATCTAGAAGTTTAGGGAGGTCCACTAGCTAACACATTATCTTCACAAAATGCAGGTAGTCTACCAAGCAACACTGAGGTGAATCCGAAGGAGAGAATCATGGCCATGACTCGAATAGAGAAGAAAGGAAGCGAACATGGGGAGAAAGATGGAGACAAGCAAGAAGAATAAACAGCATTGGAAGTCCTTTCAAGTAGAACAGTAAGTAAGCTAATTAGGGAGCTTCAACTTGGACTTCCATATCAAATTTTCGCCCAATAGAAGTCATCTTCAAGTGGAGTAGTTAGGAATTCTGAGGATGGAGAGTTAATCAAGATGACTGACATAACAGATCAACTCCAGACAAAGCTTACGTTAAAGGAATCGTTGAAGGAAGAGATTATCAAGCACATATCAAAAGAAGGTCTACATGTAATACGAAAGAAAGAAGATCCAAGACACTTCTTCATCCTATGTAATATAAATGGAGTTAAGATAGATTGAGCATCTGTAGATTTGGGAGCTGGCATCAACATGATGCCATACTTATTCAGTCAGAAGTTGGGTCTAGCAGAGCCAGAGTCTACTAAGACATTAATAAAGACGGCTAATAGAACGGTGCATCTACCAAAGGAGATTATCAAGAATGTGCAACTACACATTGATAAGTTTACCTTCCTCGTGGATTTTTACATACTCGATATTAGTGAAGAGGAGGAAACTCCTATGGTTTTAGGTTGACTATTTCTGGCTACTGTTCATGTAATTATTGATGTTAATGGGGGTGAGTTAATGCTGAGAGTAGGAAAGGAGCAGTTGAAATTTGAGGTGTCGAAGAAAAATAATCATCCTACGCCACCCTTGACAGATTTCAAGAGACCTAAACTCAAAGGAGGATGGGAAAGTATTGAGGACCCCGAGAATGCGTTCCGAAAGAAATGAAGTCGTAGAAGAAGGTGAAGCAAGGAAAACCATAATGAAGGTGGAATCCAGAATAGAGTAGCTCATCTACAAAGTTTGAGATCAATTTCTACACAGGAACCAGATCAGTCATTTGAGCAACTATGATCATAAAGGGAAGTCGAGCTATCAATAGTAAACAAAGCGCTGTGTGGGAGGCAACCCACGAATGCTATTCTCGTTTGAATGTTTTCGCCTAGTTTTGGCTTGATCTTGTTTTGATCATTTTTTAATTAAGTTTGATTGATGTTCATGTTAATTTGTTTGAATTTCAATTTGTTTTCTTTTCAAATTTCTTGTTGATGATATTATCTTGGTATGATTGTAGGTTTTGGGATCATAAAGAGTACATATAAACTTGGAGGAAGGTTTGAAATTGTGAGGATAACCAATTCTCACGTTTAATTCCCATAAACGCGGGAAATCTCTCTAGAAGGTTTTTGGAGAGGAATCCCATGCTCGTGGGAATTGAGGGATGAAAAATGAAGGGTTTTAGGGAGAGGGAAGAGAGAAAATCGTGGGTTAGAGAAAGAGTGAAAATTTTGAATCCTACATGGAGGGAAACTTAAG